>CM042426.1:0-242972 GCA_023631565.1 Gymnocephalus cernua | reverse complement strand
ATAGCGAGTTAACCAGTCCCTCCAGAAAAACGCGATTATGCGATCGCAGAATTCAATGCATAATCAGCCAATGTCCGCATATTCATGCGGGGGCCGCATTTTTTTTAAAAACGCCGCACTTTCGCCGCATAAATTGCCGATTTCCGCGCAAAATATGCGGGGCTTGCATGATTTCATAATCCCCGCATTTTCGTTGCAAAAAAGTTACATATATCTAGGGTTGGGTACCGAAACTCGGTGCCAATGGGCCCCCGGATCCGACGTAAACGGTAGTAATTAACGTGACCGAATAAGAACGAAGATTTCGGTGCCTTATTTCGGTGCCTGACTTTACACTACACTGGACAGCAGGTAACGTTAGCCTACCTTTAGCTAGCAGCGTGATTAAACACGGTTAACATGCTGACAGGTGACGTTAAACAGTGTAAAGTGTGACTGTATATCAACAGTCTGCTCTGCAGCGCAGCAGCTGCCGACGTCGGAAACGCACAGATGGTGCATTCACGGACACTGGTAATTGTTTGGTTTTGGTTGGTTATTGTAAAATACCCTTTTCCCATCTGGTTGCTGTTTTTGTCGTCCAACAGCAATTTACTGGTGAAATAAGTTATTGTTTATTATAGGTTATAGTTATTACATCACTATTAAATCATTTAATTTTGACCATATGGCCTTAGTAATAAACAACGTGTCCTTAATGTCACCGACTGTTGTTGAGTAGGCCTATCCTTCTTGTTTCTTCTTTTTAAAAAACTTTCTTAAAAACTTTTCTTTCAGTTCAGGCACCGTTTTAAAAGTACCGATTTAGCGCCAGTATCAGAAAAAAAACCAAACAATACCCAACCCTACATATATCTCAGCAGAAAGTTGAAAAATGTTGCGTTTACTTCACACAAGAGCAGCCATTTCCCCTGTTGCCATGGGAACGTTATGAAGTGACGTAATTTCACCTACTGAGAACACGGTGTTGGGGGAATCACTTTTTTTCTCTTTTTCATCAAACCGCAGTTTTTCCAAGTTCCCGCAAGTTCCCACAGTTTTTGCAAGTTCCCGCAATTTCATCGCATAAAATGGCATAAATATCCCGCATATTCCCTCGCATTTTTTACGAATACGTGCCGCATAATCAAGGATTTTTGCCCGCAACAATCACGAAAAAACTCAGCGTTTTTCTGGAGGGACTGGTTAACTATGACATTAATGCGATTAAATATTTTAATCGCTTGACAGCACTAGTATCTTTTGGTATGCATTTCAGAAAAAAATGGTTAGGATTCAGGTGAAATTGCAAATAGTGATTAATCATGATTAATCCACTGAAAATTCTGATTAATTTGATTAAAAATTTTAATCATTTGACAGCCCTAGTATATATATATATATATATATGTATATATATGTATATATATATATACATATATATATATGTATATATATATACATATATACATATATATATATATATGTATGTATGTATATATATATATATATATATATTATATATATTATGTCGTTGACTTGAATGTATGAAACATAACTTACGAACACACAGGTTTCCACTCTCGTAGAAGCCGGGGCAGCACTGAGAACGCCGCCGGTACATCGTCCTCACGCCTCTTCTGTACGCCGTCTTGTAGCTGATCCTGCACACACACACACACACACACACACACACACACACACACACACACACACACACACACACAGATACACACACACACACACACACACACAGACACACACACACACACACACACACAAAAGAAAACAAACGTGATCACATGAATTGTTTAACCCTTGTGTCGTCTCATTTTCAAAATCTCCAAATATGAGTTTCTTTTTAACCATATTACCCTAAAATAGCATGGCTGGTTCCCTGCAACGCCCTCCCTTAATGATCACTACTTTCATTGAATTTTGGGTGTTTTATTAAATTTTATAGCATTTGAAAAAAAAATGTAAATGGTTTAAACGGTATTCTGTACACCAGTCTCTGATTATCCATTATAACATACGTTCCTCTAATATTAGTCCAAATTATTCCTAATTTCAGCAACTTAAAAATTAGGTATAACTTCATATACACAAGGTTTATTGACCACGAATTCCAAAAATAAGAAACTATAGTGGTTATAAGTTGGAGTTAGTGGAAGTGAAAAGATGAAACAAACGACAAAAACGTGACTAAAACATTGCAAAAAAGTGTCAAAAATGTCAGAAAAAATGTCAAAGTCATTGAAAAAGATGTAAGACATTCTGTTCAACATAACAGAACTAGATTCCAGATTCATAATCCTTAATTAATCCCACAGCGGGGAATGCTGAATGTAGCAGCAGCGAGAGAGAGGGGGGGGGGGGGGGGAACGTACCAACTATTTATTCACTTTTATTTATTTATTATTTCTCTCTAGTCTTTTTACTAGAGAGAAATAATAAATAAATAAAAGTAAAGTGAATGAATAGTTGGTTGGACAGTTATATTTAACATTAACGTGGCTTGTGGTGCTCAAAAGAATCTATTGGACGGCGCCCGGGTAGCTCACCTGGTAGAGCGCGCGCCGATATATAGAGGTGTACTCCTCGATGCAGCGGCCGAGGGTTCGACTCCGACCTGCGGCCCTTTGCTGCATGTCATCCCCCCCCCCCCCCTCTCCTTTCACTCTTCAGCTGTGCTACACACACACACACACACACACACACATATATATATATATACATACATATATATATATATATATATATATATTCTAACCCGGGCCGCTGCAGAGGACTCGGCCTACATGGGGCGCACGCTCTACTGGGTGAGCTGGAGGCCGCCCCGAAGAAAGATTATTTTGACAGCGTCACCACCTCGGGGCGTTTGATAAATTGTGATATTTTATGGACTAATTAAAAAATAATCAAGACATCCCACACTGCAGCTTGGATGTGTTGCCCTCTGAGTCCATAATACTACTAGTATTATAATAATGTCACTGCTACTACATAAGCACATATCTGTACATGTTGTTCATGCATTGTTCATGTTACATAACCATATTTATTCTGCTCTTATAACACTGCAGTATATTTATTGTCCTGTCTATGCACCACCTGTCTGTACTTGTATATCACATGTTGCACTTTTCTGCTTTTTCTGGTTGGACACAAACTGCATTTCGTTGTCTTTGTACTTGTACTCTGCACAATGACAATACAGTTGAATGTAATCTAATGTAATCTAATGTAACCTGATGTAATGTACCTGTGTCTGGTGCATTTGAACCAGTTGAGGATGTCGGTGCAGCGGGTGTAGTAGACCTGGTCAAATGGATGAGCGTAGGACTCCTGCACCGTCACTGCGTAGCTGCAGGGACAGAGAAACACAACCACAGGTTAACAGGGGGCCTAGAAACTGTTCAATTTATGCACAATTCATTCCCTAATCTTGAGTAACTATGTCTCATTAATAAATCAAAAAAGCAGCCTGTCACACATCAAATTAAAAAGTTTTTTTCAATTACCCTCAAGGCTTTACTGAAGTCTGAAAACTCATAACTGAAAGTACACACAATATTTAAAAATCATCACCGAGGTACCTTCTTTTTCTCATGACTCTCAATAATGTTTCCTTTTAAAACAGATCATCAGGAAGTCAAGTATTGATCCGGGGAGAGAGAGCGAGGACGTGTCCTTCTGCTGCAATTTATTAAACCTGAAAAAATGTCATTGATTCTTTCGAAGCACTTTAAAAAGCTTTATTTTATCTGCCGAAAAAAACCACAAGCGTTGAGGATTCTCAAGAATCCTGACACAACTTAAAGTGCTCATATTATTCTTTTTGGCTTTTCCTCTTTCCTTTATTATGTTATATATCTTTATTGTGTTATATATGTTTTTTGTGCACGTTCTAGGTTTAGAAAGTGAAAAAGCCCAAAGTCCCCCCCAAAGGGACTTACCATCTCCACCAGAAAACACTGTTCACCAACTGCTCCAAACAGCTCTGTTGTAGTCCAGCCTTTACTTCAGAGACACACGTTATAATGCTCGCCTAGCTGCTAGCAGGGCACGCCCTCATACTCTGCTCCTGACTGGCTAGTAGTCCTTACCTAGGTACTGTCAGGACACGCCCTCATACTCTGCTTCTGACTGGCTAGTAGTCCTTACCTAGGTACTGTCAGGACACGCCCTCATACTCTGCTTCTGACTGGCTAGTAGTCCTTACCTAGCTACTGTCAGGACACGCCCTCATACTCTGCTTCTGACTGGCTAGTAGTCCTTACCTAGGTACTGTCAGGACACGCCCTCATACTCTGCTTCTGACTGGCTAGTAGTCCTTACCTAGGTACTGTCAGGACACGCCCTCATGCTCTGCTTCTGACTGGCTAGTAGTCCTTACCTAGCTACTGAGCATGTGCGACTCACTACAAAGATGGTATAGAGGTGAGATGTTTCACTCTGTAGCTAAAACAGAGAGCTCAACACACAGGGTGAAAAGAGGAGCTGCAGCAATGTGCAGTACAACAAAAATATGGTGTTTTCTGAGAATTAAACCATGTAAACCTATTCTGATATAACCACTAAATACAATTATGCACCTGAAAATGAGCAGAATATGAGGTCTTTAACTTTTGATTTCTAGAATTTTCTGCTCTATGCAGATTTAGTTCTCCTGTAGCAATACACGCCTGACACAGCTGGAGGAAAGGTCACTGAACTGCGTCTAACCTTCAGCAAGAAGTGAAAACTGTTACACTCATCGGCGCTAATATACTTTTCCACAATTCCCACTGATTACACTGAGAGATTATTGATCACAGCACATGCACTCTGAGTTGCTCTCATCAGAAATGACATTGTGCTTTAACTCAGGGAGGCACTGAGTGCTGAGACCACTCAAGCAGTCACATTACCATCGCTGTGGATTTACGGCCTCAGCGTGTCCCCAGGAGTAAAGCTTTTGATTATTGGCCAACCCTCAGTCTTGATTTGTGGCGGGGAGTCCATTAGTTCAATGCGCCATTTTGAGCGCTGTTATTTCACTTTGAATATTGACAAGAGGAGACTGAATTGGGGAAACTGACCTCTCCCAGTGGCTGCACACGTTGGGGTCGTCCGGGTTGAGGGGCGTCGCCAGAGAGATCAAGCCGAACAGGTGGAGCCACAGCAGGGCTTGGGCGGAAACCCCCCCGGCCCACATTGTCCTCCTCCCTCCGTCCTGTGGGGAGGAAAGAGAGACAGTGAGGATGAGAAACATTTCACCTTTAAACAAGGGACGGCGTGGGCACGAATCAGAAAAGAAGCCGCGATGTGAGGACACGACTTAACTCTGGCATCACGGCTTGAGGAGAAACAGGAAATTATTTATTAGCAATCTCCAGAAATAACAAAGAAAAGAAAAACTTTCAGTTTGACTCACAAAACAACCTCAAAAACTACACAGTGTGTTGGTGCCGTTCGTTCTAACTATCTGACAGATATAGTTACTTGTTACACTTAAAGGTGCAGTAATACTTCTAAAACTACCTTTCTGTCATATATCTGCTGAAACTGTTCCAGTAGAACTACATGAACCAGGTACTTTAAAATAAATCCAGCTCCTCTGGCTCCACCTACAGCCTGGAGGGGGATCTACAAAAATCCACCGCTCCCTGTTCAGATGCACCAATCAGGGCCAGAGGGCGTGTCTAACTGTTCAGATGCACCAATCAGGGCCAGACGGCGTGTCTAACTGTTCAGATGCACCAATCAGGGCCGGGGGGGGGGGGCGGGGGGGGGGGGGGGGGGGGTCTAACTGCGTGTCAATCACTGCTCATGCACACGCATTCATTCTCCCTTGTGGGGGGAGGGGCTTAGGAGACCGTTTTGGGCTTTAGCAGAAAGGGGGGGAGGGACTGAGAAGTTGTTTTTGGCTAAGTTCTGGATCTTCACAATCTGACCTACGGCACCTTTAAGGGTTTCAATACATTAAAAAAACATGTGATTAAAAAACATGTGATTAAAAAACATGTGATTAAAAAACATGATTAAAAAACATGATAAGCCAATGAAGTGTTAATGACTAAACCCAAGATTTTGGGCTTAAGGTCTTAGTTGGGACCCCGTGTCAGATGTCAGATGTCGAAGAGTGTCAATCAAAAAAACTATCCAATATTTCACAATAAGAAAAACAGCAGACAGAGGAAAGTCCAAAAGTTTACTTTTGAATTAATCATCTCAGATTAATCTGGTGACCAGGCATGGCGCTACACCGGGGCTAAAGCCGCGTAACCAATCTGTGTAGCCCCGGTAAAGTCCCCTCAAGCTATTAAGTATTTTTATTTTGGGGTTGGGTGCTGTCTGCTGGGTTAGGGTTAGGGTTGGGCGTACACGCCGCCACAAATAATACCAACCCCATACAACCGAAATGTGACGACAACAACAAGTGCATGTATTCAATATGCATAATCAGACAACTGTGCATTGGTAATAATGTTTCGGATGAAATGGCAATCACAACGT
This sequence comes from Gymnocephalus cernua, assembly GCA_023631565.1. NCBI lineage: Eukaryota > Metazoa > Chordata > Actinopteri > Perciformes > Percidae > Gymnocephalus > Gymnocephalus cernua. The sequence continues at coordinate 236,492 of CM042426.1, read as the reverse complement.
CAGAAATGAAATGAATATTATCAAAATAATGCATTTAGCCTCTAACTGTTAGCTGTGCACACACTATCATCACAATCTTGGTGATTATATTTCTATTGCAAACAAAAATAACTGGTAGACATTACGTAGCCTGTCTGGTGCTGAAGTCTTCCATCTTTGCACGTGAAAGATGTTTTTGAAATATCATTCATGCCGCAGAACCACTACCAAAATTTAAGACCCAAACTACTCACATACCACATGTTGTTTTTGAGGAGAGCTTCCTCTTTAAAGTGCCCATATTATGAAGAAATCTCTTTTTCTGGGATTTGGGGTGTTATTTTGTGTCTCTGGTGCTTCCACACACATACAAACTTGGAAAAACACCATCCATGTTGTTCTGAGTGAGATACGGTTTCTGAATGATTCTTGCTTTCAGTCTCCAGGTGAGCTGGTCAAAATCTGCAGGGCTTTCTACGTCAGTAGCCGAGACCAGGTGGCTAACCGTAGCATGCTAGCTCGTTCTCAATGGCAAAACACTGCTACAACACACACTAGTTCACCATAATCTCCAGAAGAACTACTTCCTGTCCCTGTTCTGCAGGTATTCCACGCTAAGGTGGAAGTGTTCCCTGTTTAGAAGAAGTCTCCCTGCTGATCCTGCCTTGAAGTTAGAGAAACAAACAGCTAGCTGATGTGATCTTACCGAGCTACTGAGCATGTGGGACTCACTACAAAGATGGTACAGAGGTGAGATGTCTCACTCTGTAGCTAAAACAGAGAGCTCAACACACAGGGGGAAAAGAGGAGCTGCAGCAATGTGCAGTACAACAAAAAATATGGTGTTTTTTGAGAATTAAACCATGTAAACATATTCTGGTACAACATCTAAATACAATTAGTAACCTGAAAATGAGAATAATATGAGATCTTTTATCATCAGGAAAAAGATGGAGACCACAAAGGACAAGTGATGTCTGTCTCTCTCTCTCTCTCTCTCTCTCATATATATATATATATATATATATATATATATATATATATATATATATATATATATATATATATAAATCCTTTTAAACTTGAATTTTGTGTCTCAATTGTTTGTCTTAAAAGTGTCAAAGCTTGAATGAAAGCGTGTACATGTGTACGAGAGATTGTCACCTCTCTCTTGTTAGCATGTAGACAGAACACGTATTTGCATAAATGTTAGTTAGTTGGGCAGGGGGTGTAAAGCAGTATGGAAGGAAATAACATGTAATTTTACTGTAATTTACAAGGGTGGCACACAGCGGACCCTTGCTATGAATAAACTAAGATAAAAATGGATATGAGCTGCAATTTCAAAAACATCAGCAGGTCACTGTCGGTGGCCAATCTCATAGTACAAAAAGCAAAAGGGAAAGCAATGCAACTAGGGTGTAAATACGGAGATTTTCTGAAATTCCAATCGAGTTCACAAGGCAATGAAACTTCTGCTTGGGGGGGATCCACTGTTATTTTCTGCGGCGCAAAGGGACGGTGGCTGAATGCACGTCAAGAGAAAAGAACGAGCGCTGTAAAAGTTGAAACCTCTGGTACTTTATGCAAGATGACATGGCAGGACACACATGCACTGCTGAGAATGGCAATCAGCAAAACGCATCTCTGCAAGCAACAACTCAATGTGGGGTTGTGTGGCTGACATAACCAATCTGGTTTCCACAGAAATCCCTCGCTGCTTTACATAAAGGTTGGATGCAACAGTAAAGGCAGCCGCCAGCGGGGAATCATCACTCTTTACCCAAGATGTCAATTTCTTTTGCTACAATGGGAGAATAAAATCTCAGTGCAAAATAATTTAAGGTAGCATTGATTTTTAGCTGCATAGATGTTATTATTGTTATCATGTATCCCCATGTGTACAGCTCTGTTGTAAGGGAGAATTGCAGGCAATGCAGATAAACATTCTGGATAAAATCATTATCAAAAGCTTCTTCTTCTTCACGCCAGTCTGAATTCCAAACATCCTGATAGGACGAATATCTCCAATGAGGCACCTTCATCTTCAATCATCTGTCTCCATGTTTTCAGACTGACCATCAGTCTGGGGAGTCTGCTCTGTGTTCTCTCTGTACAAGAGGCGGGACCAACGGGCATAGTTCACATGACTCTGTACGCCATTGGATAGTCCTTCAACCAATCAGAGCAGCGATCCGGGTGACGTAGCGGCGACAGCGGCATCAACGGGTCGCTGCGCTTCGGTGGCCGCCATGTTGAATGTAAACAAGAAGCTGCTCGGTCGCTTCTCTATCGTCATCGTGTTAAACCAGCCAATAGCGCGCCAGGTGGATAAGCCAGTTTGTGATTGGTTCCTGCAGATTAGTAACAGAAGCAGGAGAGATAAACGTACAGGTTTCCAGTCTGAGCTGCTGGGAGACATCACATCACCAGCAGATCAGACTGGTTTATCCAGTCTAGTTTCAGACGGTGTTGTAGGTGGTTGACGGCAGCGGTGGGCGTGACAGTGACATCCTGAAAGCCTCGAGAAGGGACCCGTTCCTCAGGCCATGACCATTTCAGAGACACACACACACTGACAGCCCTGGAAAATCCTGGTGATGATGAATAAACCCCTGAGTGACAGAGGCGGTACGAGCCAAACGCAGTATGGACAACTCCTGCAGCGTTCTCATTAGGTGTGATATGAATCGAGGCCACGAGGAGACACTGAGAAGACAAGATGGATGTTTTCTGTATGTTTCTCTCCCAGGTGTCTGCTGCGTGGACACAGACGGGCTGCAGACGGCGAATCGGCCGATGAGTCAAGTTTGACGTAAACAACAGCATCGCTGACATGTGACATATAAGATAATAATCATGTAGTAAAGTGAGAGAGACAGGAGAGAGTTTAAAGGCTAAAACTCATCCTCAATGGAAAGACATTTTATCAAAGTATTCATTCATTCATTCGTAGAATCCACGATTCTGTTCATACCTAATGTTAGGCAGGAACCAAATATGTCACCTGGAGACACAATGCAGCTCACCTTGAGCAGGTGTGTGTGATGAATGGCAACCTGCTGTGGAACTGAACTCTACCACAAGAAGAAGACTCACAGTGGACGAGGATGAGGCTGGACCTCAGGAAACTACTAAGAACACACACACACACACACACACACACACACACACACACACACACACACACACACACACACACACACACACACACACACACACACACACACACACACACACAAACACACACACACAGAGACACACACACACACAGAGACACACACACACAGACACACACACACAGAGACACGCACACACACACACACACACACACACACACACACACACACACACAGAGACACACACACACACACACACACACACACACACACACACACACACACACACACACACACACACACACACAAACACAGATACACATAATTTGATTGGTCGAGTCAGATGTCAAAGACTCTAAATGTCTGAATCCTCTTCGATGCTTTTAAGTTGAAGAAATTCTTCTTTACAAACAACATGACCTGTTGCAGAACTTTTCATTCACAGGCATGTTCATTGTTCATGAACAACATAAAACAGCCGTATCCCTCAGACTAAAACAGAGGCATTAATAAGTTGCTAGGCAACATGTTCAGCATCTTCAAACGTCACAATAGAACCAGGAGGCTAGTCTAGACTAGTCTCTGCAGAGGGACCAAGGAAAAACACATCTCAATATTTAGAGCCACGCTGCCCCGTTGGGCTTCAGGAACGATCCAGGGTCACCGACGCTTTCCTGGACTGGAAAATAAATTCATCCGAGTTCCACCAGTAATCTCCCCGGTCACGCTACACCGTGGGGACGTCCACTAAATGCAAGTTTTAATCATTTCATTCTTCTATTTCAATTGTAAATAATACATGTGGTGCTTAAAATTAAACCGTTTTTATCGGTTAAAATAGTTATTATTGGTGGCCGGGTTGGTTCAGCGGGTAGAGCAGGTGCACATGTACTGAGAGGTTTATGCCTCGACGCAGAGGTCCAGGGTTAGAGTCCCACCTGTGATGATTTCCTGCATGCCCCCCCCCCTTCCGTGGTTTAATTCTCAGAAAACACCATATTTTAGTTGTACTGCACATTGCTGCAGCTCCTCTTTTCACCCTGTGTGTTGAGCTCTCTGTTTTAGCTACAGAGTGAGACATCTCACTTCTGTTCCATCTTTGTAGGGAGTCGCACATGCTCAGTAGCTCGGTAAGGACTACTAGCTAGAAACTATCACTGCTAGCGGTAAGGTCACATCAGCTAGCTAGCTTTTTTCTCTAACTTCTAAACAGGGAACACTTCCACCTTAGCATGGAATACCTGCAGAACAGGGACAGGAAGTAGTTCTTCTGGAGATTATGGTGAACTAGTGTGTTGTGGCAGTGTTTTGCCATTGAGAACGAGCTAGCATGCTACAGTTAGCCACCTCGTCTCGGCTACTGACGTAGAAAGCCGTGCAGATTTTGACCAGCTCACCCAGAGACTGAAGGCAGGAATCATTCAGAAACCGTATCTCACTCAGAACAACATGGATGGATTGTATGCGTGTGGAAGCACCAGAGACACAGAATAGTTTGCCCCAAATATCTGCACTGCAACAATGTCTTAATCATCACCTTGTAGTTAAATGGACTGGAGGACACTAAAACTGCAGAGAATTCACTTCCTTAAATTCATCCAATCCAGCACATACAGGTAGAAGCCTCTGTGTGAGATTCCTGAGGATTACACCGAGAGATAACTCAGACCTATCAAACATCCAGTCGGCAGCGGTTTACCTGAGCTCAGCCATATTTTATCACCGCAGTTCATAAAAATTAGAAAAGCAGCATTAGAACTGAAGAACTAGAGAGCTTTGTGCTCTATAATGTGTGTACAGCCTTTGTGTGTGTGTGTGTGTGTGTGTGTGTGTGTGTGTGTGTGTGTGTGTGTGTGTGTGTGTGAGTGTGTGAGTGTGTGTGTGTGTGTGTGTGTGTGTGTGTGTGTGTGTGTGTGTGTGTGTGAGTGTGTGAGTGTGAGTGTGAGTGTGTGTGTGTGTGTGTGTCTGTGTGTGAGTGTAAGTGTGTGTGTGAGTGTGAGTGTGTGTGTGTGTCTGTGAGTGTGAGTGTGTGTGTGAGTGTGTGTGTGTGTGTGTGTGAGTGTGTGTGTGTGTGTGTGTGTGTGTGTGTGTATGTGTGTGTGTGTGTGTGTGTGTGTGAGTGTGAGTGTGTGTGTGTCTGTGTGTGTGTGTGTGTGTGTGTGTGTGTGTGTGTGTGTGTGTGTGTCTGTGTGTGTGTGTGTCTGTGTGTGTGTGTGTGTGTGTGTGTGTGTGTGTGTGTGAGTATGTGTGTGTGTGTGAGTGTGAGTGTGTGTGTGTGTGTGTGTGTGTGTGTGTGTGTGTATGTGTGTGTGTGTGTGTGTGTGTGTGAGTGTGAGTGTGTGTGTGTCTGTGTGTGTGTGTGTGTGTGTGTGTGTGTGTGTCTGTGTGTGTGTGTGTCTGTGTGTGTGTGTGTGTGTGTGTGTGTGTGAGTGTGAGTGTGTGTGTTTCTGTACGTGCGTGCCTGCGTGCGTGCGTGTGTGTGTGTGTGTGTGTGTGTGTGTGTGTGTGAGCATGTGAGTGTGTGTGTGAGTGTGTGTGTGTGTCTGTGTGTGAGTGTAAGTGTGTGTGTGAGTGTGAGTGTGTGTGTGTGTCTGTGAGTGTGAGTGTGTGTGTGAGTGTGTGTGTGTGTGTGTGTGAGTGTGTGTGTGTGTGTGTGTGTGTGTGTGTGTATGTGTGTGTGTGTGTGTGTGTGTGTGAGTGTGAGTGTGTGTGTGTCTGTGTGTGTGTGTGTGTGTGTGTGTGTGTGTGTGTGTGTGTGTGTGTCTGTGTGTGTGTGTGTCTGTGTGTGTGTGTGTGTGTGTGTGTGTGTGTGTGTGTGAGTATGTGTGTGTGTGTGAGTGTGAGTGTGTGTGTGTGTGTGTGTGTGTGTGTGTGTGTGTGTATGTGTGTGTGTGTGTGTGTGTGTGTGAGTGTGAGTGTGTGTGTGTCTGTGTGTGTGTGTGTGTGTGTGTGTGTGTGTGTCTGTGTGTGTGTGTGTCTGTGTGTGTGTGTGTGTGTGTGTGTGTGTGAGTGTGAGTGTGTGTGTTTCTGTACGTGCGTGCCTGCGTGCGTGCGTGTGTGTGTGTGTGTGTGTGTGTGTGTGTGTGTGAGCATGTGAGTGTGTGTGTGAGTGTGTGTGTGTGAGTGTGAGTGTGTGTGTGTGAGTGTGTGTGTTCATTGGGTGCTGGTTCTCATAAGCAGCAACTCACAGCGACAGAAAATCAATAAAAACATTGTTATTGTTAGTCAAACAATATTTCCCCGACCCTGATGAATGTGTCAGCGTCACGGCTTTGCAGAGCAGAGCTGTCGGCGGTGAGCTTAGACAGCGCTGCCAAGATACAGATACTGGTAATATATATATAAATATATATATATATATATATATATATATATATATATATATATATATATATATCAAATTTGACCCGTTTTCAAAGTTTTTTTATATCAGAAAATATGGGACGTCGATAAAGCGCCGAAAATGTAAAAAAATAAAAATAAACACGACAAAATGTTAAAAAGCAACAACAAAAACACAAAAAAAAACATCAAAATGTAAAAAAAAGCACCAAAAACATTGAAAAAGTGATAAAAACGTTGGAAAAAAGTGAATGAGTCACTGCAGCTTGAAGATGTAAACGCATAGGTCCAACAGTTTGGATCCAATTCACTCAACGTGATGAAATCAAGTTACTTATTGCATATTCCACGGGCTGCTTTCTGTAATGAACACACAGGTCAACATCCCCACAGATTACTTTAAGCTTTTCCCTCACACCAAATGGTTACAACAAATTGATCCACAGGACCAAAATGTGTCCACACACGCTCTGACCTTTGAGCTCCCAAAGACTTGCGAAGCCATCTAAACCATACAGATCCTAATCGGTGACTCAAAGCGCCATTGACCCTGCCGCCGATACTCCGCCATGATGGAGAGTTACAGTCTGCTGACGGCAGGAAGAGACCAGTCGATCTCCTCAGAGGTCTCCCAGGAGTCTTTGCTCGTCAACTCACAAACGATGGCAAAGCAGCACGCAGTTTGCTGGAGCTGAACAGGGTGAAGGGTTACTCCCGTCACACACACCCAAATGTAGCCGTATATATGATTAATAGGGCTGTCAATCGATTAAAAAATGTTATCAAATTAATTACAGACTGTGATTAATTAATCTAAATTATTGCATACATAATTTGTGCTGAGAAAGTATTTTAAATATTTCACTTCAAATGAATCAATGAATAATCAGCATTACTCTTTCTCCACAGCGCTGTGGAGTGAAGTCTGGCTACACCACACATGCACTCTAGGATAGGGTTGTGTGCACTTCTTTAAACCAATTACAATCGTCGTGAGCTCCGGACGCAGCGACGGTGGCTCTGCTAAATACTAAATACTTGTTTTGTGCACCCTGCAAAAGAAAACACCTCATACAATATTACATGAAGTTTACAACACAGTAGTGTGAGCTATTTAAATCAGCTGATACATGGTTAAACCTCATTGGCTCTTACCAGTGTACCTCCATGTGTACTTTGGCCACAGCAATCCCACCAATCAAAATGCCGTAAACATATTTTTTGTAAATCTTTACAATCATTCCTTGAAAGAACCGAACAGGTCGGCCTTGTTGCACCGTCCAAATGTTCATTTACACTCGCTATTTTCAGCGTGTAGCTCGCTAGCTCGAAGTTTGTTGTTGGTTCCCCGAGGCGAACGGATTTTGAGAATGGCAACACACGGAAATGTACTTCTGTAGACCACCGTAGACCACCGTAGACCACCTAGCATTTAGGACTTGCCAAGTACATTTATACAATGTCTATACTTAACCATTCCATACTAATTAGGAGCAGTGGGCAGCCATAGTCTGGCACCAAGGGACCAACTACAGTTGTAATGCCCGTGCCTACGTTAAGGGAAATAGCAGGAGTTAACGAGCATGTAGTCTGGATCAACGGAAGTACATTTACAGTACAAGTACTTTGCTTCCGCTTTATGTGTTTCAGCAACAGACAACAGAGAAAGAGGAAACGGCAGACTGACCGAGAGGAGTCAGACACAAGTAAACATAGGAGCTGCCAGATATCTATTCTGAAGCTGTAGGTGGGGGGGGGGGGGGGCTCTATAGAGACACCTGCCAACAACAAGACAGGAAACACAAGACATGGACAACACTGCATAGTGCCCCTTTAACAAATCATGAGCACTGTCAAAGTAATGTATTTTCTCCAACAGACCAAAGTCCTGAGTCTGTACATGAGCAGCTGTTATAACGATGGGGGAGTTAGTGACCCGTAACCTCAGTGACCCGCTCTCTATGCACAGGGTCTATAAGCGCTACGCTCAATTGGCAATGCACCAGTCTGTGAAATCACCCTAATCCGTCCATTCACCCTTCATCTCGCCCTGATTAACGGTCACCTATAGGCAAAGGGGAGCTGAGGGAGGAGGGGTGGTATTGATGCTCATGGAGCCCGGTCAATAAATTGATCACTTTAGTCCCTTCTATCTTTAAGACATGCTACTTTTGTTGATTAAGGGGTTTTCACATTTCACTGAAGATGGTTTCCAAATATTAGCTCTTATTAAACTTGCTAAACAGGCTCAATAAACAGCCCAGAAATCTCTTCAGGTCACAAAAACTATGAAGTGAGATCTTCAGGATAATAATGCACGCCACTGCTGCATGTATAATGCGCCAAGTGACTTAAAGGATAAGTGTGGTCATCTTCTGTATGCTTTTTAGTGTCAAGAAATCCAATCAGAAGACCAGCAGGAAGTTTCTATAATCATTTGCAATGCCCTTGTTCCCTTCCCCTCGGCACTTTATGTAGAATCACATGGGAGGCCTCTTAAAGGACAAATCCGGTGGATTTCAACACATAGCTCTGTTGTTTCTTGTCACGTAGTTCTGTCAGTAGCAAGAAATACAAAAATAACCGGTGCTGCCTCCACCGTGTTCTCCTCCTGCTAGAGTTAGCACCCAGGAGGCTGAAACAGGGCAGGTTTTAAACCTGTTTTTAGCCTCTAAACATGTTGGAGACGTCATCACGAGGTCCTACCCGTGTGACGTGATTCCTTCTGAGGGAACACAGAGAATCTGACTGCAGGAGATGAGACAGAAAGGCAGAGAAGGTGTTAATTCAGCTCTGTTTAGTTCTGGTGTAGATACGGCAGTAAGACGAGTGCTTAGGGACCGTCTACAACAGCAAAAACAGATACAAAAATGCTGTTACGTAACTAGCCAAAACGACGGGCTAAACACAACCGTTAGCATGCTAGCGCTAGCCTTAGCATGCCAGCTCGTTCTGAATGGCAAAGCACTGCTACAACACACACTAGTTCACCATAATCTCCAAAAGAAGTACTTCCATGTGCGCCCTCCTTTAGAAGAAGTCTCCCGGCTAATCCTGCCTTGTAATTGACCAAAGTTGGAGAAACAACCTTTCTTTTACTGTCTATGGAGCTAACTGACATGATCTACCATCTGAGCTACTGAGCATGTGCAGAGTGGAATCAAAGATAGTACAGAAGGAAAGATGATTCACTCTGTAGCTAAAACAGAGACCTGAACACAAGGTGAAAAGAGGAGCTGCAGCAGTGAGAGAGAGATGTGCTGTACAACAACAATATATTAAACCATGTAAACATATTCTGGTACAACCTTAAAATACAATTATGGACCTGAAGATGAGCAGAATATGAGATCTTTAATGTAATGATTAAATAAGGTAGTGTCTCCAAACTTACCTCAATTATAACGTGTCTCCTGCTAGTTGTACTACAGCAATTACTTTTAAAAAATAAGCATATGCCTATTTTTTAAAATACTGTTGTATCTGTTTTTGGTGTTGTGGTTTGTAGACGGTCCCTAAGCACTCGTCTTCCCGTCTCAACACCAGAACTAAACAGACGAGACAGACGAACTTTCCGAGTCCTCACCAGAGCCAGCGAGCGATCACAACAATACTACTAGCGCTATACTGCCACCTTCGTAGTTCCTGTAGCCAGATAGCATTACTATGACAAATTATCCTTTATACCAGACTGATGTCATGAAGTGGCGTATGTATGACACGCCAATCCGTACGCCGTTATTGGCGTGTTATCAAGATGCATACTCGCTTTTTAGCGTGTTCATCAACGCCGTTTTGCATCCGTTGACTTACATTACCTTGTGGGTGCGTGTGAATTGACGCCGTAGTGAGTAGTATGAAAGGGTGAAAACCCGTGTAGGGAGGTTGGTCGGCCTTCACCAAGGGGGCAGCCTTCTCTCCTCAGACCGAAGCCGCGATGGCGCCATTTTGCTAGCCCTGTTCCCATCACCCCCCGTTAGCATCCCATTGACTTCCATTCATTCTGGCGTCACTTTGACAGCCAATAACTTTACATCTGAAGCGTTTAAAGACTTTATTTGTCCGTTGTTTATTTCTAAAGAAACACGACAATGTATAAAAGGCTCCATTACCTTGTACCTCACGTTATGGCTCCGTAGCAGACGTTTTTATAAAGATAGGCTAACGGTTGGGTCATAACCACAAGACTTCCTGTCTCATAGTAGAGGAATTACCGTACAGTACAGGAGAAGCTCGCAGGCAGTTTGGACTTACATCAGCTGTTTAGTTTAATTACTGATGTTAACTAGCATTTTAGTGATCAATAATTAGCCTGTGCCTATGTTATCTCCTTACATATACCTACGCTCTCCGTCTCTGATAGATTGGGAATGATTGAGATTTCTCTTGGCACAGCTACCAGAAGACTTACAACGTTCAGACACGTTGTTGGAAGCTAAGTTTGCAGCTGCGCAGTAACGCTCAGTAACACTTTCCCATCACCAGAAAAGTGCTGGTAAGAGGCTTCACTTGTCTCCGTCAAAAACAGCGGGATCGCTATGTCCATTTTATATACTGTCTATGGCCTTCACCCAGGAGACCGGGGGTCGCGTCCCGCGTGTCACGTTTCCTAAACTCAACCGTCGCTTTCTCGCGATAACACTACAAGTAGCGTGTATGTTTACGTCCGCTGTATACAGCGTAGACATACATGCAGATAGCTCAAAATGCGTACAGATAACACGCCACTTGGCTTAAGAAAGTGGGCGTGTATGTTTCCGCGAAGTCATGTTGGACTGACAAACTAATATAGGGCATATAGACCAATAATAGTACCAGTACTACACCATTGTTGAATGTCCAATTTGGTGGATGTCCGTAGCATTTTGTGTCAATTCTGTGAGTGCAGTAATAAGAGAAACGGGCTAGTTTGACACTGGCCCAACCACATGATGAAATGATACTGTGCTGCATGGTGATCATATTCATCGTGAACCACAACATTACATCATTGTGTGGTACGACCACAATAACCAGGGCAGTTGTCGTCCTGACATCTGATTTGGACAACCTTCACTTAGGTTTGCAGTGTTTGTGTGTGGAATCAGAAAACTGCTGTCTCTTACTGACTAGGGTTGCTTTCTCGAGGCTTAATCACAAGAGACAGATTCAAGCCTGAACTTCAGGGAGAAATATCTCAACATGCAAAATTAAAAGACTTTCTAGAGGCAGAATGCAGTAAGCCGAGCCTCCTATAACCCCTCATAGTCTGTAATGTCTTTGGCTCCTGGGGACATTTAACTTGAACTTTATGTATAATTAGCCCCAGGAAAACCCAAGCTTTCACTGTTATGCAGCTCCCTCTTGGTCAGGGACAATGAAGTAATGGCTTTTAGGAGAAACAGAGTGCTAGAGAGAGCTGAGAAAGCATTCCTGCCTTGCAGGACAGAGAAGCCTGATGAGGACAGTGGGCGAGTGAAAAGCATCCATCATCCATGTAAACATGTTGTGCTACAAAACAGCACAGTTTCTTAAATTACAGCTGAATATATTCTCCAAGTGGAGACTCCCCACTGCTATATTAGGATGATAATTTGTCCCATGACATTCAAGAAATTCTGCAAGTGCAGCTGTTTAAAATGTTCACTGTAGGCTGAGGAAAGACACAGAAAGCAGCCAAAAACAGGTTAAGAGACTCTGCCACTGACTTGCCCGGGCAGCGACAATGTCATTTTTCACACTCCTCTTCTCATAAACTGTTGTCAACAACTAATGGCTGTCCAAAAACAAGATTTCACCATATGTTTCACCAATCATGTCATGCTCAAGCTGAAAAATAGGAGCACTTCAGGTTGAGGCTCCGTCCTCCTCCTCCTCCTCCTCTTGTCAGGTTTTGAGTTATTCTGCTCTTTCTCTGATTCTTAAGCAGATGTGATGAAGTGTTTGATAATGTCTTGAATTTTATGACAAATAACCCATCATGTCGTGTTTATCAGCCTACGTGTCCTTGATTGTTCTCACAATCCACCGGTTCTCAGGAGGTCATGTTCGACTAAATCACTGCCGAACTAAAATAAGTTCACCTTGTTGCACATTACACTGAACGTAACGGCCTTTTCTCCCGCTGTCCTTAAAGACATTATAATGTCCTGTGTGATGACTCATGCGGCAGAAGGAAAGTGTTCCACCATTGAATCCAATAACATTTAAATATGTTTCAACTCAAGGATCCACCTCAGGCTCATAAGAGCTCAACAGAACTATACAATAATTTGTTTGGCCCCAGTGACGACCAAGGCTGTCCTCAACTGACAGTAACTGTTACATTGATTATACGGTTTCTTTATTGATAAATTGACTGAAACTTCTGTAATCTCCAGTAATAATGTTCCTCTGCAGATCGATGCAGTCAAGGATCCACATGTTGAATAAAAACCGCCGCAGCTTTGTGTCCTTTTCTCTCACTAATTTCAGAGAAGACTATCTTATGTTACTTACTTATTCTCCTCTCTCTCCCTCTTCTCCTGCTGCACCCTTATCAGCTCCTTTATACCACGTTTACACGTGGGCGGCTATTTTCATAAACGGACATTTCAACCTCTCCGTTTTCAAAAATAACATCGTGCACAGCTGTCAGTTTTCATAAAAGTCTTCGTTTACACGTACCCGTGTATATATGCCATCAAGAGCACGACAGACCTGTAGGTGGCGGTGTGACGAGAACCTCGAGCCCACGTTAGCTAATCAGAATCCAGAAAATAGCAACAACAGCAATGAATCACTTCCTCTTTTGCACCAACATAAATGCGACGGCTACTCTGAATGCATCCATGATCACCGTAGCCAAATGAAAATGTAAACATAGGTCGCACTTTTGGCACAGGTGCAAGTTCTGGGGTTGAGATCTCCACACAGCATTCTGGGATGGGAGAAAAACATGCTCTGGTTTATCGGCATTTCTTTAAACCAATCACAGTCATCTTGGGCGGTGCTAAGCTCCGGACGGAGCCACGGTGCCTCTGCTAAATAGTCTCTGGAAGGAACTTGTTTTGGTGGAACATGTCTACGTTCAAAAGTAGTTTTAGTCGTGCAACAGAAAACTCCGATTGGACAGATAGTCTAGCTAGCTGTCTGGATTTACCCTGCAGAGATCTGAGGAGCAGTTAACCAGAGTCCTCACAAATCAGCCGGAGGTTAGAACGCCAACACAGAGACAGAAGAAGGGGACGCACATCAGGCCGAAATGAGGGACATCCGACGGGATTTCCGGCGGCACCTGAGCAATCCCGGAAATGAAACGTCGTTGATATAGACTACTCCTGATTGAACTAATGTCAAACATTTAGGATTAGGAAGTGAACTGCACAATAAAGGGTCAGCAGTAAAAACTGCTGCCACCGTGAGTGTGAACTGTTTGTAAGTGATGAAAAAATAGCCCAAAAAGTTGCATCTTAGAGTAATGTATCTAAAGTTTTCGTAAATAGCACATAATGTAATTATTATTCTTACTTTGGTTTTATCCATTGCGTTTCTGTACAGGAAGCACATCAGCATATTTAAACTAAAAATGCAATTCCTGCCAAGAGATAGCTCTGCTAATCTCAGTTTGAACCACAAATCTATCCACTATGATTAGAAAAATAATCCCATCAGTAATTGACCTTATTTCCCAGATGACATGTTGAGCGTGCTCCGTATGATGTTTTACTAAAAAATCTCCAATCTCTCTAAGTATCTTGCAGTGTTAATGTAAAAGAACTAGTACACATCGTGCAAATGAAAGAAGGATCAATGTACAATACTGCATAATGAGTGCAAGCTGTATAATGACTGCTGGTTACTTTCCCTTTGAACGCATGCCTGAATGAGGTTGCGGTCTGCGGAGCATGAATAGTTGATGTGGCCTGAGTTTCACACATACACACTAAGGGGTTTCTGAAACATGGGTGCCCCAGTTTCTGCTTTTCTATTACGGAGCCTCTGTGAGGACCAAAGATAGTGAAGAGGACTGGATGAGATGGGAGCAGGAAAACCCACAATGACAAATATATACAGTGACTGACAACAGTTACTGAACCTGGATTTCCCTACTATAATAAGGCTTAAGGCTCTGACCACCAACCCAACGGCCGACTGTCAGCAGTAAAGCCAGTCGGACTGATCAGTCTCCCCGAGTCGGTCCAAAAAGATCCTCAGAACACACCGAGGAGACGCCGACTTATACGTACGTTCTAGTGCCTCCTCTGTTCTTTCTGACCACGGTGGGAAATCTGTAGCAGGAAATGTTAACCGTCTCCTTGATTTCATGTTGTTTATGGAGAAGGAGAACCAGGAAATGAGTCGGGGGGGAAATGCAACGCTACCAAGCCACGGCCGAGAGACCTGCGTCGTTGCGACGTGTAGTTACATTTTTCGAGAGGTGCACGTCAGGCTACGGTGTAGGGTCCGGCATAGGTTTGTGTCTCCACGTACCTACGTACATAGCCACGGTGTAGATTTTACGCAGAAGCATAAATCACGCTTAAGTTTTCTAGGGAAAACACTGTGATCTGGTTGCCGGGGTTTCTGTACATTGCCTTTATTGGATCACAATATGCCGTCATGACATGCAAAACTTAATCAAAGTGACGAAATCTTACAAATCGCTCAACTATTCTCACCACAAGATCTGCTTTCTTTGTTAGGCTACTGTATTTAAATCCACACACACTCCAGACTTGAAAGGCATTTAGCACAGCAGTCACAGAGAAGGAGGTAAGGGCAATGAGCTTTTATCAAGGTCTGCAAGAACAGACAACTGATGCAAACTCTCGACATCCCAGCAGGGACTTTTTCTCCTGAGAGAGCAGCGATGTCAGCTGCGTCATTCA
Source organism: Gymnocephalus cernua (assembly GCA_023631565.1). Lineage (NCBI taxonomy): Eukaryota > Metazoa > Chordata > Actinopteri > Perciformes > Percidae > Gymnocephalus > Gymnocephalus cernua. Next base: position 221,203 of record CM042426.1, on the reverse strand, counting down.
GGAGTGAAGCCTGTCAGGCAACTGCTGTGAGGTATTTCTGAAGCCCGGGCGCACACAACTCACTCTCTGTAATTTGTGAGGCAGGCTGGCTCCCACTCCGCCCACCTTTACATTGATTAGAAGCCAAAGTACGATGCTGATTAAGCACTAAGCTTAAGCATCAGTAAAGTTTGAAATATATCATGTAGGCCATAGGGCTGTACGATCAATCACAACTTGATTAATGCCTCAATGCATCTCTTACATGACAACAATTCTGCCGTATTTGCATTAGCAGGAAGATATGTTGCATCAAACCCATGCTGCATCATCAGCAGCCCTCCTTCGTGAAGCCGTCTCAAAGCTCTTATGAGTGAGGATAGAGGATGGAGGAGAGAGCCCTCACTCTCTGAGGAGCTAGGATAGAGGATAGAGGATGGAGGAGGGATCTCTGAGGAGCTATGAGCGAGGATGGAGGAGGGATCTCTGAGGAGCTAGGATAGAGGATGGAGGAGGGATCTCTGAGGAGCTAGGATAGAGGATGGAGGAGGGATCTCTGAGGAGCTAGGATAGAGGATGGAGGAGCACTAACGTTAGGGAGGTTATGGAGGAAGTCAGCATTTTCACTTTGATTTCAACATGTCTGTGTAATGGCAGCCATAACATTAATGAGCATAACACTAATGAGGTCTAACTCCTCCCTCTCCCTCCATTGACTCGCTCCATCACTGGTCTCCATGTTGTAGGTCTAGTCTAGGTTTTAATGTTACTGTCTGTGTCTAGAGCTGTCTGTCTCTAGGGCTGGTTGTTCACACTGTGGCCGCATTGAAAAAAATTAGGACCACATATGGAAGTGGTCTAAATCTGATGTGAAGTCTGACCTGGTCACTTGACCCCAAAAAAAATCTGATTTGTGCCACATTTTCCTGCAGTCTGAACGTAGCCTAAGATGCAAAAAGGGAAGCAAGAGAAGGAAATGTGGATATTGCCCGGGTGTTCCCTCAAATACTGAGGAAATATTACTCCTACATCAGAGAGCGTCCTGACAGGGAACAACACGGCCTTGTATGGAAACGGCCAGACCGCCAGACCGCCAGGCTCACCAGAGAGTAGTTCATTCAGCTGAGCATTTAGGCTGAGCCCTACTATGCCTAAAGGATATTTACACAAAGAGCTGCAAGATTAAAGCTAGAAGAGCCATTAAAGATCCAGACTACCCGGGTAACAGCCTATTCTCCCTGTTGAAGTCTGGAAGAAGCTACCGGATACACCAGGCCGGCACTGAGAGGCTCAAGAGGATTTTCAACCCTCAGGCCACTCAGATCTTAAATGAGGTCATTGCCTAAGACCAGCCCTCCCTCTCCCGCAGTTATATGCATTCATTACTACACTCTGCACACAAACTGAAGGAATAAATTGATTGATAAGAGGCAGAGTGGTCACAGATTTAAAGTGCTGAGGAAAAAGGGGAGAATGCGATGGCGATATTATCGAAAATGTTTCCTTAGCGTCTCTGGGATTATGTTGTCCCCATAAAATGTACAATCCATAATTTTCTTGTGATAAACCAATACAAAAAGAGCGGTTTACACCATATTTAATTGTGAAAATGTTGTATTTGAATTAGGGATGCACCGATCCACATTTTTTCACTTCCGATCCGATCCCGATACCTGAATTTGGATATCGGCCGATACCGATACTATTCCGATACCAGAGCTGTTTGCTTTAATATTATTATTATCATTATTGTTGATTTTATATGATGCTGAAATAAACTCCTCTCAATGGGCAAGTATGATATGGACGTACGTATGCATGTATGTCCCAAAAGGCAACTTGAGGTAAGTATAAGGTCAGAAAAGGAAGTCAGAAAAACAGGAAAAATCTCATTCTGAAAACAGATATGCAACTGTAAGGGTTTCAAATTGATTGTCATGTCAATATTTATTACATTCCCAAAATGTCAAATACTTGAGTCTTGAAATATAAGAAAAGTGCTAGTGTAAAAATCTTACACACACACACACACACCTCTGTTTTCACGGCTGAAACAGCGGCCGCCGGGACACGATCCGGGGTCTCTGGTGGACGCAACAACGGGGAAATGAAACGCCAAAAGCCGGCGACAACACCGGGACAGACGGTTGTAAAAGTCCTGTTTTGTTTTTGCATTTTGCTGTCTTGCTCTGCGGTGTTTCCAGTGTGAAGTATTTCCAAACAGCGGACACACAGGATAGCATCGAGCTAGCCACAATGCTGCTCATGCTACTATCCTGCTAGCTGGCTGCAAACTGCGGAATGGACTTCCTGAGCGGGGGCGTGTCTCATAACTCTGTGTCTCATTGAGCCGCGACTCCGTTCAGGAAATGTACTCCACAGTTTGCAGCCAGCCAGCAGACCAGCCAGCAGGAATCACTTTTGGAGCCATTTCAGCAGACAACGTTAAAGTGCAGACATGGCTCGTGGTATCGGAAATCTCCGCAGGTTGGATCGGGAAAATCCGATACCTGAATTAACGCTGGTATCGGTCCCGATACCGATACTGGATCGGATCGGCCCCATCCCTAATTTGAATGCGTCAATTATGATATTATTGAAATAAACGTAAGAGTTCTGAGTTTTTCCCACTGCATTGGTATAATGAAGGACGCAACTTTATAACTTAACACGTGGTACCTCAGCTGGAGGGACGATGGTTCAAAACACCAACCAATAGTCCTGATGGCAGCCGATCATTAGGACTCAACATTTATAACTCTGAAAGACCATAAACACGTAGACTGGATAAACCAGTCTGCTGGTGATGTGATGTCTCCCAGCAGCTCAGACTGGAAACCTGTACGTTTATCTCTCCTGCTTCTATTACAAATCTGCAGGAACCAATCACAGACTGGCTTATCCACCTGGCGCGCTATTGGCTGGTTTAACACAATGACGATAGAGAAGCGACCGAGCAGCTTCTTGTTTACATTCAATATGGCGGCCACCGACACGCAGCAACCCGTTGATGCTGCTGTCGCTGCTACGTCACCCGGATCGTTGCTCTGAACGAGATAGCTCGCTAGCATGCTAACGGTTGTGTGTAGCCCGTTGTTTCGGCTAGTTACGTAACAAGCCGTGCAGATTTTGACCAGCTCACCCAGAGACTGAAGGCAGGAATCATTCAGAAACCGTATCTCACTCAGAACAACATGGATAGATTTTTTTCCAAGTGTGTATGTGTGTGGAAGCACCAGAGACACAAAATAACACCCCAAATCCCAGAAAAAGTGATTTGTTCATAATATGGGCACTTTAACTTTGGAGCTTGGTCTGCTGATAGTCAGATTAAACGCCACCAGCTCTATTGATTTAGTCCTAATCAGTGCTTCATAGTTAAAAGGACAAAATGTGTCAAATTAATCTGTTAGATTGACTGCAAGACAACTTTGTGAGTGTGAACACAGTGGGGTTTAAAAGCATGTTTATCTGAGGATTGTTGTAAGATTATCATCTTTTGGTATCTTCAGCAGAGCTTCAGTAGTTAGTGATGGATTTAAACACGCACTCATACAGTTGAAGGGTGGTCTGCATGTACAAGCCTTTTATTACAGCTACTTCACGCCATTTACTGACGTATTTAAAGTGCTCATATTCTGCTCATTTTCAGGTTCATAATTGTATTTAGAGGTTGTACCAGAATATGTTTATGTGGTTTAATTTTCAGAAAACACCATATTTTTGTTGTACTGCACATTGATGCAGCTCCTCTTTTCACCCTGTGTGTTGAGCTCTCTGTTTTAGCTACAGAGTGAGACATCGTACTTCTATACCATCTTTGTTGGGAGTCGCACATGCTCAGTAGCTAGGTAAGGACTACTAGCCAGTCAGAAGCAGAGTATGAGGTCCTGACAGTACCTAGGTAAGGACTACTAGCCAGTCAGAAGCAGAGTATGAGGGCGTGTCCTGACAGTACCTAGGTAAGGACTACTAGCCAGTCAGAAGCAGAGTATGAGGGCGTGTCCTGACAGTAGCTAGGTAAGGACTACTAGCCAGTCAGAAGCAGAGTATGAGGGCGTGTCCTGACAGTAGCTAGGTAAGGACTACAAGCCAGTCAGAAGCAGAGTATGAGGGCGTGTCCTGACAGTACCTAGGTAAGCACTACTAGCCAGTCAGAAGCAGAGTATGAGGGCGTGTCCTGACAGTACCTAGGTAAGGACTACTAGCCAGTCAGGAGCAGAGTATGAGGGTGTGTCCTGACAGTACCTAGGTAAGGACTACTAGCCAGTCAGGAGCAGAGTATGAGGGCGTGTCCTGACAGCACCTAGGTAAGGACTACTAGCCAGTCAGAAGCAGAGTATGAGGGCGTGTCCTGACAGTAGCTAGGTAAGGACTACTAGCCAGTCAGAAGCAGAGTGTGAGGGCGTGTCCTGACAGTAGCTAGGTAAGGACTACTAGCCAGTCAGAAGCAGAGTATGAGGGCGTGTCCTGACAGTAGCTAGGTAAGGACTACTAGCCAGTCAGAAGCAGAATATGAGGAAAGGGAAAAAGCCAAAAAGCATAATATGAGCACTTAAAATCATCTCTGGTGCAGCAAATTTTCAAAAGTCGCAAAGTAAATTGAACAGAGGTCACCTGTGATCACAAATAATCTTTAGGTTAAAGAACTGCTGGTAAATTCATTTCCTGGTCAATAAAAAAATAAAAGAACATCACGAGGAAGTTACTGAAAAGCATCAATTATAGAAAAGGATCCAAGAAAGTTTCCCACGCACAATATTTCCTTCAGAGTGCACAAAGGTCGCACATAAAAAATATGTCAAGCTGTAAATATGCCTCAAGCAGGCCGTCCTCAGAAGCTGAGACTCTGTGTGAGAGGAGGAACTACTATGTTAGGGAGGCCCCCAGAGACGTATGTCAGCAGGGCGCCATGGCTGAGACGCTGCCTCGCTGACAGCTTTAAAGGACAAGTGGAAAAGACAAAATCACTGTTCAAAAACTCATATCACATTTAGGCTAGAAAGTATGTCGGCGACCCTGAAACAAAGTGGAAGGAGGTTCTATAATTTAGAATGTAATTCTGCGTTTGAACTGAACACCTTCGTGACTATAATGGCTAAGTCTAAAACTTAAAGCCACGGAGGGGCTGCTGTACGGACTAAAACAAACAAACAAACTGTCTATGGCTAGTAAACTAGCTGACTCTCTTCTACCTTACAGCGCTCAGTAGCTCCTGTTGAAATCACCGACTCCAATAGTCATCGTTTGTTTTGATGGTCATTTATTGATCACAAAGTTCTTCATATCAACGTGCAAGATGTGTCCACTAAGCTCCATCAACAAACATTTCATCATCCACATGAGCGTGGCGCAGCGTGTAGATCTGATGTGGTCAAAAACTATTTGTGCTCCTCGATTAACAGCCCCCGTTACCTGTTGAAAGGTTCCTACGTAAATAGACGTCACTCACCAGCACACTAGTGACACCAGTGGACAATTTGTGTCCTACACCCAAAACACATGAAAAGTGTCTCTTACAGCGACCACGAGGCTGTGGGGAAGGTGGAAGCATCGGGCTGTAGGGCTGTTTCTCTGCAGCACGCTCTGGGAGGATGGTGAAGGTCGAGGGAAACATGAAAGCTGCAGAATACAGAAAAATCCTGGAGGAAAACCTGTTGCTGTCCCCAAGAGACCTGCCGAAAAATCACCCCAACATAGAGCCGAATACCGGGGATCAGGTCCCGCGTGTCACGTTTCCTAAACCCAACCGTCCGAAAAGCAAGTATGCGTCTTGATAACAGGCCAAAATGACATATGAATTGGCGTGTCATACATACGCCCCTTCATGAGATCAGTCTGCAACCCGTCCGCTGACATACACGCGGATAGCTCAAAATGCGTACAGATAACACGCCACTTGGCTTTAGGAAAGTGGCGTGTATTTCTCCGTGAAGTCATGATGTCATCTTGGCAGCCCAGACTATAAACAACAAGGTTGGTAATTCCTACCCTCTAAAACGACCCATAGGGGCATTTCATCAGTTAGCGCCCCTCTAACCTCTAACCTCTAACCCTAACCCTAACGACCCATAGGGGCATTTCATCAGTTAGCGCCCCTCTAACCTCTAACCCTAACCCTAACGACCCATAGGGGCATTTCATCAGTTAGCGCCCCTCTAACCTCTAACCTCTAACCCTAACGACCCATAGGGGCATTTCATCAGTTAGCGCCCCTCTAACCTCTAACCTCTAACCCTAACCCTAACCCTAACGACCCATAGGGGCATTTCATCAGTTAGCGCCCCTCTAACCTCTAACCTCTAACCTCTAACCCTAACCCTAACGACCCATAGGGGCATTTCATCAGTTAGCGCCCCGCTAACCTCTAACCCTAACCCTAACGACCCATAGGGGCATTTCATCAGTTAGCGCCCCTCTAACCTCTAACCTCTAACCCTAACCCTAACGACCCATAGGGGCATTTCATCAGTTAGCGCCCCTCTAACCTCTAACCTCTAACCCTAACCCTAACGACCCATAGGGGCATTTCATCAGTTAGCGCCCCTCTAACCTCTAACCCTAACCCTAACGACCCATAGGGGCATTTCATCAGTTACAGTTTTAACGTCGTCAGCGTTGTGAAACAGAGTTTGGTTATGTTTAGGCACAAAAACTACTTGGTTATGCTCGTGCTAACTTTGAACTAGATGCGTTCTAAGCTGCGCTCTTTTGTTGCTAAGTTGGCGGCTTTCTGCCGGACGGCGCTCTCAACGGAGAGCTACGTGACACATGGCACTACATCGATGAGGACCGGCGGGTTACATCGGCCGTCCTACCCAGAGTATGCCAGGCAGACACACAGCTGACTACTTTGCAAGTTGATGAGTGGAGATTGGCTCAGACAGACACACCGCGGACCGCTGTGGTCGCGCAAGCGGTTCCAGGAAAGTGGCTCCATGTGTCCACGACAATGCGCAGAACATCGTGGCTGAGCGACCTGTACAAGTCTGCAGCTGTCCACGGAACACGGAAAGTATGAGCCGAGCCTTTCGAGACGGGTGAAATGGGACTTTGTTTGCTTGTCAGTTAACGGTTAATGATGAGTTAACGAGGGTGGGCCATCTCAGAAAAAACCCTCTAAATTAACATCCCTAATATAAAACATTGATTAGTTCCGCTTGTTTAACTTCATGTTTAACACCTAAATGAAAAAATACATAACTTCCAAAGCATTGAACTCCTCTCAGAGCTGTGCTGGATCGTTCAGCCCGTTCCCCGGGGCCTATTGACAGACAGTAAGAGGAGTTAAGCCAGGAGGCTGTGGGCTAGTGGTGATACTCCCACGGGTGAGCTGGCACACATGAGAAGACGTATCAGCACTATTTGTAAAAAGTCACACACAGGCCCACAGAGGACGGTCCACCTGTCATTGAGATAAACTGACTAATAATTGACCGTCACAGAGATGAAGGGGGGGAGCACCGAGGTTAAAGAAAACCCTTCAGGTATTTTGTATGCACGTGTGTGAATGTCCTGTGATGGAAAGACAATAGTTAGGTTTAGGTCAGCTAGATTGTGGGATTTCTTTAATGGGAAATGCACTTGCTGCATAATAATGGCCATATCTCAAAATGTACTCTCAGGGTAGCTGCAGGCTTTTCAATTCTATCTCAATTTCAAACTGTGCGAGTTCATCTGCTGCCGGAGCACGTGGCTCAGGTGGTCTGAAACAATGGGACTCTGGAGGGCTTAGCTACATTTTTGGTAATATTGATTAAAAAAACATCCACTTGGAGATTGTTCATTTTAAACAAGAACTTTTATCCTTATTTTTGCATACTGCGTGAGACTGCTGCATCCATTGTTAAACTATAGAACTGCACAGCGATCTCATGAATTCAAAATCATTTTAAAAGGTACATGCATTAACCCTTTTTCAAAGTTTTCTATATCAGAAATGTGGGTTTCTTTCAACAAAATTGCCCAAAAATAACATGGATGGTTCAACGCAACGCTCTTCGCAATTAAAATGTTTAAAAAAACGTCAAAGAATGTCGACTGAAATGACACAAAAGTGCCAAAAACATTGAAAAACACGACTAAAGGCATCGGAAGCCTAGAAAACAGCAGAATGAAGCGTCAAACACGACAAGGCACTAACAATGTTTTAAAAACCACATATGCTCCCTTCCTCACGCACCCTCCGGTCTGCATCCACAAACACCCTCCAAGCCCCCAGAACCAAGCTCTGCAGCACGGGTGGTAGGGCCTTTTCATCTGCTGCCCCCCCCCCCCCAAAACCTGGGGGACCCACAATCTACGGGTGTTTTTAAATGAAACCTCAAAACATATCTTTTCAAGAAAGCTTTTAACTAAATGGATTTTATAGGTTTTCCTATTAACTATTTTTATTAACCTTGAGATATATATATATATATATATATATATATATATATATATATATTTATATATATATATATATATATATATATATATATAAATTGCAATATTGTATACGGTCTGTAGCACTTTGAGATTGTTGAAATGTAAAGTTCAATACAAATAAAATGTATTATTATTATTATTAAAAAACATTAAAAATATTTTAAAAAGCATTGAAAAATGTGTCGAATAAATGTGAAAAATTTGTTGATTTTCAATTTCGACCTGGGAGGAAAAACACAAGGGTTAAAGACAGAAAAATTGCATTTCCCATACAGTATATATATATATATATATATATATATATATATATATATATATATATATATATATATATATATATTTATATATATATATATATATATTTATATATATATATATATATATATATATATATATATATATATATATATATATATATTTATATATAAAATAAACAACTATTTTTCCATTGCTGTCTAATTAAAGGGCTACTTAGCTTGTTTCAATCCAGCTCTGTGTCATGTTTGTGTGGTCAGTGTGTTTAAATGAATGGTTTGTTCCTTCCCACCGTGGTGCCAGCACACAGCGCTCGGAGCAGCCAAAATCAAATCGTCCCAAATGAAGGCCGACGGCTCATCCGACTGACGACGGCACGGAACACACCGACCAGACTCGAGTCACCGACCAGACTCGAGTCACCGACCAGACTCGAGTCACCGACCTCGCCAGACGGTCAGACAGACGGTTATCAGGTTGGTGTGTCGGCGTCTTTAAGCTTGTTTTGCAACATTAAATCTTTTCTACCTCAGATACACAGAAACAAAGTGAAATGTAGACCTGGTGTCGTAACTGAAAGCAGATCTCATTTCTCAGATACTCTGACAGCAACTTGCATTTAATAGAAGAGTTGCATTAGAAAAGTCAGAAGGAACTATGGAGTTGTTAAATAATTATTTGATATTTTACACATTACATGTACAAAGATTTGGTAAATATGTGATTCCAGATCGTTTTCTGCAGCTCTTTTTGGGTTTGGCTTTTTGGGTTGGCTTTTCTGCCTTTAATGGACGGGACAGCTAGGTGAGAAAGGAGAGAGCGAGAGAGAGAGAGAGAGGGGGGGAGAGACATGCAGGAAATCATCACAGGTCGGACTCAAACCCTGGACCTCTGTGTCGAGGCATAAACCTCTCAGTATATGTGCGCCTGCTCTACCCACTGAGCCAACCCGGCCATGTTTTCTGCAGCTTTTACATTAAATGTGCAGAAGCTGGATGACGACACGTTGATGTTGAGTGACACACATGAAGGATACATTACATTTATGGATGCGTTAATATTTACTTTTAAAAAAACAAATAAGGTGGCAGTTTAGCTCAGTTGGTAGAGCAGGTGCACATGTGCAGAGGTCCAGGGTTCGAGTCCGACCTGTGATGGTTTTCCTGCATGTCTCCCCCCCCGTCCCCTAGCTGTCCTATCATTAAAAGCAGAAATACCCATAACAAATCTTTAAAAAAATAAATAAAATAAGCCAATTGCACAAATTACCTGATAACTTCTGGGGGAAAGTTAATCTTAATCTTAACTAAACCCTTTAATGCTAACAGGGCTTCATCACCGTCTTCTTATTAAACACATCTAGCAGCCTTTAAATCCTCGGAGGACTGTCACTCATAATTAGCACGTCGTTGCAGCTCTGCTGCAAACATGAAAGCAAAAGAAAGCAAATTTATCTCCAAAGTTCCGTCAGACATTCGCTTTAGAATTCACATCAGAGCACATGAAGGTGCTTCCGATGCGCAGCAGCACGCGGCAATCAGCACTTTCCTTCATTAGCAGACTGAAGGTCATCTTTAGTGTCTCAGCTCATGAAGGTCATCTTTAGTGTCTCAGCTCATATGAAAATGCTTCGGCAGATCCTCCGCTGAAATAAGGTGCAGCAACAGCAGGTTTAAGTTTAGTTTATTTTTTGATTTTTTAAATATTCATTTATTGGAGGTTATAAATGCTGATACCGATAGTTTGGAAAATGCCGAATATCGTCCCATAATATCAGCCCGCTGATATATCGGTCTGGCTCTAATGGAAACATGTCTACTGATATCTGGGCAGCATCAGGTTCACTTAAGCTCGCTTCACCAAATCCTTCACAAGCCGAGCACAATGTTTTTGTGACGGTTAGCAGCTGTCACAGAGCGGCCAGTAACTAACCTCATACAGACTCTCAGACTCAGAGAAGCAGGAGGATCCCTTTACAATGAGCAAGTCTTGCTGTGCCAGACTTAGTATAATCCACCATAATGCTTCCGGCTCTCAGGCTCTTCTATGAGGGGAGCCGTCAAAGCTGGAAGTCGACAGCTTCATGTGAAGGCCTAATTCGAGGAGGAAAAGTATAACTAAACTCTCAGAAGAGAGAGGCTATTCAGCCAGTGAGCACTTCTGTAATCTGACTTGTGTTTTCTTTCAGAGGACACTGACGAGAGCTCTCTACATGTTCAAAATAAATGTAACAGCAGAATTAAATTCTTCCCTCACTCAGAACTGGTGGCTGCCGTGTCACAGGGCGATCTCCGCTATAATTTGGTCCCACTCGTCTCCCAGAGCAGGCGAGGTCATTACTTATTACGAGGAACATAATGATTTGGATTGTCCGTCTCCAGGCTTTCACGTTTAATGAATTCAGTGAGAAATGACACATAAATCTCACACAAGTTCCCAGCTGCCGTTATTTCAGCCGGCTGTGGTTGCTATGATTACTTCACTGTGCAGAGACGCTGTCTCTCTATAGCTCTCTATTTAGAAAATAAAACTCTTTACAGATGCAGTTCAACGTGCAGCAGATGCGTTTTGTTTAATTGACTGTTTTTAGTCTAGTACATTAATTAATTGACATAAATAGTTAGCCTGGGAAAACCCTGACGAACTTCGGGCAAATTTGTGATTTGCTCTGCAAGTCCGTCTGGCCGAGAGTCCATTCACGCCCATTTACAATTTCTACAAATCCAGGCACCATCCATTCACCCCGAGGAGAGCATGCATGATGGTTTGTAATGGTCAGCTCCATCACCCCCCCCCCCTGTCCACTCCCAAGTACCCACCAGGCACAACCACTTAGAAGTCTTTCATGTTGCTTTTTCTTCTCCTTCTTTTCCCCCCCACTCAGCCTTTGTTGCAGGATGAATCAGCTGCTGAGAGCTGAAGGGCTGCTGGCCCTAATGCTCTCCCTTTTACCTCCACCTTAGGAGATATTTGAATTTCATGACTGATGTTTTGTCATTGCCTCATCCTGACAAGCACTCAAACGTTTCTCCATAGTCTCTCCACAGTCTCTCCATAGTCTCTCCACAGTCTTTCCATAGTCTCTCCATAGTCTCTCCATAGTTCAGACTATAGCCTGCACGATAAATCGCTATAGGCCTGAGCACAAGCCCGGCCAGAGCTCGGCCCGAGCCCCGAGCCCGTGTACAATGATAGAAATTAAGACCGAACCCGGCAAAGATCTTCAGCTCTAGTTCAGGTGAAAGCCACAGTCTCAGGAACTCCAATATAACCAGTGTTCTCCATTTATCAACACTGATTACATGTATTGATCTGACAGAACACAAAGGATTCCCCGTTGAACCGGTTCAGCAGACTGGAAACACAGCGGCAGGATCGCGGTCTGTTCGGACTGAAACGGACGGATCCGTTTAGACGGCGTAATCCATCTGCCATCAGCTGTTACATGAGGTCGGTCTCTAACAGCATTACGCCAGATCTTTATTATCTGGTCATATTCCACTTTGCATGAATTATCTGTTCATGTTTATGAACAATAATACGGAGAACATTTGTAATGCGGGAGTTCTATGAAGGATAAACAAAAATGAAGAACTTCCTTTTTAAAATAAAACTCTCTTATACGTACGTTACAGCTTAGTTTGGACTCTTCACAAGACATTTGCATGTGAAATAGAAAATAAATTGTGCCCAAAATTCGTTTATCTTTTTGCAAATATTGCAAAGGCTCCAGAAGGAGCATGAATATGAACAGCATTTTGGACTGAAATAGGAATGGAAATGGAAAGTTTAATGTGTTGGTAGACTGACAAATAGTACTTCCAACCGTGTGTACAGAGATCATTGAATTGAATTTTCAGGGACCAAATGCTTCCACCCCCCCCCCCCCCACCCCCCCCCAAAGACAGCCCCGGGGGAACAGTGCACTGCTGGATTCTGTACCACATCAGGTGTTTAATGGCTCAGCAGACAGGTTGGTTTGTTTGTACTCTGCTGTGTTATTCTTTAAACAGTGATTGTAATGATGTTAACCATTAAATGTGTAATTCACCAGTGCAGGAGTGTAGGGGGAACAGTTATTTCGATGTGGCTTACAGAGCATTTCTTAATACTGCTGCAGCCACAAGTAACTAGCTAGACTACGTAGCTCGCCAGACTGTCAGACGGACGATTGTCAGGTTGGTGTGTCGGCCACACAGTACTTGTTCAGAGCACAGCCCTGTCCTGCACATATTCCTGCACACACTCCTGCACACACCCCCAGCCCTGTCCTGCACACACTCCTGCACACACTCCTGCACACACTCCTTTAACTGCAACTTCTGGTCTACTAAACTGTGTTAGCCCTCCACCTCCACCTCAGCCAGCCACACAGCATCATCTTAAAAAGTAAAACACATTTTAATTAAAGTAAGAGCTGCATTACTATTATTGCAAAGGCACATTTGTGACAGACGTCTCCGTGACATATTGCACAGCACGTTCCCCAGCTACAGCAGCACAGTTAACGCAGCTACTGGAGGAGAGAACACGAGAAACTGCATGTTCTCTCTTTCTCTCTCTCTCTCTCTCTCTCTCTGTCTCTCTCTCTCTCTCTTTGAGCTTTACATGCTCGGTTCATTGACCACAATGAATATTCTGAATATTCAATCTACTTTAACGATTGATACAATCTTCAAAAGAGATGTGATATGTATGAATAACCAGCTGTTGGCACACATTCATGTGCCTTGCTCAAGATCGCCATCTAGTGTCCCTCCCTGTGTGAAGTCTGCCTGCTGTGACGCCTCAGGGGGAAATCAATGGAAATACTACAACAGCAATGCTCATCCTGACTCATCTAATTACCATCAGAAGCTCAGACAGAGTCCAGACGTCTCAAAGCACAGCAGCGGTTTCCACAGTAGCTCGCTGTAGCTCTTACTTTAGTTAGCAGCTCACTTCTTCCTCTGTCCTACCAGCTACTGGTCACAGCTAGTTGCATTGAGCCGTCGGCCAACGTCCACTATGTCCCGATTAGATCAATTAAAGCCAGCAGAGGTCTGGGACCGGACGACTGCACAATAAAATGAAGAGATGGAGAACTAATCAACTTCAATAAGGACAAAGTGACTGCATGTACAGAAAACATACAGTTTCATAAAAAAGGAGCTATGACACAAACTTGTTTTTTAGGAAAGTCAGCCTCAAACAACACAGTAAGAACAGTGATAATGGGAATAAATAAGTCAAGGCTAGTTAGAACTGAAAACAATCTGCCAAGTTCATATAAAAAGGTCCATCTTTATACAGATGGCATAATAGTGTTCTATTTATACATACATTAAACATATTCTATATTCTACTGCTCTTCATGCTATTCATCCTGCACATTATTCTCACTACTCTCATAATGTTACTGTTTCTGCACTACAGTGGTACTGTTACCACACTGCACATAGCTGTACATACTGTACATATCTCTGTACATGATTCATACTGAATATCCATATTTATTCTGCTTTTCTTATAACAGTACACTACATATATCTATATTATTCGTACTACTATTATAATGTCACTGCTGCTACATTGCACATATCTGTACACTTTCATACATTGTTCATATTACATAGCCATATTTATTCTGCTCTTATAAGGTAACTGCTATTACTGCACACATTTATATTGAATTTATATTACTCTAAACCACCTTCTGTTAACCAACTGTACACTACTGTCTACACTGTCTATACTTGTATATCACATTGCACTTTTCTGCTCTTTTTGCACTGCACACATTTCGTTTTCTTTGTTCTTGTACTCTGCACAATGAAAATAAAGTTGAATCTAATCTAATATAATCTAATGTTTAATTTTCTTGAGTTATACCAAGTCTGGTGAAAAGTCTTGTAATTACACTCATTTAACTTGAGCAGGATACTCTACAAGAGAGCTCCTAATATTACATCACAGCACCACAGAATATAAAGTAGCCATCATTACTGCGATGTTGTGAGTATAAACTAATACCAGACCACCGTCCGGTTATTATCATTCAATGTTTCACTGTTCATCTATGTGAGTAAAATAAGTCATCAAAAACACGACAGGGTCAACAGCAGCAGCAGCTTACCTGCAGGAGGGATGCTTCCTAAATAAAGTTCATTCTCGCGCGGAATACGTGATGTAAGTCAACATGCTACGAAAGAGACGAGCCGGAAACACTTTGAGAAAGATGTCGATGTAGAAACAGAGTTAAGTCCTCAGCGTCCGCATCGGCGTGCACGAGTTACCAAGTTGAGCTCAGTCTCCTCTCTGCTGCTCTGCTGCAGCGAGGAGAGACTCCCCCCCCCCCCTCCCCCTCCCCCCTCCCCCTCCCTCACTGACCAAAGATCAGCGGAGACAGCGAGAGGAACACCCCCCCCCCCCCCTCCCCCTCCCCCCTCCCCCTCCCTCACCGACCGAAGATCAGCGGAGACAGCGAGAGGAACGCCCGGGCGGGCGGTGATACATACCCCGACCACCAGACGCGGCTGGGCGGGCGGTGATACATACCCCGACCACCAGACGCGGCTGGGCGGGCGGTGATACATACCCCGACCACCAGACGCGGTGCTGGGCGGGCGGTGTATATACCCCGACCACCAGACGCGGTGCTGGGCGGGCGGTGATATATACCCCGACCACCAGACGAGGTGCTGGGCGGGCGGTGATACATACCCCGACCACCAGACGAGGTGCTGGGCGGGCGGTGATACATACCCCGACCACCAGACGAGGTGCTGGGCGGGCGGTGATACATACCCCGACCAACAGACGCGGTGCTGGGCGGGCGGTGATACATACCCCGACCACCAGACGAGGTGCTGGGCGGGCGGTGATACATACCCCGACCAACAGACGCGGTGCTGGGCGGGCGGTGATACATACCCCGACCACCAGACGCGGTGCTGGGCGCGGTGATACATACCCCGACCACCAGACGAGGTGCTGGGCGCGGTGATACATACCCCGACCACCAGACGCGGTGCTGGGCGGGCGGTGATACATACCCCGACCACCAGACGCGGTGCTGGGCGGGCGGTGATACATACCCCGACCACCAGACGCGGTGCTGGGCGCGGTGATACATACCCCGACCACCAGACGCGGTGCTGGGCGCGGTGCTGGGCGCGGTGCTGGGTGATACATACCCCGACCACCAGACGCGGTGCTGGGCGCGGTGCTGGGCGGTGATACATACCCCGACCACCAGACGCGGTGCTGGGCGGGCGGTGATACATACCCCGACCACCGGACGCGGTGCTGAGCACAATCTTGGATTCTGTTTTTCATCTCAAGGATTTTCCTTTAAAAAAATGACTTGTTAAGTATCAATCACTGAAGGGTAACACATTGAACATATGTCCCACCGATGGAAAGTATTGCTATATTTATATATTTGCAGTATGTCCCAGTTTTTCTTTATTGTATTGAGAACGTTCATAATTCCTGTATGTCCAACAGTACCTGAACCCAGCAAGAGACGCACCCGCCTTTGCGTCATGACGTCAGCGGGCCCTCTTCCCTGGTTGAGTGAGTGATAAACAACATGGCGGCTCTTCCCTGAAGTGTGAGAATGATTAAGACGGAGAGGATCCTTCACCTGAAGAGCTGCCGGGGGCGGAAGGTCCGCGTGGTCCGGGAACATTATCTGAGGGAGGAAGTTCCCTGTTTCAGCTCTCTGTGTCAGGCGAGCTGCGACAACGGTAACGGCACAACAACCGTTACAATGAGCTACCAACGCTAGCAAAACATCGCAGCAAAGACCGCGAGAACTGACCAGACAGACTAAACATTATAGCAAATACCGCGAGAACTGACCAGACTAACTAGCTAAATTCAGTTATTCATAAAACTTGTTTGTTTGTTTGTTTTACTGAAATATATAATCATGTATACACACCATAGGTATAAAACAGTTTGTTGTTTTATGTATAGACATTTTCAGTGGATTTCCATTGCTAGGCAACAGCCAATTGATGTCCCATACACTGCAACAGGAAGTCAACTTTTCAAACGTTGATGTTTATGACTGATGAATGGTCGTCGGCCTGTTATGTGCCAGCTGTTGTTTAATACTCATGAAAACTACGGCTGCAACTAACGATTATTTTCATTATTGATTAGTTATTTGGTCTATAAAATGTCATGTTATACACAGGTCTGAATTACACACACATGCTCAGTACCTCTATCTATATATATATATATATATATATATATATATATATATATATATATATATATATATATATATATATATATATACACACACACGTGTGTGTGTGTGTGTGTGTGTGTGTGTGTGTGTGTGTGTGTGTGTGTGTATATGTATAGTATACATGCACTAATGGAGAGATGTGAGGGGGGGCTGCCCATGGAAAGGCGCCCCAAGCAGCTGGGGGTTCGGTGCCTTGCTCAAGAGCACCTTGGCAGTGCCCAGGAGGTGAACTGGCACCTCTCCAGCTACCTGTCCACCACCATACTCTGGTCCGTATGGGGACTTGAACCAGCGACCCTCTGGTTCCCAACCCACCTCCCTACTGCCCCCCCCCCCCCCCAACCTTTACTAAATGTACTTATTAACCACTTATCAAAATGTATGATTAATGTAATCGTTGAGATCTAATGGATGAATCTGCGGGTGTCTAGACGTATCTTTGTGTCAGTCATGTGACCTGCCCCCCCCCCCTAGCAGATGGAAAGGTGCTGCCAAGAGATCTGACCCACTACGTGGTTCCTGATGTCGGAGTGGTGGTGGACTATCTGGAGATCTTGGAGTTCAGAGAGCTGCAGGGCGTCGTCTTCACCCAGACCGCCTGCCAGGCCGTGCAGCACAGCAAAGGACGCAGGTACTCGCACGCCAACAGCTGCGCGCTTTATCATGCAGTTGAGATTTGTTAATCCGTGCTGAAGACCTCTAGAGCAGAGACGTCCCGACTCAGAGTAGTTTCCAGTATCTGTTGCTGCGTTCCAGACACAATCTTTAGCCCGTAACTTACGACTTCAAGTCACGACTCACGACTTGGTAGCGTTCCAGGCAAAGTCACCACAAACCCTTCTAGCTAGCGTTAGCTAGCGTTAGCTAGTGGCTACCTACCGTTGACGTTAGCTAGCGCTAGCTGATGCTAGCGATTTCTAGTCAGGGCTTCATTTAATAAACATAACCTGTAGTAGTACACACTCGTATGTGTACTGTTTTGATTACAATGTGCAGAATTACTTCACGTTGTCTATTTATTTCTATTTCTCTCCGTTAATCACCGGCGTCTGTACAGCATCAACAGGGGGCGCCATTGTTGTTTATGTGTATGTGACTGGGAGTACAGCGATCTGGTACGAGGTCACAGGTAGTAAGTTACGGGTCTGCCTGCCTTCCAGGGCACTTTCACGGGTAGAAGGTTGTTGAAAACACGAGTTACGGGTTGCGTGGAACGCAGCATGTGTCACGTGGGCTCCGCCGCGGCCACGCCTCTTTAGGAG
The DNA here is from genome assembly GCA_023631565.1 of Gymnocephalus cernua. Taxonomy (NCBI): domain Eukaryota; kingdom Metazoa; phylum Chordata; class Actinopteri; order Perciformes; family Percidae; genus Gymnocephalus; species Gymnocephalus cernua. Next base: position 203,035 of record CM042426.1, on the reverse strand, counting down.
ACAGGAAGTGTGGACCGTTTCATACCAGGGGCGCTATCTTTAGTATAGAGGATCTTTGTCTAGAGCTGCACAGATTATTCACTTAATGGATTAGTCTTTTGGAGTCATTTTTTATGCAAAGAGTAATTAACTTCTCTGCTGTCAGCGTGTTAGATGTGAACATGTTCTAGTGTCTTCTCTCCTCTGGGACAGGAAACTGAAGATCTTTGCATTAGGGACACAACAAGACGTTTGCGGACGTCATCTAGGGTTTTTGGGAAACACGTCCACATTTTTCATAATTTTATAGACCAAACAACTGATCCATTAATCAAGAAATCCATGCATCTCTAAAGTCGTCATGACGACTCCTCTTAACCTTGCAGTGAGTTGTATATTATCGTATGAGAAAACAAGCGTGCTGGTGGTGGCCAGGCTTATTATTCCACCAGCAGCCTCAGGCACGCTGAAAGCAACAGGACGGCTCCCGTCTTCAAAACCTTCTGATTCCCGAGGCTGCTTTTGAATTTGTGACTAATGACGACCACCTGAACACGCGTGTGAAGGGCGTGTAGGGGTCAGCCTCGTTCTATCAAAGCTCTGCAGACGAACTAACACGAGGTGCGGCCCGTGGCTTTAAGTACGTCGCTCACACAAACACGCAGGAGTGCCTTTTGACAACAATTTAGTAAATAAGTCCCGCGTGACCTCGGGTTTTCTTTTTAGGTTTTTGCTTACGCTGCTATTCTCCAAACTGTTGCATCAGTAATATGATGAGGCTTCACTTTTGATACTGTTAGCTGGAGCGTATTCTGATGCCATACTGTGTCAGTAATTACAGTTTCCAGTTCACCTCGACCCACAGGGAGTGTGTGTGTGTGTGTGTGTGTGTGTGTGTGTGTGTGTGTGTGTGTGTGTGTGTGTGTGTGCGTGTGTGTGCGTGTGTGTGTGTGCGCGTGTCTGTGCGTGCGTGCGTGCGTGCGTGTGTCTGTGTGTGTGTGTGTGTCTCTCTCTCTCTCTGTGTGTGTGTGTGTGTGTGTGATGACCTTTGAGTTTCTTTGCAGCTCTGCTAATAGGAAGATACAGCAAAGTGCATCATACTGTATGTGTCTTGTAGATAAAAGGAAACATTCATAGTGTCTCCACAGAGACAAAGAGCTAATAACAAGGAACCCAGGAACACGTGAAGTGAACAAAAAGTTCACTTCACGTGTTACGTTTCTTCTCCCAAAGGAAAAAGTCTGCAGACACAAAGTGAGACTTCCACGTCTTGTTTTGTGATTGGGAATGCTAATTTAGATTTTCTTTTCTGACCGATAGCAGACCCTATTTAACCCACCAATAGCGTTGTAGTTATCCGTATGATTTGGAGCTTAAAGGGCCGGTCTCCTCTAGCTGTAGATAGGTACTACAGCTAGAGGAGACCCCACCTATCTACAGCTAGAGGAGACCCCACCTATCTACAGCTAGGGGAGACCCCACCTATCTACAGCTAGAGGAGACCCCACCTATCTACAGCTAGAGGAGACCTCACCTATCTACAGCTAGAGGAGACCCCACCTATCTACAGCTAGGGGAGACCCCGCCTATCTACAGCTAGAGGAGACCCCACCTATCTACAGCTAGAGGAGACCCCACCTATCTACAGCTAGAGGAGACCCCACCTATCTACAGCTAGAGGAGACCCCACCTATCTACAGCTAGAGGAGACCCCACCTATCTACAGCTAGAGGAGACCCCACCTATCTACAGCTAGAGGAGACCCCACCTATCTACAGCTAGAGGAGACCCCACCTATCTACAGCTAGAGGAGACTCCACCTATCTACAGCTAGAGGAGACCCCACCTATCTACAGCTAGAGGAGACCCCACCTATCTACAGCTAGAGGAGACCCCACCTATCTACAGCTAGAGGAGACCGTGATAAACCCTATTTCAACAAACGGTGGCGTATCCCTTTAAGAGTGTTTTCTTTAAAACTTTGTCTGCAGGCAATACAACCGTCTGCGGAACCTGCTCAAGGACCCTCGACATGACTGCGTGCTGTTTGCAAATGAATTTCAAGAGTATTCTTATTGTCCGCGAGAGAAGGGGGAGAGCCAGGAGAAGTGGCAGACCAGGTCAGTGCTCTTTATTCTTCCCAACAATCCTAATGTTGTAATAACAGCTGTAGACTACTATCAGAATCACTTTATCAGAATCAGCATCACTTTATATAAATAAAGTGATTCTGATTCTGTCCGATAAGACAATCGACTACATTTGGTACACAGCTTAGTTTTGCTGAACTTTTTGATCCTAATACTGACAGTCCAGGATCGTGTTGCTCCAGCTATAACCCCATCAAGTTTTCTCTGAAGTTCTCAGTAACTGATAGCTAGTTTACTATTACTATTACTTCCCATTTGGACTACTGCAATGGAGTCCTGTCTGGTGTCCCCAGCTCCATTATGTCCAAAACTCTGCCGCCAGCGTCCTTCCCCACACCGAGACCTGGCAGCACATGACCCCAACACTCATCCACCTTCACTGGCTCCCAATTAAGTCCTGCATCACATATCACATCCTCCTTCTCACCTGCAAATCCCTCCGTGCCCCTGGCCCCCCAGTACCTCTCCGACCTCCTCCATCCATACACCCCACCCTGAAACCTGCGGTCCTCAGACGCTGGCCTGCTCGCCGTTCCCCACACCGGACTCTGTACCTGTGGAGACAGAGTCTTCCCTCTGGACCTCCCTGCAGATAGCCACAATGCTACATCCTGGACATGTTTAAAATCCTCCTTGTTTACCACAGCCTACAGCCTCCCTTAGTATAGCCACTGTAATAATGTAAAGTGTCCTTGGGTTTCATGAGAGGCGCTGTAAAATAAGTCATTATTATTATTACTATTACTATTATTACTATTATTATTACTATTATTATTACTATTATTACTATTAAGTGTAAAAACAAGAAGTCACTGTGTTGATGGTAGGGGTGGGGGGAAAGATCGATGCAGCATAGTATCGCGGTATTTTCCATGGTAATACTGTATCGATACACAGACGCCAAGTATCAATCTTTTATTATATGTATATGTTTTATTATATGTGTCGGTCAGTTTGTCTGCTTGACAATCACATTTTGCAGCAATGAAATTGAAGTGAGATGAACAAACAGATAAATGTATCTATATATATATATATATATATATATATATATATATATATATATATATATATATATATATATATATATATATAGATATATATATATATATATATATATATATATATATATATATATATATATATATATCTATATATATATAGATATATATATATATATATATATATATATATATATATATATATATATATATATATAGATAAAACAGATGTCGACAAAGTTTCCTTTTGGGAACATCGTTTAAAACTGGGAAAAATCTGAAGTTGGAAAAAAGGTAATAAATTGCAATATATCACAGAATATTGCAATATGTTTAAAATCGCAATAATATTGTATCGTGATGATATCGTATAGTGAGGTCTCTGGTGATTCCCACCCCTAGTTGATGGAGGGTTATGTGTTAGCCGGGACCCACCAACGGAGACTCCAGGAAGTCCCTTCTCCTGGGCCAATAACTCGGAAAGAAAGCATCTTTTCCCAAATGTTGAGCTGCAGTATTATTTTTGAGATTATTTTGGGGGCATTTTTAGGCCTTTATTTGACAGGACAGCTGAAGACATGAAAGAGGGGAGAGAGGGGAATGACATGCAGCAAAGGGCCGCAGGTCAGAGTTGAACCCTGGCCTGCTGCGCCGAGGAGTAACCCTCTATATATGGGTGCGCGCTCTACCAACTGAGCTACCCGGGCGCCCAAGCTACAGTATTCTTGAGCTTTGTGAGAACTGTGTCAACTGATATTTTGAAATAGTTGGTATGCATTTGTTCCGTTGGCTCCTTCAGCAGATTTTAGATGAATTTAAAAGTGCAGTGTAGTAATGTATAAACCCTGGTGCACCCGGGTGCTGGTCTGAACCACATGGCCCTAAGGCCCCCCCCCCCACTGGCTCAGCTGTCAATCACACCTTTACAGAAGCTTGCCTCCCGGGGCCTCAGGCTTCTTTATTTCTAAAGATGTTTTTCCTTTACTTCAGGTAGAAAACCGGCATAAGAAAGAAAGCGTGAGCACTCATGAGTTTTTTATAGACTGCTTTGTTTCCTACCTGGTGTGTGTCAAGATGTCGTTAACAGTGGAGCAATCTCTCCTGGAGCTTGGAGCACAGAAACCACAACATTTAGTATTTTTTCTTTCATTTAAAAACAAACTTATTTTGAACTTTGTAGGGCTGTCCTCTCTTAGCCAATTAGTTGACTAATTGGTCGTTTTGGTCTTAAGCCCCTGACACACCGACCGGCGGCGGTAAAGCCAGTCGGACTGATCCGTCTCCCCGAGTCGGTCCAAAAAGTTCCTCAGAACACACCGAAGAGACGCCGACTTGAGCGTACGTTCTGCACGTGTGCGAGACGTAATACGTCTCCATAACAACAGGCGGCGCTAATCTGGATTGTCGCCCAAAACTGAAAACCGGCAGCTGATTGGACGACCGCGTCACGTGGGTCCGGCTGCTCCCCGACCATAATGCCGTCTCGTTCAGAACACGATCTCATATTCTACTAAAATATTTCACCGTGACGTGTTTCTGAAAACATTTTAAGGAGAAACAGGCCGTGCAGTTGCTGAATCTTTCTTCATCTCAGATCAACAAAGGTCAGTTTAGAAGATCTTGATGAGAGACTCTAGTCACGCTGATCCCGCTCGCCATTTCCTGGTTGTAATGAAATATTTGTGAAGGTTTTGCAAGCGCATGTTTGGTGTTTTCACCCAATTAGCAAACATATTATGTGAGTTCAGGTCATTTCAGCACACCCTAGCCCTAACCCTGTGGTAGCCGCTGCATCGATTGAACAGTCTCCCAACAGGGAAGATGAAAGCCACCCCCCCCCCCCCCCCCCCCCCCAGCTACCATCTCCCTGTTTGAGCGCTCCTACAGGAGGAAGAGATAACTATTCAGTAACAGTTCTGCTTACCGCCATGACTTTGGTTATGATAAAGATCTGATGTGGATCACTGGTACATTAAGTTGTCTTTTAAAGACAGAAGGCTGGAGGCGCATACTGCTGCCATGACAACGAGTTTATTGCATAAACACGACAGTAAACAGAGCTGTAAATGTTGAACCACCATTTTGAGTTACAGGTAGTGTTCATTTATGTTAGAGAAACTAAATACAGAAAAATCAAAGTTTAGGGCTTTAACAGGCAAGCTGTCTGCATGCACACTTGTGAATTAACTGTGTGTGTGTGTGTGTGTGTGTGTGTGTGTGTGTGTGTGTGTGTGTGTGTGTGTGTGTGTGTGTGTGTGTGTGTGTGTGTGTCTGTGTGTGTGTGTGTGTGTGTGTGTGTGTGTGTGTGTGTGTCTCTCTCTGTGTGTGTGTGTGTGTGTGTGTGTGTCTCTCTCTGTGTGTGTGTGTGTGTGTGTGTGTGTCTGTGTGTGTGTCTCTCTGTGTGTGTGTGTCTGTGTGTGTCTGTGTGTGTGTGTCTCTCTCTGTGTGTGTGTCTCTCTGTGTGTGTGTGTGTCTGTGTGTCTGTGTGTCTGTGTGTCTGTGTGTGTGTGTGTGTCTGTGTGTGTGTGTGTGTGTGTGTGTGTGTGTGTGTGTGTGTGTGTGTGTGTGTGTCTCTCTCTGTGTGTGTGTGTGTGTGTGTGTGTGTGTGTGTGTGTGTGTGTGTGTGTGTGTGTGTGTGTGTGTGTGTAGGTGTGTGTACTCTGCAGCAGTATGGTACTATAACCACCTGGCAGGTATGATGGATGTAGTGATGATCACAGAGGACCAGGACGCCGTGGCTCAGTACAGCAGCCTCCACTCTGGAGTGTACGTCATCTCGGTCCAGGTAGGTTGGGGGGGGGGCAATATGTTACATGGCAATAACGTATCTATGCACCGACACGAAGTATCGATCTTTATTATATAAATTGCACATGAGAATTTAACTTTTTGGTACTAGAATAATTCATCTTTTTAGATAAAACTTCATTCATAATTGGAAGTTGGAAAAAAGGTAATAAATTGAATTAAAGCTGCAAGCAGCGTTGGACGGGCCCCCGGGGGTTCTGGTGGACCCAACACCACATTTACCAAGATACAACCGTTACCGTTTCGACACCCACCTACAGGAAGTTGGTCCTCCATAACAGGTGCATTGTTTCAGCTATAACAATTCTTTCGATAACGTTTTGTAACGAGGGTCCACCGAGTCTTTATGCACGTTTTCGTGCCGATCGGACTCACGCCCCAGGAGCAGTTAGACAAAGTAGGTTTCCCATATATCGATATTCTGCTGATTATTGAAAAGAAATTAAAACAGCGCCGTCTAATGGCCGATTGATGGTAAACCGGCCATGAGGAACAACTTTTTGAAGTTTCGGGGCAATCTGAATAATTGTTGCTCTGGCCCAAATAATCCTTACAAAAACAATAGGTCCCCTGCAGTTTCACTGCTCGGGCCCTAATAAATATTCCTTCAGTTTCAATAAGGCCTTCGCCGCTGTCGGCGCTCGGGCCCTAATAGATATTGGATGGTAAAATTTGGTGAGGACATTCACAAATGAAAGTAAGATCGCCGCAACATCGCTAAAATCAGACCCTCTCTCACACCCCCTGCTGCTGAAAGACTCATTCACGCCTTCATCTCCTCCCGACTGGACTACTGTAACTCACTTCTCCTCGGCATCAGCTCTACCAACATCAACCGCCTCCAACTGGTCCAGAACACAGCTGCCCGACTCATCACCCGCTCCAGATCCTGGCACCACATCACTCCAGTCCTAAAACAACTCCACTGGCTTCCCATTTCCCACCGGATCACCTACAAAATCCTGGTCCTCACCTACAAAGCCCTCCACCATCTGGCCCCCTCATACCTCACTGACCTCCGGTCCCCCTACCAACCCTCACGGTCCCTCAGATCCACCTCAGCCGGTCTCCTCTGCATCCACAAGTCCAAACTCCGCAGTTTTGGGGACAGAGCCTTCTCCAGGGCAGCTCCCTGGCTCTGGAACTCCCTCCCCCAAGAGATCCGCACCTCTGAGTCCCTCACCATCTTCCAGTCCCGCCTCAAGACCCATCTCTTCACCTCTGAGTCCCTCACCATCTTCCAGTCCTGCCTCAAGACCCATCTCTTCACCTCTGAGTCCCTCACCATCTTCCAGTCCCGCCTCAAGACCATCTCTTCACGTCTGAGTCCCTCACCATCTTCCAGTCCCGCCTCAAGACCATCTCTTCACGTCTGAGTCCCTCACCATCTTCCAGTCCCGCCTCTTCACCTCTGCCTATCTGTAGCCCCCTTTTCTTCTGTGACAGAATCTTGTTTTGTTTTGTCTTGTTTTCTTTTGCTTTGTTTTGTATTGTATTGTCCCGTTTTGTTCTACTTTCTAATCTAGCTCCCTGTAAAGCGACTTTGAGTCTATGAAAAGCGCTATATAAATTCAATTTAATATTAAGATAACGATAATACCTGCACCACAGTGCATCAATGACAAAGACTGTCTAGGACGAGTCCCATAGCCGCCTCCACTAGGGATAGGCATGATTAATCGCCAATCGATAATTGATCATTAAGAATGGCCATCCCTGTCCTCCACCGACAGTCAGAGACGTGGATAATGTAAGAATCATCCAGACACGGCTCTCTGTGAACACACTGCATTTGTTATTATCATTTTCTTACGAAGAGGACATCATGTGATGGACACATACAAGTCTTGTTTTTTATTTGTAATTAGGCATTGTTGTGGAATTAAACATTCAGGGTGCAGCAGGTGTAGATTAGTTAAGAATTAAAACAATTTAGAATGAGACAAGTACAAGAAATAGTCGTAGACTGAACCAATGTAGGTTTTTGTAATTTATTAAAGTATATATTTTCTGCAGAATAGGAGGACTGGTTCACAGACCGCACGCAGCAATTTGTGAAAGAGTCCTCAGAGGCGCACACAAACTCACAGGCTTTTATACAGGCCTACACCGATAAGGCATAGAGTAGTGACATCAACACATGCATAATGACATCTGTTTCTTCATAAAGTCTCCAGCCTATCTTGGCCTTTGACGTACAATGCGAATCATAAAGACAAGCTGAGGTGCCTAAAAGTCTGTCAGATAGTTTAACAGTTTAATCTGACCTCTATCTGTTCACCCAGGCTGTGTCTTTTAGCTGTAGACTCTGTGACTCCTGTTGTATTTTAGTAGAACAATATAAGGACCTCGCAGTGGCCGCTCTCAGTGAACACCCTGAACACAGAGAGGTGCATCATATCAGACAGGTAGAAATCTTCCTTTCCAAATCATACCATTGATATTTACATTCGCTGGTAGGTTTTTGTGTCTTTTCAAGCATGTGAATTTAATGTGGCTGTTGAAATTCAGGTCTGAGTCCATAATTACACCAAGATTTCTGGCTTTGTCTGTTGTTTTTAACATTGTCGTTTGAAGCTGAGCGCTGACTTTTAATCGTTCCTCTTTTGCTCTTTTAAGTCTGGTTAAAAATGTACTTTCAATACGTTCAGAAAAAGTCATGTACAAAAGCAATGCATCACCTTGGGTTGGCGAGAGTGTAGGCGCCAGAGTTGTTTTGAATCTCAACAGAGCAGAGGCGATGAGGCATTGTGACGAGGTGGGGGGGGGGGGCAGAGGCTGGCTGTGAACTGCAGACAAAACAGAATCATTTCAGTTAATTCAGCATCTGTGAAGCAGAATCAATCATCTATGCTTTGTTGATTGATGTGTTTATTGTTTAAACCTATCTAAATATAAATGGACTGCATTTATATATACAGCATCTAGTATCGCCGACTTGTTGCACTATCTCTTCTGTCACGAGTTTGCTCATCATTTCGATAATCTCGTTTTGTATCTGTGGGCTGGTATAGCGTGCATTCTGTGGGATTGTTTTTGTAATCATTGTCAGTTCGGGATCTTTGCGCATGGTGTACTCAGAGAGACAAACACAGCCCCTTGGAGCTGTTATCATCTAGCACACTGGCAAAACCAGAATTACCTCCACGTAACGGCAACTGATTCACCACTAAAAACTCCAGCATATCAATTACGGCTGACATGTAGTATCTGTTGCGAGCCAGTTGCTCTGAATTTAAGAGAGTGGAAATCTCTTTTCCTGTCTCTCTACGTTTTTCTGAATCTCTCCACATTGCTTCACATGCTAAATGTTCTTTTGAAGCTGCATGCTTATTTAAGCCCTTGCCTGTTTCGATTGCATGTTTCCAATCATTGAATCCCTTAATGGAGAAGGACGCGTCCGATGATGCAGATTTGAATTTTCTGCAGGCATAACAAAATGCGGAGTCCTTTTCCACTGAGTACTCAAGCCAGGCCCTGTTCAAATACCAGCTAGAGGAAAATGTTCGCTTTTTTGAACCAAACATTTTAACTGGATATTTCTTCAACACAACCTGTTTGGGTTTGTCTGTGCCGAGGTCACTCACACCCACTGATTCAACAGGCAGTTGTTGTGGCCCAAATGCTGCCCCAGTCGCGGTTGCACTTGACCTGCCAGGCCCCGGGTCGGGCTCCACGGAGCTAGCATCAGGCTCGTCCAGGGTCTCCTCCAACATCAGGCGTCGGTGTCGTTTCAATTGTGGCAGAGGAGACTGTTGGTGGGCTTTTCAAACGGATATCCATCTTCTTATATACTGTCTATGATCTGAAGCGAGTAAGCGAAAACTCATCCAGTTTTTAAAAATTCACGGTAACTGTTGAGCGGCTACACTGACGTAGGCAATGTCACGTACGTAGCCTTACGTTCTTTTTAGTAAGGCCGTGATAGGCTGTTGCAGTGTAGATTCCCATCAATCAAACAAAATCACACCATTGTTTCTTTATAAATTAATGTTTTAATGATAAAGAATGCAACATTAATGCAACACAAAATTAGCAACTATGATAATATAAAATTACTGTATTTTTTAAGAGATCTGTGCCTCAAGTGGGGGGCCCGCACAAGCATTTTTGGGGGCGGGCCCGGCCCCCTATGGCCCGCCCAAAGCGACGGGTGTGACTACAGATAACTGTACTATAATTAAATGATTATTCTTAAGCAGTCCTGCTGAATAATATAACATCTGCTGCTCCCTGCGTGCCTTCAATATATTAGACCAGATCTTACGATTTTACAGTTAGACTGATGAATGTTGCAGATGTATTTATACTGAAAAGGTTCATGATATCAGTAGCTAAGATGGCTGGTGGGGGTACAACTATTTTCAGTTAGTTGCACCTTAGTCTCGCATTGCCACACCTATCTCCACAGCATTGTGGAGTAAGGGCATTTGCGCGGCACTCAGATACTGCCAATCGTCACCAGTGAAAAGGGAACTCCCTGCTGAGTTCAATGATACCTCACATAAGACTCCACCTTAAACGGGTCACCAGTTATGAGGAACTCTGCTGAGTTCAATAGCCTCTTTCTGACCAAGTAGTTACAGGAACAGTCCACTGTCCCCCAAAACCAGTTTTACCATTTGCGTTCTCACTGGCCAAGTGGCCGTAGGAACTGACCTTTTGTTATTAAAACAGCCGTCTAACTACCACATGAAAAGGGAACAGACCCGCCCTGAAGTAGGAGCTGCAATAGCTACAGGAACTGGAGTCTGAGGAACTTAATAATCCAGTCGGTCCAGTCGGAACACGAGACAAAAAGGCTTCTAGGAACGTCATGAATGCTATGTTCTAGGAAAGTCATGTTCTAGGAATGCTATGTTCTAGGAAAGTCATGTTCTAGGAAAGTCATGTTCTAGGAATGCTATATTCTCTATTGTCCTCCAGCACTACCCTGACCCTCCAGCTCTACCCTAACCCTGACCCTCCAGCTCTACCCTAACCCTGACCCTCCAGCTCTACCCTAACCCTGACCCTCCAGCTCTACCCTAACCCTGACCCTCCAGCACTACCCTAACCCTGACCCTCCAGCTCTACCCTAACCCTGACCCTCCAGCTCTACCCTAACCCTGACCCTCCAGCTCTACCCTAACCCTGACCCTCCAGCTCTACCCTATCCCTGACCCTCCAGCTCTAACCCTGACCCTCCAGCTCTACCCTAACCCTGACCCTCCAGCTCTACCCTATCCCTGACCCTCCAGCACTACCCTAACCCTGACCCTCCAGCACTACCCTAACCCTGACCCTCCAGCACTACCCTAACCCTGACCCTCCAGCACTACCCTAACCCTGACCCTCCAGCACTACCCTAACCCTGACCCTCCAGCTCTACCCTAACCCCGACCCTCCAGCACCACTATATCCAGTGTACTATATAGTGAATGAAATTTACCGCGGAGAATTCGAACACCACTGCAAAATACACACATTATAGTGCACTATTTTAACGTGATAGGGAACACAGACGGGGGCTGCAGCTAGAGACCCTGATACAGATACACAGATATGGATCACGCCTCGTAACGTCTACATGAGTATCTGCATTATCTCACAAATGTCATAAGACCCTGACCCATAATGCCAGTCATTGTTTTATCTGTTCCTGACATTTTGTCCCTTTTATTTTGACAGGATTATTTACAGAACTTCTGGCCTCAGGTGCAGGCAGCCCATGAGCTGTACAGCTCCATTTCCCAGGCGCTACAAGAGAAGGAGAGCGAGGGCACGGAGAGGGAGTTTACCGAACACCTGCCCGCTGAGGTCCTGGAAGCTGGAATCAAGTCTGGGCGGTACATTCAGGTACAGCACAAAATACCCTGTAAATGTGCAAACCTTTGCCTGCATTTGCTTTACAGGTAACCACTACAAAGAACGAGAGATTTGAAACTCACTTAAATTGGCTAATTCAACAATTGGCACAAGTATTATCAGTGGCTGCGGTAAACATGTTATACATTTTAGGGTCGAGGAGGAAGTAAAAGAAAGGAGAAAAGTAGTTTTAACCTCCAAAATGGCCTTTTTCCCCCTTGACATTATGGTAGATTGTTAATGTTCCTAAAATCTAGGTATGCCCCTCTTAGTCGACTAATTAGTTGTTTCAGTCTTACAGCCAAAATACACCGGGCGCGAGAGCAGCTGTTTTTATTTCGCCGCCCATGTTATCCAATCTGTCCGTTCATACCGGGAGCGCCCGGTGTGTTCCAGCTGTTAGTCGACTATGATTTCTTTAGTCGATTAGTCATGTTTTTATGCTTTTTCATGCTGAATGAATTATTTCTAAGACAATGATGAGCACATGTCGGGTAAACACAAGATTTGAAGTGGTGCTTTTTCATGATTCTTTGAGTTTTACAGATCTGTCAATTAGTCGACAAAATCACGAGTGTTAGTCACTAAGAATGTCTTTTGTCGAGGTCAGCTCTACTAAAGTCCAAATATATCTCACCTGTCTTTCTCTCCATCAGGGTACTCTGAATGTCAGCAAGCACCGGCACAGTGAAGCTTCGATCATGACGGAGGGTTTATCCAACAAGAACAAAGGTGCAAAACTACAGCAGCCACACAGCGCTGAGCACGGCAGTCAGATAGTCTAAAGGCTCTGACCCACCAACCAACCAGACGGTCTGACCACCAACCAGACGGCTCTGACCACCAACTAGACGGTTCTGACCCACCAACCAGACGGCTCTGACCCACCAACCAACCAGACGGTCTGACCACCAACCAGACGGCTCTGACCACCAACTAGACGGTTCTGACCCACCAACCAGACGGCTCTGACCCACCAACCAGACGGCTCTGACCCACCAACCAGACGGCTCTGACCCACCAACCAGACGGCTCTGACCCACCAACCAGACGGCTCTGACCCACCAACCAGACGGCTCTGACCCACCAACCAGACGGCTCTGACCCACCAACCAGACGGCTCTGACCCACCAACCAGACGGCTCTGACCCACCAACCAGACGGCTCTGACCACCAACCAGATGGTTCTGACCACCAACCAGACGGCTTTGACCACCAACCAGACGGTTCTGACCCACCAACCAGACGGCTCTGACCACCAACCAGACGGCTCTGACCACCAACCAGACGGCTCTGACCACTATCTTAATTAGGATAATTAGGGTAATTAGGGTAATTAGGGTAATTAGGATAAATAGGATGGACAAGAAGATGAACTTATGTGAAGCAGGTTTAAAATCAGATTTCTAAGATGTCGTTGACCTTGTTTCTTTCTCCGTCTCACCTTTTCTCGTCCCTCGCCGGTCTCAGATCTGAGTTGGGGCGTGTTGGTGTGCGGTGGAAAGAATCGTAACCGAGCCGTGCACGGTGACGTGGTCGTGGTGGAGCTGTTGCCAAAGAGCGAGTGGAGAGGGAAGGTCACGGCCCTGACCGAGGCTCAGGGGGAGGACAAGAGCGGAGAGGAAGCCGACAGTCAACCCATGCCGACAGGTGGGTCCGTAGATCGTGACTCCGTGAACTCTGCCGGGATGTTTTCTGTCTGTTAGTGTTTACACGATGTCTCAAAGACCAGGGAACCAGTTCACACATTTACAGTCAAGGCAGTTCAGTTGTGCTAGTGTTTGGTTTAGTTGACCAGTTTGCACCTGATTTAATACTTATTTGGATGAACACTGGGAAATTATTTAGAAAAATAAATGATATGAAGTACCACATAACGCCAGCTACGCACTGGCTGCGCAGCGTGAGCGTGCCGTTTCTGTTCCGTGGCGTGAGCATGGCGTGAGCGTGCCGTTTCTGTTGCGTGGTGTGAGCATGGCGTGAGTGTGGCGTTTCTGTTCCGTGGCGTGAGCATGGCGTGAGCGTGCCGTTTCTGTTGCGTGGCGTGAGCATGGCGTGAGCATGGCGTGAGTGGCGTTTCTGTTGCGTGGCGTGAGCATGGTGATTCTGTTGCGTGGCAGCTGCGTGGCGTTTTCTCTTTTCACACCAGAATCGTGTCCGACGCGGCGCTGCTGCTGCTGTTCGCCTTGTCTGGACACGTGGATGTTTCCTGTTGATAAAATGACCTCCAGCCGTAGAATACTTCATGTTACACATAAATATATTCTGATCTGATTACAGCAAAGACAACGTCGGCAGTGTTGACGGTGAAATAGGCTCCAGAATATTTGGTTCTGTAGTGACAGGTGCATAAATTACATTTATATTATATCTGCATTTATGTCAAAACCTCGAGACTTTCAAACATCAACATGTCATTTATTAAATGTATTTGTGTCTAAATGACGTATAAACATCTTTTCTATTATATTTCGTCTGGAAACTCTTCCAACACGCTGGCGTGTGGCGTGAAAAATAGGCGTTGGTTCTATTTCTAGCACGCACGCGTTTTCTGAGACGTACGTGTCACGCAGGCAGCGTGCAGCCGGTCTTAAGGTTAGCTTTTAAACATACATTTGCATTCAGCAGCATGTGCTTCCTTTAAAACAAAAGTTATGAATGTAACTACAGTTCTATGAGTCCTTACTGACCGCCAGAGGCAGAGCTTAACACTGATTATATTCCGTATCGAGTATTTATATCAGTCTTTCCTTTAGGATTTTTTTAAGCAGTGGGGGCAGATCTGTCCAAACAACCCCCCCCCACCAATTTACTATAAGAGTAGGCATTGCTTAGATTAATGTATTAAGATAGGCATGGTAGTCACACTATGACATCGTAACATTGGCAAATGTCTGTCAAATAAAGTATATTTTAGACACTACAAAATACAGTATATTATAACTCCAGTGTCTCTCTACTGATGTCTGACATTAAAACCCACAGGCCGTGTTGTGGGGATCCTGCAGAGGAATTGGAGGGACTATGTGGTAACTTTTCCCCCCAGGGAGGGGCCTCAGCCCCAGAGCAGGAATTCCCAGCGCATCCTGGCCGTGCCGTGGGACCGCCGCATCCCCAAGATCCGCATCAGTACTCAGCAGGCCGATGCTCTGCAGGTCTGCCTTCATGTGGCTACTGATTAGTTTGATGCATGATATTTTTATTATTTCAGTTCAGTTTAGTCAGGGAAAAGTTTTTCCTTTTTAAGGCGCCGACCCACCAACCAGATAACCTGCCGTCTGACAGTCTGGCGAGATCGGTGACTCGAGTCGAATCTCCATAGACTGAGATTTCTAAAAACTGATTTCAAACATTTCAAATCAGTGAAACATAAAGATAAATGAGGAAATGTATAAAACCTCTCACGTTGTGTATGTTGTCCCTTGTCGTCTCTTGTCTTCTCCCACCCAGGACCACAGAGTGGTGGTGCGCATTGACTCATGGGAGAGCACGTCGCAGTATCCCAACGGCCACAGCGTGCGGGTGCTGGGTCGGGCTGGAGAGCTGGAGACGGAGGTCCAGACCATCCTCATAGAGAACTGCATCCACGTTCCTCCCTTCTCAGACGCACAGGTCAGACAGGAAGCTTCCTGACACTAAACCACACTCACATCTTACAAACACTCATTGGATTCTAAGCTGCTTTCTGTCTAGTAGTAGTAGTTTCTGTCTCCCCCATGAGGAATTCTAAGTAATGACAACCCCACCCATCCCACCACCCCGACTCTCCAGAAGAGGTTGTCTTCTGTCTGTGACTGTGTGTCTTGTGTTTTCTGTCTGTGACTGTGTCTTCTGTCTGTGACTGTGTCTTCTGTCTGTGACTGTGTCTTCTGTCTCTGACTGTGTCTTCTGCCTGTGACTGTGTCTTCTGTCTGTGACTGTGTGTCTTGTGTTTTCTGTCTGTGACTGTGTCTTCTGTCTGTGACTGTGTCTTCTGTCTGTGACTGTGTCTTCTGTCTGTGACTGTGTCTTCTGTCTCTGACTGTGTCTTCTGCCTGTGACTGTGTCTTCTGTCTGTGACTGTGTGTCTTGTGTTTTCTGTCTGTGACTGTGTCTTCTGTCTGTGACTGTGTGTCTTGTGTCTTCTGCCTGTGACTGTGTCTTCTGCCTGTGACTGTGTCTTCTGTCTGTGACTGTGTCTTCTGTCTCTGACTGTGTCTTCTGCCTGTGACTGTGTGTCTTGTGTCTTCTGCCTGTGACTGTGTCTTCTGCCTGTGACTGTGTCTTCTGTCTGTGACTGTGTCTTCTGTCTGTGACTGTGTGTCTTGTGTCTTCTGCCTGTGACTGTGTCTTCTGTCTGTGACTGTGTCTTCTGCCTGTGACTGTGTCTTCTGCCTGTGACTGTGTCTTCTGTCTGTGACTGTGTCTTCGGTCTGTGACTGTGTCTTCTGTCTGTGACTGTGTCTTCTGTCTGTGACTGTGTCTTCTGTATGTGACTGTGTGTCTTGTGTCTTCTGTCTGTGACTGTGTCTTCTGTCTGTGACTGTGTCTTCTGTCTGTGACTGTGTCCTCAGCTGAGAGAGATGCCGGTCAACTCTCCTGAGAGGCCGTGGAGGATGGATCCTGCCCAGGTGGCAGAGCGGCGGGACCTCAGGGAGACTCACCTGGTCTTCAGTATCGACCCGCGTGGCTGCGAAGACGTAGACGACACGCTGTCGGTGCGCAGCCTCCCGGGCGGGCGGCTGGAGCTCGGGGTCCACATCGCTGATGTCACCCACTTTGTCACCGAGGGCTCGCTCACTGACCTGGAAGCACGGTCAAGGTAAGGAAACCGGGGTTTGATGCTGTACAGGTAAAGACCCCGACACACCAACCAGATAATCAGCCGTCTGACAGTCTGGCGAGGTCGGTGACTCGAGTCTGGCGAGGTCGGTGACTCGAGTCTGGTCGGCGTGTTCCGTGCCGTCGTCAGTCGGAGGAGCCGTCGGCCTTCATTTGGGACGATTTGACTTGTTGAATCGGAGGGCGGGCAGTCGGACTCAATGACCAATCTGATTGGTGGAGAGCTAACCAGGAAATGGCGAGCGGGATGAGCGTGACGAACAGCCTCTCAAAATCTGATGAAGATCTTTTAAACTGACCTTAGTTGATCTGAGATGAAGACAGATTCAGCAACTGCACGGCCGATTTCTCCTTAACATGTTTTCAGAAACACGTCACGGTGAAATATTTTAGTAGAATATGAGCTCTCATTAATTTTTTGGGCGACAATCCAGATTAGCGCCGCCTGCTGTTATGGAGACGTATTACGTCTCGCGCAGAACAAGTCGGCGTCTCTTCGGTGTGTTCTGAGGAACTTTTTGGACCGACCCAGGGAGACTGATCAGTCCGACTGGCTTTACTGCCGCTGGTCGGCCGTCTGGTTGGTGGTCAGAACCGTCTGGTTGGTGGTCAGAGCCGTCTGGTTGGTGGTCAGAACCGTCTGGTTGGTGGTCAGAACCGTCTGGTTGGTGGTCAGAACCGTCTGGTTGGTGGTCAGAACCTTTAAACATCTGAAGCGCCCCCTGTTGGCTGGCTGTAGTATAGGTCATAACAAGGTGTGGGCGGGACTTTGATACCGCGGCTCCATTGCCTGATCACTACTGCGCAGAAGATGGCTCCAAAATGAAAAGATGGCAGCGCCTGTACCCGGGATAGTTTGGCTTCACTTTATTGTATACAGTGTATTAAGGAACCAGTTGGATTATAGTGTAGGTGTAATATGGAAGAACTTTTTAAGGCATCTTTCAGAAGTACAAACAGGCCAGAAAGTTGCTGCCTGAATGTCTGCTGCAGACATAACAACAGAGACAAAAAGCAACAGTAATCACCAACAGTGAAAGGGGTTTAACGTGCTGCTAAATCAGAACAAGGACACTACAAAGGGGGAAAAGGGACGGGAGCACATTGATTCATTTAAAGTCTTTGATAATTTCAACATTGCAGCACTACTGCGTCTTCATCAGTTAAGATGAATGAATCTGAGAAACAAGAAATGGACAAAAGAACTGTTGGTGCTATTCAGGGCAACAAATCAATCAGTGTACTGCAGTCCTCCTTACCTGTGGGTGTCTCTTTATGTGGCTGTTTTTATAATGTTTTATGTCTCTTTGTTTGGCCTTTGTTCTTTATAATATGCTGTTTTATTCACACCCATGATGCACCTTGTTTCTCTGGTTTTCAAAGGTGCTGGAGAAATAAAGTTGACTTCTTTACATGTTATAGTTTGGTGTGGTTTTAAACGTCTCTCTGCAGTGTAAGAAAGGACATTTATTAAAGCATGAGAAAGCATTATCAATAATTATTGATAAACTGTAAGTGGTCCCAGCTTTGGTAATAAAGATCGTAATGATCTTCAACACAGAGGAGGTAGAAAAACCAGGCCACCAAACTCTGAAGATGTAGCTACACGCGAGACATTCTGCCTCCCGTTAAACTGCGGCTACTGGTTCTTCTGTGTCTTTTCTAAGGGCTACGACGTACTACCTGGCAGACCGCAGGTACGACATGCTGCCAGCTGTTCTCAGTGCAGACCTCTGCTCTCTGCTCGGAGGAGTCGACAGGTCAGTGAACTCCACCTCTCTACATTTTGATTCGGAAGGTGTTAACTTAAAGTGGCGCTATGCAGTTGAGTCCAGTTTCCTGTCTTGTTGCTGGCAAGCTGGTATCTCAGCGGTTACATGCATCGGTTCCCCTTTCACCCGTTTGTCTTTTAGGAATTAATATGTATGTCTGACAAGTGGAGTGGATATAAAAGTAGGTCCATAGATCTTTGATGGCAGCTACGAACTGGAAAGCATCCAAACTCCCAGGAATAGTCCACTGGTGGAATCAACTCTCAGGCTACTTTATTCTGGAAAGCATTTATTATAAGAGTAAAGACAGAACCTCAGACTTTTTGAATATATGACAATCTCATAGACAATTTGACTTTTACATGTCTACATTAATGTTAGGGACTATGTAGTCTATATATCCACGACGTTCCACTTCAAGGATCGCTCCGGTGCTGCCGGATGTCCGTCCCCTTCCTCTGTCTCTGTGTTGGCGTTCTAACCTCCGGCTGATTTGTGAGGACTCTGGTTAACTGCTCCTCAGATCTCTGCAGGGTAAATCCAGACAGCTAGCTAGACTATCTGTCCAATCGGAGTTTTCTGTTGCACGACTAAAACTACTTCTGAACGTACACATGTTCCACCAGAACAAGTTCCTTCCTGAGACTATTTAGCAGAGGCACCGTGGCTCCGTCCGGAGCTTAGCACCGCCCAAGACGATTGTGATTGGTTAAAGAAATGCCAATAAACTAGAGCACGTTTTCCTCCCATCCCAGAATGCTGTGTGGACTAGCTAGACCCTCCTCCGCAGCGCTGTGGAGGAAGGTCTGGCAGCGCGAGACTAGTGACTATGACAACAGTTTTATCTGAGTGCAGGATTTGAAATATAAGGAATGAAATTCACGTGTGTTATTCTTTACATTTTGCATGCAAAAAATACATGCTATGTGTACATTTATATGCATACGTGTCCACTCTCATATCCAGGTATGCGATGAGCGTGCTGTGGGAGCTCGATGCACAAACCCTCGAGGTCAGAAACGTGTGGTACGGCCGCACGCTCATCCGCTCCTCCTACCAGCTGCACTATGAGCTGGCCCAGGCGCTCCTCAACGCAGAGCAGGCCGAGGTACCGGAGCTGGCCGGGCTCGGGTCCGAGGAGAAGGACGCTAAGCTAGCTGAGCTAACCCAGGCTCTCGAGATGCTGACACATGTCGCCAGACACCTGCGGGCGCAGAGGGACAGGGGAGGCGCGCTGGAGCTGGAAGGGGTGGAGGTATGATTGGCTTCTTTTTTCTAAAAGATTTTATATTGCATAAATGTCTAGTCTAAAAATGGCATAGCAACCTGTGTTTAAAAATAAATAAATGTAAAAATCGAGAATCAAACCGAACCGTGACCTCAGAATCAAAAAGTAATCGAATCGAGGATTTGGAGAATCGTGACACCCCTGGTATTCTATAGGTTGTACAAAATAACCATTATTTATTTAACCTACTGGAATAGTATTTATCCAACCGGTTTTCCTAAACAAGCTGTTTGACCGACGCTCCTCAGGTGCGTGCCCAGCTGGATGAGGAGAGGAACATCACAGCCCTGGTCCCCCGTCTGCCCCTGGAGGTCCACGAGACGGTGGCCGAGTGCATGATTTACGCCAACCACTGGGTGGCCCGCAAGATCCAGGAGGCCTTCCCCCATCAGGCCCTGCTGAGGCGCCACCCGCCACCACGGCAGGAGTTCTTCAGCCAGCTGGTGGACAGCGCAGCCGCCAGGGGATTTACCATCGATACCAGGTCAAAATAAAACTCTGCTCTCTACCATAGACTGTTATGTTCTGTATGACACAGTTATGTTTCTGGTTATTGAATGCGTTATTCAGTGCAAATATAACGGAGAATGTAGTTTAATCTCAGTAATGCTGGTATATTAGGTTATTACTGTCGCTCTGTTAAAGGCAAACGTTCCACTCGTTACGCAGCACACGGACTCTGAATCTGCACCGTGGTTCAGTGAGAGTAGGTCCAGTTGTAATCTACTGCCCCTAGCAGGCAGCATAGCCATGTAAACCATGATTGTAATGTGCTGGTTTTACTGTAAAGTGACTTCGAGTACCATGTAAAGCGCTATATAAATAAAATGTATTATTATTATTATTAGAGGCAGAGAGAGTCAATATATTAAACTGTGTTGCACTCAGTCACACAACATTCACACATGACTGAGTTGGTTAGTTTTTCCTCCCGTCATGGTTTTTTACTCAGCAGCAGCTCTCAGAACAACCATCATCTTCTAACGGGTAGTTCTGTTCCTCCAGGACCAACAAGGCTTTAGCTGAATCTCTGGACCGGGCTCTGGACCCACAGGACCCGCTGGTGAACAGGCTGCTGAGAATAATGGCCACTACAGCCATGTCACAGGCGCTGTACTTCTCCACTGGGCTTCAGTCCCAAGACCAGTTCTACCATTACGGTACTCCAAACAAACCTTCACAATGTCCTCAGCTTGTATTCCATCATGTAGTGCAGGGATCTTAATTTTTGAAAGTTTTTTTTTCAAAAATTAGAAAGTCTTAACATGAATCCAACATATTTTTAGCAAACATAAATCCCGACTGCTTCCTGGCCGATAGGTGAGGTAGTCACTAAGATATCCACGTACCCCGTTCATCCTGAGGATTCACTGAGCCACGTGTGTGTTTAACATGAAAACATGATTTATAAATCATGACAACAATAAGTAGGCTATTGGAATAGCTGAGTATTCTGTGCAAAAAGGTATAAAGGCTTTAGGCCGCCTTACACGTTATTATAGGCCCAGTTAAATATGCAACTTAACTTTATACTATATATGTGGTGGGGGTCCTGCTCCGTCTCTCCTTCAGTTAAAACACGTTGAAGACCCCTAACGCTGATTTAGTGGAACTGCATTTGCGTCTTTGTGTCTTTACGGGGTTTTCTCCGGGTTTTTTATGCAAATAGAAGCATATGAATGTTTCTATGATTGATATGAAATGTAATAATAATCTTTATTTATAAAACCCACTAAGTGCTTCACAAAACAGCAAAATAAAACGGCGCAGCCAGGGGCGACCCCCAGCCCCCCCAAATAGAGCGTGCCCCCATGTAGGCTGAGGTACCCAGCCCTAATTTATGTATAAAAACCTGTACAGTGAAGGTAAGAATAGTAAGAACTTTTCAAAGGAGGTTCAAGCTCAAATAAAATCAGGAAAGCTTCTCTGCTAAAAGTCTTAAGAACTCTTTGGTGGCCGGGTTGGTCAGCGGGTAGAGCAGGCGCACATGTACTGAGAGGTTTATGCCTCGACGCCAGAGGTCCAGGGTTCGAGTCCGACCTGTGATGTTTCCTGATGTCCGTCTTCCTCAGGTCTGGCTCTGGACCGCTACACACACTTCACCTCACCCATCCGGCGCTACGCTGACATCGTGGTGCACCGCCTTCTCGCCGCCGCCATCAGCATGGACACGCGGGCGGACCCTGGGAAAGCCTTAGCCAGTCACAAAGAACTGGAAGAGCTGGCTCATCATATCAACAACAAGAACTGGGTCAGTGCTGTTTTGTGATTCTGTGATTCCCGTCGTAGTTACCGTGTCCGATAAAGTCTCGTGACCTCGGTGTGACCTTGCAGGCGTCCCAGCGGGCCCAGAAGACGTCCACGGAGCTGTTCCAGTGTCTCTACTTCAAAGAACGAGACCCTCAGTCAGACCAGCGCTGTGTGGCGGACGCCGTCATCTACGCCATCCGGGACAACGGCGTGTTGGTGTTCGTCTCAGAGTAAGAAACTACTGACCGGTCGGTTCTAGCTTTTCATTCTTTAAAGCAATGAAAAGGGTGACGATGGCAATATTCAGTGTTTTCTTAGTCATCAAATTCCACGGAAAGACCGAAGCCAGTTAGTGTCTCTCAGGTGAGAGAGAGACGGAGGGAGGGAGGGAGGGAGGGAGAGAGAGAGAGAGAGACAGAGAGAGACAGAGAGACCTAGGTAAGGACTACTAGCCAGTCAGGAGCAGAGTATGAGGGCGTGTCCTGACAGTACCTAGGTAAGGACTACTAGCCAGTCAGAAGCAGAGTATGAGGGCGTGTCCTGACAGTACCTAGGTAAGGACTACTAGCCAGTCAGGAGCAGAGTAGCGTGCCATGCTAGCAGCTAGGCGAGCATTATGACGTGTGTTCCAAAGTGACCACGTTTGTCTCTGTATTCCATCCCTGACTACACCTGTGCTGTCTGCAGGTACGGTGTGAAAGGGCCGGTGTACATGAGGAACCGAGAGGGCCAGGTGGTGGCTGCAGGACGGGACGGCAGCTGCGAGTGGCAGAGCGGCTCGGTGCGGCGACACGCCGACCACATCACCACCACCTCCAGCTGCGGCACCTCCACCTTCACGCTGTTTGACCACATCACTGTGAGTCGCACAACAGACAACACGCTTATTATTTTAGGACAATAATATAATATTATTGACTTGAAGTGGAATCCTATTGGGAGGATATGATCATATTGTTTGGTTTACAAAATACAGCTGTTTGAAGGGTAATTTCTGTATTTTTCAACCTGTTTCCTCGTGCATTGATGTCTAAGTGACTAATGTGAGAAAAACTCTGAATATGGTCCAGTATTGAGAGAAAACGCTGGAACTGGCAGCCGTGAACCAGCTGTAATGTGACCCTACAGGACTGATGTTCAGCAGCAGTTAGTCCACTAAAAGTTCTGTTGTTGCTGCTGACAGACTCAGATTATTATTCTAAGAGTCTGACAACATTATGGGATGGATCCCTACAGAGATAGACCTTTTAGTTAAAGAGTAAGATCCTTTTAGTTTAACATGAAACAGCCCCGAAATCACCATCACCAAACTACACCAGACTCCATGTAAATAATCAGGACTTTTAGCGTGTATAGAGCCAGACTCCATGTAAATAATCAGGACTTTTAGCGTGTATAGAGCCAGACTCCATGTAAATAATCACTACTTTTAGCGTGTATAGAGCCAGACTCCATGTAAATAATCACTACTTTTAGCGTGTATAGAGCCAGACTCCATGTAAATAATCACTACTTTTAGCATGTATAGAGCCAGACTCCATGTAAATAATCACTACTTTTAGCGTGTATAGAGCCAGACTCCATGTAAATAATCACTACTTTTAGCGTGTATAGAGCCAGACTCCATGTAAATAATCACTACTTTTAGCGTGTATAGAGCCAGCATATCTCCACATGTAAATGGGTGAATTAAGGGTTTATTTCAACCAGACCAGAGTGGTGATTGTTGGAACAGTGGAAAGATGAACCAAGACGGCTTTTGGTAGTTTTATTTAGTTTTTGTCCACTTTGTATAAAGTGAGTTTTACGATGATAAAAGTCCTGATTATTTACATGGAGTCTGGTGTAGTTTGGTGATGGTGATTTCGGGGCTGTTTGATGTTAAACTAAAAGGATCTTACTCTTTAACTAAAAGGTCTATCTCTGTAGGGATCCATCCCATAATGTTGTCAGACTCTTAGAATAATAATCTAAGTCTGTCAACAGCAACAACAGAACTTTTAGTAGCCACTAAGTGAAGGTGTGCAATAGTCCAATAACATTACATCGTAGCTTGTTTCTCTTAATACTGAACCAATGTCAAAGATTGTTGTTCCCATCAGTCACTTGGACACAAAAACATACAAAAATATGGTCCAGGTTGAGAAAAACAAAGTTACCCTTTGAATGTGTTTTATTTATTTCACTGATAATACCGAGGACATATTGAGACATATTTGATTCCTCTGCTCTCCACAGATTCGTATTTCTGTGCGCTCGACATCTTGCCACGCAGACAGTCTAAACCTGGAGGTCATCAGCAACAAGCCCCACCGCGGTGCCGAGCCCCAGCAGCCCGCCTCGCAGGGCCGCTGCCAGCTGGTCCAGGAGGTGGTGCGCCTGGCCGAGGAGGCGTCCCAGCAGGCTCAGGAGAAGGCGGCTCGACGGCCCAAACTCTCCAGAGAGGAGAGAGAGTTCAGCCAGAGCAAAACTCCCAATCTGTACTCTCTCCTGGAGGAGATTAGAGAGCTGGCTCTGCTGGACCTTGATGTCTGTGCAACTACAGCATAGAGCGCTGCAACATGCACCCTGCTGGACACTGAAGAACCTGCTGCCTAAAAGAAATCAGGTAACACTCTACTTGAAGGTATCTACATAAGAGTGACACGACACGTTCGTGACCGTGTCGTGTCACCTTTATGTAGATACCTTCAAGTAGAGTGTAACCAAAAAGGATCTACAATCTCCAACTATCAGAACAGCCTAAATCTTTCTCTTTCACAGTTTAACAGTTACGTTTCTTAAGCATCGTTTGAATCATGACGGCAGATTTGTAGTTATTTATTATCTTTTTTATCATCACGAGGAAAAATGAAAGATAATGCACAGTGTAAATATGTTCTTTGATGATTTTAAATGAGGTATATGATGACTCTCTGGACATTTTCAGTATGTTGGTCCAAAGATTAGTTACCGTATTTCCTCAGATAAAAGCCCCGAACACAATTAGTTTCACATTTATTACTGAATAGCATTTTTAGATTTTTACTGAATTGACGACTAATGTTCAACAACATGCTCATAAATCTTTTTAGTGAACTTAATCTTCTGTTTTCAGAGTAAATCCACTATGTTCTAAATCCTAAAATCGGTGCTAGTCACTCAGGTTAATTGACTTGTAATGTAATTAATGTTAGTTTTATTATTGCAGGTTATGCTTCTTTGTTACCACAGAATCTATTTTTGTAAGAGTGTTTCTTTGCGGTTTGTAAATTAAACATTTATAGATGAAAACTAAAGTCTTGTGTAAGTTTGGAGTTGAAGCCTTTTATGTCGTGTGTATATATATATATATATATATATATATATATATATATATATATATATATATATATATATATATATATATATATATATATATATATATATATATATAGTATTACTATGCAGTTATTGTAGCTGAATGTACCTTAACTGAACATCTTCTGAGTCATTGTGATGGTTATATGACTGTTTCTGGTTGAATGGTGGTCGTCTCCCCCCTAGCGCCTGGGAGGAAATACCACCCTCGCAACTTTGGGCCGGTGAGCCGGCGGCCTCAGCGTCAGGAAGTACGGCGTGATATCAGGTCTCGCCGTGTTAACGAATCGCTTCACGGCGCTGCACACATACGGCCGTTCAGGAACCGGCTAACGAGGTAGAGATGGAGTTTTTCACACTATCGTCACGGCTGAGCCGGCAAAGAAGAAGCAGAAAGCTAGGAAAGCATTGTGGGAGGAAGAGGAAACGGCAGACTGACCGAGAGAGGAGTCAGACACGAGGAGACATAGGAGCTGTAGGGGGGGGGGGGGGGGGCTCTATAGAGAAACCTGCCAGGGGGGGGGGGGGGGGGACTACACTGCATAGAGACACTTTAAGTTACTAAACTTATAAACCTGCTTAAAAAAACAAGAAAAATCTGAGAAACTCGATACTTTCCAACGAGGAATCATGACACTTTTATTTCCTGAAAAGTTAGAATCAATCAGAGCTGAACTTTGATCTGAAGTTATAGATACAAGGATACAAAGAATATTTTTAATGTATTTATTTTTCAGTGCAGGTGGTTTTTCTACACTGATAAAACCTTTTCTAGGAGTTAAAATATCTACCAGATTTGATTCTGTATATATACATATATATATATATTTATGTGTGTATGCACATTGTGAGTTTAAGGCGATTGTATATCTGATGCTGATGACATCATAGACGTCTCAACACTGAACACATTACAAGGAAATGTTTATTAGGCATTTAACTTTGTCCTGATTCATCAATGATAACTTTGATGAGCTCAGCTCCAGAAAAGACTAAATGTTTGACTGTTACTGCAGTGCCTTCTCACGCTGCACTGATACGTTATTTAACAGTAACGGGGCGCTCCTTACTGCACGCGTGTTACTGACATGAAGGGTCAGAAGATCATTTACAGGTAACACGTAGTACAGCTCTGCAATAACTGACATTTGTGAAACCAAACAAAATCCTGCCAATAAATGGTAAAATCTGAAATATTCTGTTTCATTTTTTGCTGCTGGAATGACAACAAATTGCTATTGCAAACCCACCAGACTCCATGTAAATAATCAGGACTTTAGATGTTAAACTAAAAGGATCTTACTCTTTAACTAAAAGGTCTATCTCTGTAGGGATCCATCCCATAATGTTGTCAGACACTTAGAATAATAATCTGAGTCTGTCAGCAGCAACAACAGAACTTTTAGTGACGCTGACTACCAGTAACGCCCATTTACATAACTTACATTGCAGCAGTTTGTTTCAGATGGACCAGACATTCTGAATTTGAACCAAGTTGCTCTTTACAGTCTTCAAGAAGATAATATATGCACAGGTTTGATTAAAAAAAACAAAAAACGTTGGCTGTACAGTTAGTCGTTCCTAGACTCAGAGTGCATTAATCTCGGTCCTCACACTCGTGGCTGGGCTGGACATGGCTGAGGCTGGTTTCTTCCTCTTTCTCACACTGAGGTGGTTCAGCAGGAGGCTCAGAGTCTGGGTGGGGAAGCTGGAAGGCTGCTTCTTCTTCTTGTTGTTCTTGTTGTTGTTGTGTGCTGCTGCTGGCTGGCTCCAGGTCCAAATCCTCCACCTCTACATCCTGATCTTTAGAAGTGTTGAGGACGTTTGCAGAGGAGACAGATGTGCGTTCATCTGCTGACGTGGACGAGTCAACAGTCTGGGAGTCTGAAGGATCTGAAGGGTGGCAGGAATCAGAAGTTAAATGTTGGTCCATTTAACTACTTTTCTCACAATGAAATGATATTCTAGAGATCACCGAGTAGGGCTGGGTATGGAAGTTTGCCTCCTTAGAATATCAGAACACGCCTCGTCATTTAAGACTAGAGGCCGACCGCTTTATCTACGATGTGTAACGTTAGACAGCCAATCACGAGCATTACTAGATGTTGGTAGAAGAGAGCTTCATGCTGATTGGCTCACTGACTGTTGGGATTGACTCAGTAGTGCCCGACCGATAAAGGGTTTTTAAGGCCGATATCGATTCAAATATTTGGTCAAATATATTTAAAAATCTGATATTCCGATATATCGGCCAGATTTCCCTAACATTAGTTATTTGTAGTTATTTATGAGAATCACTAAAATAATATGATGTCTCAGACGTCTGATGAAGATTGATTAGTCTGTCAGTATAACCGATGGAGAGCCTCCCACCTGTTTGCTGCTGCTGCTGGCGGGCGAGCCTCTTCTCCAGAGCCCGCTGTCTGTTCAGCTCCATGCGTCTCCGCTGCTCCTCGGTCAGGGAGGGGGGGGCTGGGGAGGGGTCAGCGGGGGAGGGGGGGGTAGGTGGAGCAGCTGGAGCCGGGGTGGAGTGGACCGGAGCTTGCAGGTCATTAAAGCTCGCTCCGTTAAACGGATCTGGATCCCCAAAGACATGTGGTTCAGGAGCTGCTTGTTCTTCACCTAAACCAAGACACATTTTCACAGAGCCGTGTGTTTACAGGACATTATTTCATAAATCAAATCAGCTATTCAATTAATCCCCAACGATTTTGATAATCAATTCATCGGTTTGAGTCTTTTTTCTTCTCTGCTGTCAGCGTGTTAGAGGTGAACATGTTCTAGTGTCTTCTCTCCTCTGGGACAGGAAACTGAAGATCTTTGAGTTGAGGACTGAACAAGACATTTGAGGACGTCATCTTGGATTTATCACCTTTTTTATAGAGCAAACAACTAATTGATTAATCGAGAAAATTCCGACAGATAAAATCGTGAATTGCAGCCTTACACTCCGAACCTTCCTGAGACAACGGCCATGAACTTAGAAAACTTAGTTAAACCAAGGAAAACTAATGTTACCATCCTAAACATTTGACTGGTGCAGCAGGTGACACTTTGCACCATAAGTACATTTTATCAGCATCTGGCAGGTTTTGTATATCAATAATGATTGATTTATTTATCCCTTACCACCCATGAAGTCTTCGTGCGTCAGTGGCATGTCCAGCCGTATCCGTTTGAGACACGTCTGCCGCAGGAAAAAAAAGGCAAATTACTTTAACAATTACAAATTCTGCATTGTAGAAAACATTTCATTGAAATACTCAGCAGCAACACCTTCACCCCACCTGCACTTCCTTCTTGTTGCCGAGCTTCTCCACTTTGTCAATAAAATCTTCAAACTGCAGTTTGGGGTACAACCTGTGGGCCCAGTTCTCCATCTTGTGCATCAGCAGCCGCAAATCCTGAGCCTGGTTGGACGAAACACACACAAACGCCATGAAATGCTGGCTAAACGTTGGTGACACGGTTTTATCTACCATTACGAGGTTTAGGTGCAGCGCCCACGCAGTTTGGGGCTCTACCAAAGATGAATGAATAACTTTTTGAGTGTTTTTAATTTACTATCTGCTCTAGCTTTGACAAAGTGATAATAAGAAGATGTGACAATAATAATGGTCCAAAATTATGTGAAAACTGTGAAATGTTATTAAAGAAGGACCCCTAAACCCCACATATGTGCACCTAAGTCTTCCACAAACCTATAGAAAACCCTGTGATATAATTATGTACAGTTAATATGAATTACTCCCCAGTCGTCAGCTCTCACCTCGTGCCCTTTGCCTTTGAAGTGGACGTTATCGAACAGCGTTCGCAGAGCTGGAAGTCCTCTTTCTGAGCTCAGCCTGAAGACAAATGTGACACAAGTTCAAATACTCCACTGTTTATATCAGGGCTGCACCGAATCCAGCATTCAGCTTCTGATCCGGCTGAATATGGGTTGGGTTTGTTTGTTTCCCACCGAACCGAACCCTACGCTCGCACTACGCTGGTCGCCGTAATGACGGCGCCGTTGATTACAGGAAGGTGTTTAGCCTAAAGCCTAAACAATACACAACATGGCCGCTGTTACAACATCTGGTAGGAAAGATCTGAAAGAATACGAGTTGTGCGTGAAGGAATCTCCAGACAGCAGCCAGAATGCAGCAACTTCAGGTACGGCAAAGGAAGGACAGTCACTGGTTACTTCATTAATGAGTTTACTGGGTTCATGGACTGAGGACGGGAGGACGACTCGGCAGAATCTTAACCAGTGGATTCAGGACTCAGCACAACCTGAACCAGTGGATTCACGACTCAGCAGAACCCGAACCAGTGGATTCACGACTCAGCAGAACCCGAACCAGTGGATTCACGACTCAGCAGAACCCGAACCAGTGGATTCAGGACTCAGCAGAATCTGAACCAGTGGATTCAGGACTCAGCAGAACCCCAAAAATCTGGATTTGGTGCATCCCTAGTAACAAACCATACCGGGCCTAGCTACCGTTAGCTAGCTACCGTTAACGTTTATGTTTACCGTTAGCGTTTACGGTTAGCTAGCTACCGTTAGCGTCTACGGTTAGCTAGCTACCGTTAACGTTTACGTTTACCGTTAGCTAGCTACCGTTAACGTTTACCGTTAGCGTCTACCGTTAGCTAGCTACCGTTAACGTTTACCGTTAGCGTCTACCGTTAGCTAGCTACCGTACATGTAGGCTACTTTTAAAATGCCATATTCTCCCTCTGGGCTCACCAACACAGACGTAAAAGCATATGAAGGTTTAGGAATCTGAATCGTTTTAAAAGTACCGGTTCGGCATCGGAAACGTAACAGTCCAAACGGTACCGGCCCACGGTGTAAATCAAAGGTACCTCTGAGAGTCCAGCTTGGGTTGCGGCCTCTTCACTCCTTTCCTTTTAGCAGCAGGGACTTCCTCCAGCTTGGACACGTCACCATCCCCGTCCCCTGCATTAACCACATGACAACAGGACAGGCGGTCGACATCACAGCGCACATCAAGATCCGTTTCATCAGATAAATACTGTCAGGTACCATCTGTAGGTGTTTAATGTTGTCAGCAGTAGTCTATATATCAACAACGCCTCATTTACGGAATTGTTCAGCTGGAAGTTCGGCCGGATGTCCGTCCCCTTCTGCTGTCTCTGTGATGGGGTTCTAACCTCCGGCTGATTTGTGAGGACTCTGGTTAACTGCTCCTCAGATCTCTGCAGGGTAAATCCAGACAGCTAGCTAGACTATCTGTCCAATCTGAGTTTTCTGTTGCACGACTAAAACTACTTCTGAACGTACACATGTTCCACCAAAACAAGTTCCTTCCTGAGACTATTTAGCAGAGGCACCGTGGCTCCGTCCGGAGCTCAGCCCCGCCCAAGATGACTGTGATTGGTTAAAGAAATGGCAATAAACCAGAGCAGGTTCTTCTCTCATCCCAGAACGCTGTGTGGACGTAGTCTGGCTATCACCAGACCAAGCTCAATAGATTTAAGACTGAGCATCAGTCTGGGGAGTCTGCTCTGTGTTCTCTCTGCACAAGAGGCGGGACCAACGGGCATAGTTCACATGACTCTGTACGCTAGGGATGGGGCCGATCCGATCCAGTATCGGTATCGGGACCGATACCAGCGAAATTCGGGTATCGGATTTTCCCGATCCAACCTGCGGAGATTTCCGATACCACGAGCAATGTCTGCACTTTAACGTTGTCTGCTGAAATGGATCCAAAAGTGATTCCTGCCGGCTGGTCTGCTGGTTGGCTGCAAACTGTGGAGTACATTTCCTGAACGGAGGCGCGGCTCAATGAGACACAGAGTTATGAGACACGCCCCCGCTCAGGAAGTCCATTCCGCAGTTTGCAGCCAGCTAGCAGGATTGTAGCATGAGCAGCATTGTGGCTAGCTCGATGCTATCCTGTGTGTCCGCTGTTTGGAAATACTTCACAGTGGAAACACCGCAGAGCAAGACAGCAACATGCAAAACCAAAACAGGACTTTCACAATCGTCTGTCTGCCGGTGTTGTCGCCGGCTTTTGGCGTTTCATTTCCCCGTTGTTGCGTCCACCAGAGACCGCGGATCGTGTCCCGACGGCCGCTTTTTCAGAGCAGCCGCTGCGCAGCCGTGAAAACAGAGGTGTGTGTGTGTATGTGTGCAACTAAGTGTGTGTGTAAGATGTTTACAGTTATTGCACTTTTCTTATATTTCAGATATTTGACATTTTAAAACGTTGATTTGTTGATGCTACAAGAGCCAGTGTGCTTGATTTGCGCTGTTCACACACTGTTTTATTGATTGATTGTGTGTGTGTGTGTGTGTGTGTGTGTGTGTGTGTGTGTGTGTGTGTGTGTGTGTGTGTGTGTGTGAGAGAGAGAGAGAGAGATTTTTACACTTGCACTTTTCTTATATTTCAAGACTCAAGTATTTGACATTTTGGGAATGTAATAAATATTGACATGACAATCAATTTGAAACCCTTACAGTTGGATATCTGTTTTCAGAATGAGATTTTTCCTGTTTTTCTGACTTCCTTTTCTGACCTTATACTGACCTCAAGTTGCCTTTTGGGACATACATGCATACGTACGTCCATATCATACTTGCCCATTGAGAGGAGTTTATTTCAGCATCATATAAAATCAACAATAATGATAATAATAATATTAAAGCAAACAGCTCTGGTATCGGAATAGTATCGGTATCGGCCGATATCCAAATTCAGGTATCGGGATCGGATCGGAAGTGAAAAAATGTGGATCGGTGCATCCCTACTGTACGCCATTGGATAGTCCTTCAACCAATCAGAGCAACGATACGGGTGACGTAGCGGCGACAGTGGCATCAACGGGTCGCTGCGCTTCGGTGGCCGTCATGTTGAATGTAAACAAGAAGCTGCTCGGTCGCTTCTCTATCGTCATCGTGTTAAACCGGCCAATAGCGCGCCAGGTGGATAAGCCGGTCTGTGATTGGTTCCTGCAGATTAGTAACAGAAGCAGGAGAGATAAACGTACAGGTTTCCAGTCTGAGCTGCTGGGAGACATCACATCACCAGCAGATCAGACTGGCTCACCCAGTCTAATGTGGACTCTCACCATTTTCAAAAGGGTTGGCGTGGTCGTGCCCCCCCTGGCCCGGGGAGTGAGGCGGTGGGAGGGGAGGGAAGGATTCATCCTCGATGCTGTCGTAGTCGGGAACGTTTTCCATGCTGTGGACTCCTGGAGGAGTGAGACACCATCACATTTATACGCAATACAGGGATTAGTCGACTACTCTGGTAAAATAAATGACAGTGACTCAAGTAATATTCCATTTAATGTACCAACATAATATTAAAAATAAATGTAGGCATTAATTAATAAAACGTGACACTTCTGTTTTTGCTTTATTTATTTTCCTTTGTATTAATTTCCCTGTTTTTACTTTCCTGTCATTCTCCATGTTTTATTTTAAATTTATTTCTGTATTTACACCTTGCACCCCCCCCCCCCCTCCACACACACACACACACACACACACACACACACACACACACACAGACACACACACACTCTCTCTCTCTCTCTCTCACACTCACACACAAACACACACACACACACACACACACACACACACACACACACACACACACACACACACTCTCTCTCTCTCTCTCTCTCTCTCACACACACACAGCTTCAGAAGAAGGCGGTAAACTCAAAGTGTAGCCCGTCAGTTGTCTGTTTCACCGTCACACACAGAGGTGAACAGCCACAGACTCTATAATATTAACAGTCTATGTGAACTACACATTCACGTCTTTGTCTGAACCTAACTTTATTTCTGAGTAACGTTACACACAGTACAGTAACGTTAGACACCGCGCGGCTAAGCTAGCTAGCTAACTGCTAATGTTACGAGCTGCTGACATACTTAGTTAGCTTACGTTAAGCTAGTTAGTTTACGTTAAGCTAGTTAGCTGCTGTCAGAGAAATGGTGAAACGTGAAGAGTCAACTTAAACCACAAGTCACAAACATGATAATATGTTATAAAGTACGACAAAACGAAATATCACTACAATAGTGTCTTACCAGTTACGAGTTAGCCTGTTAGCCTGTTAGCTCAGCTGTCCGGTGAGCGAAGCAACAAGCAGTGCCAAGCTAGCGACATCAACTTCCGGTACGAAGATTGTCTACTTTCAAAATAAAGTCCAACAGAAGTGTGTCTAAAGTCTAAACACTTCAGTTGGACTTTATTTTGAAAAATCTTTAGACTCTAAAGCATAGCCTGTTAATATGAATAGACTGTTAATATTATGTATAATATATTATATATATATATATATATATATATATATATTATGTATAATAACATATAACAATATATATAATATATATATCTCCTCGCCACTGTTGCACTAGTGCTTGCTCTTGGGGGGATTTGTTGGGTTTTTTGTAAATTATAGAGTGTGGTCTAGACCTACTCTATCTGTAAAGTGTCTAGAGATAACTCCTGTTAAGATTTGATACTATAAATAAAATTGAATTGAAATAGTTTACACTGCATTTCATTAAAGGCCCATTCACTATTTTTTTATTTGAGATTTAAAATAATTTAGTTTATATAGGTCAAAAATAGGCAATTTGTTACTGACATACAGTATGTCAGAAATCATGTATGCAGGCTTTGTGTATTGTTTGTGGGGCTACCCTTTATAAACATTATTTATGTATGTGAATAAATAGAAGAACGACATCAGTTTAACCATTATACCATTATACACGCCTCTAAATAAGTTAAACCAAATAAAGATCAGAAACATCATTTGGAAGGTGGCCGTGTTTAAACCGTAGACTGTATAATATAATTATATTAACATTATACAGTCTATGGTTTAAATCCATCTATACACAATACACATATTTCATTCAAACTATGACACTACCACATTAAACCATTTTATAGGAAGATCACATTTACAGAACATATAAGAATATATAGCATGTGAAAGAAATGCTAAGGTACAAATATGATGAGATATGAGATCTCGGGACCTCCATATTTCTAAAATCCTGACTATGACCCTACATGAGACCACAGTTAAAGTTCCTTTTAATTGTTTGGAGGTCTGTTTAGTGTTAAGTTGGTCAGAGAATTGCAGGACCCAAATAAGAGAGACAGCCAGGCAGTGG
The DNA here is from genome assembly GCA_023631565.1 of Gymnocephalus cernua. NCBI lineage: Eukaryota > Metazoa > Chordata > Actinopteri > Perciformes > Percidae > Gymnocephalus > Gymnocephalus cernua. The sequence goes on along the minus strand of CM042426.1, from coordinate 168,617 downwards.
TGAGCGTGAGGATTTAAAAACAATCCAACCAAGAAGTCCTCTAGACAGCAGGCAAAAATAATACCAAAATGTTGAGGAAGCCAAAAGAACAGGAATACCGAAAAACTGGAACACAGCGACAACGAGGTAAGAAACAACGATCTGACTCTAGACGAAGACAAACACAGAGACTAAATACAAGAGGTAACTGAAACAAGGGACAGGTGACAGAGGACTCAGGAACAGGTGGAACACATCAGGTTGGGGCAGATAACAAAGGCGGGAAAAAACAATACAGGAAGTAAAACAAGACATGACGAGGGAGAAAAACAGACTACAAAATAAAACAGGAAACTGAAACGCATACACAACCATAACATTTAGTGTGTGAGTGCGGTTCAGTCATCAAAAATAGTTTCTTTAAAAAAACGACTCACTGAGGGGCGCCTGGGTGGCTCACCTGGTAGAGCGTGCGCCCCATGTACAAAGGCTCAGTCCTTGTCCCTGCGGTTGCAGGCTCGACTCCGACCTGCAGCCCTTTGCTGCATGTCATTCCCCCCTCTCTCCTTTCACATCTTCAGCTGTCCTACTCCTATATAGTAAACGACTCACTGCAAAAACAACTACAGTCACAGTATGTGTACTCAACACTGCTATTTTCAGTATGTTGGTTTTCCTCTCATTATTCAATTCTACTTTAAGGGCTTTTAATTTGAAGGATAAAACGCTGTGCAGGAATATTTTTTATGGCCATTTCCGCCTTTAATGATAGGACAGCTGAGACATGAAAGAGGAGAGAGAGGGGGGCGGGGGGGAGACATGCAGGAAAACCGTCACAGGTCGGACTCGAACCCCGACCTCCTGCATCTAAACCTCTACAGATGTGCACCTGCTCTACCAACCGAGCCAACCGGCCACGTGTGCAAGAATATTTTATCTGAACAATTCATTCTATAATAATCAGCACCATTCAAGTCTTAAATATTGATTTAATTGAAGTGTACGAGCAGGGCCGGATTGGGACTCATTTTCAGCCCTGGAGTTTCATGCCTTAGACCGGCCCACTTTAGTTCACGACTAAAGGCTTAATTCATATTACTTTTATCCTATTCCCTTTCAATAGTGGGCTTTGTATATTCACTATTGTTTGATTAAAAACATAACGGGTCACTAGTAACACTTGGGCATAGAAAGTTGTTATATTGTAACTAATGTGATCACTGCAAAAAAAAATGCTTTTTTTACTTAGTATTTTTGTCTTGTTTCCAGTCAAAATATCTAAAAAAATCTTACATCAAGATGCAATTTACTAAACAAGTATGAAAAAACACCTCAAAATTAAGTGATTTTTGCTTAAAACAAGGCACATTATCTGTAAAAAATAATTGTTTAAGATTTAGCTTGTTTTAAGCAACAACAAAAAAACAAAATCACTTAATTTTTAGTTTTTTTTCCAGAAAACAAGACATCATTTCTTATGCCATTTCACTTGTCTAGTAAATGTATCTTGAATATAGAATATTTAGATATTTGAACTGGAAACAAGTAAGATACTAAGTAAGAAAAGCATTTTTTTCAGTGATAACGTTTTCTTATTCACACATTATGGTACATCAGCAGCGTCTTTCACAGTGAGAGCATTAGTCTCTTCACACCTGGCTCTGTTTCTGACACTAAATGAAATGTTTTACATTTATTTCTCACCACAAATATCCCCTTTTTTACAAAGCTTTCAAATCAAGTCAAGTCAGTTTCATTAATGATTCATTATTATTAATGTAGGCCTATAATATTCTCAGTGCATGTTTCATTGAGCAGGGCTCTGGTGTGTTGGGCTCATGACTGGAGCTCGGTAACGTTACCGGGCCTCGCTGCTCGTCACTGTTAGCAGCAAACCGGACTAGAGGCGGCTGCTGCTAACAGCTACAAGAAAAACGTTTGATACATGAACGGTGGTTTGCAGACAATGTTGTTTTGCACGGTCGCGAGCATCTTGCACTGCTCCTAACTACCTTAACGTTAGCTTACTGACCGGCCTCGTCGTCTTCATTTGTTGTTTTGAGGAAAAATGTGCTCAGCTTAGAAGATTTGGCCGCGTCACTTTCCAAAGCTTTCTTCTTTTTTATTCTGGCCTTTTCAGCGCCGCCTTTGCGCTTCCTGTTATCTATTTTTATCTGACTTTTTTATTTTGAGCAACTTGCAAGGTGCCGTGTTGGGGGGGGGGCGGGCAGGGAGTCAAAAGATAATCACGTCATCATTAACCTGCAGGCTGCACTCTGCGAGAAAATATTAAATAAAAAAGAGTGAGACTGCGATAAAATAATGAATAAAAAGAGTGGGGCTGCTGTGAGTGCAGGCAGCCATAGGGACAGCATCCATATTTCAACCCAGTGCCATGACAACGGCCCTCGCGGCCAAGAAAGCAGACCGGCCCACCGGGAATTTTCCCGGTGCTCCCGATTAGCCAATCCGGGCCTGTGTACGAGAGAGAGTACAACCCTTTATCGCCATCACTCTTATTTCTTTATTTTAATAACTTGTTGACAAGAAATCATCTCTCTGCAGCTCGTTTGAGTAACTTACTCAAAAACCACACAAGACCAGTTTGTTAAAAAAATTAAAAATGAAATAATAGTAATATACCAAACTTGAATTCATTCTTCTCGAATTGTGACAGCCAGCGGCTAATTTGACTCAACTGTGACAACCTGGAAAAGTGTTTATTCAAAACAGAACAGCAGACAGTTAAATCAACGAAATGCTCTCGACAGGATCAACTTTTACAGCTTTGAAGTCACTCTCAGAATTGCGTGTGTGTGTGTGTGTGTGTGTGTGTGTGTGTGTGTGTGTGTGTGTGTGTGTGTGCGCTTGTGTGTGCATGTGCGTGCGTGTGCGTGTGTGTGTGTGCGTGTGTTTTCAGATGCGTCCACGCAGCAGGAACATGAGGAAGACTGCACTGAGGAGGATGCAGAGCGTGCACACGGTGGGAACCACAATCTCTGTTACCATCTCCATGTGGCCTATCAGCGGATCTGAAACACATGCAACGAAAATGTCTCAATGTACAGTCCCAGCTTCAGCTCACTGGAAACGGCTGCTATGGAAACGGCCGCTATGGACGTGGAAAACATGAAAAGAAACAGGAAATGATTGTATTTTATGGATTTATTTCAGGTTCTTCAAGACGGCATTCTAATGTTGCCGTCGGTCCAGGTTGAGCTAATCTGAGTTTTTTGAGTTTGTCTGCAAAGTGACTTATAACTACAGCTGTCAGTGAAATACAGTGGAGTAAAAATCACAGTATTTTCCCCTTAAATGAAGTACAATAGAAGTATAAAGTAACATTATTTGTAAAAGAAAATCCTGTAGATCTCACTCAGAAATAACTTTTGTACCTAAACTTCATCATGCACTGGCCAAGCCTTTTGTTCCTGATTTGCCTGGGATTTTCTTCTAGCTGGAGGGGCAAAACAAAGAAAAACCCTGTTAGATAGCGGAATAACAAGCTTGAGACAGAATGTTTTCTTTGTTTGGCCCCACCTAGCTTCATCACGTTATAATGCTGTATTGTACTGACCTGCAGCCAGGAGCTGGTTACTGGAGGAGCACGTCTCTACGGCTTTCCTCTTCCAACTCTCCACCTGTAATCATCAGAAAAGCTCTCAACAGTTACACATGTTCTGCTCCAGAGAGACTTTTAACATTTACAGGGTTTCCGCGGGGTCTGAAAAACTCTAAAAAAGTTTAACATTTCAACTTTAGGCCTTAAAAAGTCTATACAAGTATTGTGTTCTAGGTCATAAAATAATTAAATTATAATTAAATCATTTTCAGCAGGTCTTAATGTTCCTACGTCCATGTAATGCTCATTGAAATGTTTCCTTTTATTCCATGGTGTTGGAGTTCAACACGTTCTCATGGCAGTTAGTGAAATGGTCACGTTATTTAATCTATTGATTCGTGTACACGGACACTTTTAGGTCGTTTTGTTTTCGTGGTGGTCAGCACGTTTTTTAATCTAATGTATTTCAATGGGAAGCATCTTTCGTGACCACAGCACGACTACGGTAGCGAGTCGTAGGAAAGGCCCAAAATCTGCATAGGGAGGTTGGTCGGGGGGGTGGACGGGTCAAACAACAACAGGACCTTCACCCAGGAGACCGGGGATCAGGTCCCGGCGTGGCACGTTTCCTTTCCCCGTTCTTCTTTTCCTAAACCCAACCTCCGTGTAGATGCTTCCCATTACGTGCTGACCACCACGAAAAAAACAACATAAACGAGTCCGTGTTCACAAATCAATAGATTAAAAATAACATCACTGCCGTGAGACCGTGTTATGTAGTTCCATCTTTCGATAGTCCAAATATAATTTGCTGTATATCTACAGATTATTATTACTCTGTGTCGCTTTTATTCAATTTGAATGTAAATGTAAATGTACTGTATTTATATAGCGCTTTTTCCAGTCTTAACAACTACTCAAAGCGCTTTACATAGTACAGGAACCATTCACCATTCACACACATTCACACGCTGAGGCCACGTCTGCCGTACAAGGCGCCACTAGCTCATCAGCAGGAAACTCGGGGTTCAGTGTCTTGCCCAATACATTTATTTACTTTGCAAGTACTTTTGTGACTGCACTTGGTTGTACTTTTATGTCGTGATATATATATATATATCTTAAATTTCATTCATAAAGGTCTTAAAAGGTCTTATATTTGACTCCTTGAACCCTACAGGAACCTTAGTGAGCTGTTAGAGCTTACCTCTCTCTGAGGAACCCTAGTGAGCTGTTAGAGCTTACCTCTCTCTGAGGAACCCTAGTGGGCTATTAGAGCGTACCTCTCTCTGAGGAACCCTAGTGGGCTATTAGAGCGTACCTCTCTCTGAGGAACCCTAGTGTGCTGTTAGAGCTTCCCTCTCTCTGAGGAACCCTAGTGGGCTATTAGAGCGTACCTCTCTCTGAGGAACCCTAGTGAGCTGTTAGAGCTTCCCTCTCTCTGAGGAACCCTAGTGAGCTGTTAGAGCTTACCTCTCTCTGAGGAACCCTAGTGAGCTGTTAGAGCTTACCTCTCTCTGAGGAACCCTAGTGAGCTGTTAGAGCTTACCTCTCTCTGAGGAACCCTAGTGGGCTGTTAGAGCTTCCCTCTCTCTGAGGAACCCTAGTGAGCTGTTAGAGCTTACCTCTCTCTGAGGAACCCTAGTGAGCTGTTAGAGCTTACCTCTCTCTGAGGAACCCTAGTGAGCTGTTAGAGCTTACCTCTCTCTGAGGAACCCTAGTGAGCTGTTAGAGCTTACCTCTCTCTGAGGAACCCTAGTGGGCTGTTAGAGCTTACCTCTCTCTGAGGAACCCTAGTGAGCTGTTAGAGCTTACCTCTCTCTGAGGAAACCTAGTGAGCTGTTAGAGCGTACCTCTCTCTGAGGAACCCTAGTGGGCTGTTAGAGCTTACCTCTCTCTGAGGAACCCTAGTGAGCTGTTAGAGCTTACCTCTCTCTGAGGAAACCTAGTGAGCTGTTAGAGCGTACCTCTCTCTGAGGAACCCTAGTGGGCTGTTAGAGCTTCCCTCTCTCTGAGGAACCCTAGTGAGCTGTTAGAGCTTACCTCTCTCTGAGGAACCCTAGTGAGCTGTTAGAGCTTACCTCTCTCTGAGGAACCCTAGTGAGCTGTTAGAGCTTACCTCTCTCTGAGGAACCCTAGTGGGCTGTTAGAGCTTACCTCTCTCTGAGGAACCCTAGTGAGCTGTTAGAGCTTACCTCTCTCTGAGGAACCCTAGTGAGCTGTTAGAGCTTACCTCTCTCTGAGGAACCCTAGTGTGCTATTAGAGCTTACCTCTCTCTGAGGAACCCTAGTGTGCTATTAGAGCTTACCTCTCTCTGAGGAACCCTAGTGAGCTGTTAGAGCGTACCTCTCTCTGAGGAACCTTAGTGAGCTGTTAGAGCTTCCCTCTCTCTGAGGAACCTTATTGAGCTGTTAGAGCTTACCTCTCTCTGAGGAACCCTAGTGAGCTGTTAGAGCGTACCTCTCTCTGAGGAACCCTAGTGAGCTGTTAGAGCGTACCTCTCTCTGAGGAACCCTAGTGAGCTGTTAGAGCTTACCTCTCTCTGATTGGGAAAGCCATTGGAGCTGATGATGCGTTTATAGAACTGGACAGATGCCTTCGGGTAGCGGGGTTTATTTTTGTTCCTGAAGTCGACGTAGTAGAGTCCGAACCGCTCGGAGTACCCTTCATCCCACTCAAAGTTGTCGAGGAGAGACCAGGCTGTGTAACCCTTCACGTTCACACCATCTTTAATCGCTGTTAGTTGAACCAGGGAAACAAACAAACAAGAACAGGTGGCGTGTTAAGTTTGATCTCAGGGGCGTGGCAACTCTATCGTAATCTTTCTGTCCTTTCACCTTTGAGCATTTCATTGATGTAGTCTTTGAAGTACTGCATTCTCCAGTCATCACAGAGGTCGGTGCAGAGCATTTTCTCAGACACGCCGTTTTCTGTCACGTAAATCATGGGGTTTCCATACTGAGTCTAATGGAGAGACATTATATCACATTCAGGATGGAATACAGTCTCACATGTTCATATCTCATTCAATATATTTCATGTTTCTTAAACCACAAACATCTAATTACATCTTTTGCTTTCTTGCCGAGAGTTAGATGAGAAGATGGATACCAGTGTCTGTGCATTAACTACAGAGCTAGAGCTAGTAGGTGGTTAGCTTAGCTTAGCATAAAGACTGGAAGCGGAGGGAAACAACTAGCTTGTCTCTCTCCAACATTCAAACATATATATCTGCAGAAGTGCTGGACGGACAGACTGTCTTTTACATGTGTTTGTAATTAAACAAACACTATGTATCTGCAGAAGTGCTGGCTGGATGGACAGACTGTCTTTTACATGTGTTTGTATTAAACAAACACTATATAACTTAATTATTGAGCTTGCTGATAGGTGCTTTTCTGAACTTTGGACAGAGCCAGGCAGCTGTTTCCCCCTGCTTCCAGTCTTTATGGATTCAAACAAGCTCATTTGCTTAAAAGTCAGATGAGAAGATGGATACCGTTTTCACATTTGTATGCATGTATATATAGCAGAACAATTTCATTCTATATTCAACAGATCTTATACAGCTGGATATCTGAATTTTTTTCAGATCTGTGTGTCATACCTTGACGAAGTTCAGCAGGCGTCTGAAGCCCCAGGGAACAGAATAGAGCCATTCAGAGCCCGGATCCGGCCATTTTGGGTCAACCAGCTCAGCAAGGTCTCGATCTGCAAAGTAGCTGTCTCCGAGGCCTGATGGGTAATTCTTCAGGGTGACGTAGCGAGTCGTAAAATGGCCGAGGCCCAGGAAGTCACAGGTTCCCTTGATGTAACTCTTCTCCTGAGGCGAGAAGACGGGCAGCCGTGAAGCTCCCAGGCCCTGCTGGCCACTCTTCCTGCCTGAAGGTCAAAGTTCAAACATTTCATAATCAAACTAGCAGACACATCAAATTGCAACAGTCTGACAAACACTTTTTTTTAACCAAATAACATTTGGTGAGGACTGCTCTGTGGGCCGCACAATGCGGAAGTAGTGCTGATCATTCAGGTAATTTTTAGCTCCATGATTTTAGATCCATGATGGCTTCATGCGCCACTGAGCAACAAGGAATAAACAGAGCTCCGCCTCGAACGCTGAATCCAGTTATTATACATATACTTATATATATATATATATATATATATATATATATATATATATATATATATATATATATATATATATATACATCCATGCCAATACCTAATAAAAACCAAACTTATCAGAACTACCTAAAATGACAGAACCATCTTTGGGAAAAATTTATTTGAAGCGTACTTTGATTTTTTATTTTAGCCCATGTCCCATCCGCTAACATGGAGGGGGGCGGGGCTTATGAGCTATACTGCAGCCACCAGGGGGCGATCCAGATGTTTTGGCTTCACCTACACAGTCTATGCGTCGACCCCTGGCGAGGACAGATAAATAAACAGCTGCATTTGACCGTGACGTACCGATGTAATCTTTCATAACCTGCGGGTAGTCTCCGTTGAAGATGGGAGTAGCAAACCATCCCATGTAGAACTGGATGTATCTCTCTGCTGCTTCAATGTCCCTCTGGTTGCTGATGTCCACTGGCTCCCCCCAGTCTGCTGTTAGCGAGATCCCAACCAGGCCTGGGCACACACACACACACACACACACAGCAACGTTATCATTTATCAAAGATAAATGTGTTCCATGCTGGATGATGATCACCAAAAAATACCAAAATAAAATAAAAAGGTTTTCTTTTTGTACCTTTTTGTTTGCTTCGCCACTGCACGTCATACGTGTGCCAAACTTTAGCATGTGCCTGTTTCAAAGACAAGAAGGCCGTGTCACTGTGATGTCTTGTTTTGTTTATTTGACATTATTTGAAGAAGGAAATGAATGCAGAATCTGTAGGCAACGAGACATGATTTTGGTATCATAAGCGTTCTGCTTTCTGTTTGTAGTCCGAGTCGTATTGACCAATCACGTTTGAGCGAGCTTTGGCTGCATGCAGGTAGTCTTACCTTGATGATGTGGTGGGCAGCTTTGTAAGCTCCGGTTCCCTTGAGCTTCAGTCCGGGTGCATGTTCCCCTGTTTCATATCCCTCCACAGCAACGGACTGAAAACCAGAGGTGGAAACTAACAAATTATATTTACTCACATTACTGTAATTAGGTTGTTTTGTTGTGTACTTTTACTTTTTAAAGTAGTTTCTACGTTAAAGTGCTCATATTATGCTTTTTGGCTTTTCCCCTTTCCTTTATTGTGTTATATATCTTGTTGTGCACGTTATAGTTACCAGTCCCTCCAGAAAAACGCGATTATGCGATCGCAGAATTCAATGCATAATCAAACCGCAGTTTTTGCAAGTTCCTGCAAATTCCCGCATTTTTTGCAAGTTCCCGCAATTTTATCACATAAAATTGCATAAATATCCCACATATTCCATCGCATTTTTTCAGAAAATGTGCCGCATAATCAAGGATGTTTACCCACAACAATCACAAAAAAACTCGCGTTACAAAGGTAAAAAGCCCAAAGTCCCCCCAAAGGGACTTACCATCTCCAACAGAAAACACTGTTCACCAACTGCTCCAAACAGCTCTGTTGTAGTCCAGCCTTTACTTCAGAGACACACGTGGTCACTTTGGAACACACGTTATAATGCTCGCCTAGCTGCTAGCATGGCACGCCCTCATACTCTGCTTCTGACTGGCTAGTAGTCCTTACCTAGGTACTGTCAGGACACGCCCTCATACTCTGCTTCTGACTGGCTAGTAGTCCTTACCTAGGTACTGTCAGGACACGCCCTCATACTCTGCTTCTGACTGGCTAGTAGTCCTTACCTAGGTACTGTCAGGACACGCCCTCATACTCTGCTTCTGACTGGCTAGTAGTCCTTACCTAGCTACTGTCAGGACACGCCCTCATACTCTGCTTCTGACTGGCTAGTAGTCCTTACCTAGGTACTGTCAGGACACGCCCTCATACTCTGCTTCTGACTGGCTAGTAGTCCTTACCTAGGTACTGTCAGGACACGGCCTCATACTCTGCTTCTGACTGGCTAGTAGTCCTTACCTAGGTACTGTCAGGACACGCCCTCATACTCTGCTTCTGACTGGCTAGTAGTCCTTAAATAGGTACTGTCAGGACACGCCCTCATACTCTGCTTCTGACTGGCTAGTAGTCCTTACCTAGGTACTGTCAGGACACGCCCCTCATACTCTGCTTCTGACTGGCTAGTAGTCCTTACCTAGGTACTGTCAGGACACGCCCTCACACTCTGCTCCTGACTGGCTAGTAGTCCTTACCTAGGTACTGTCAGGACACGCCCTCATACTCTGCTCCTGACTGGCTAGTAGTCCTTACCTAGGTACTGTCAGGACACGCCCTCATACTCTGCTTCTGACTGGCTAGTAGTCCTTACCTAGGTACTGTCAGGACACGCCCTCATACTCTGCTTCTGACTGGCTAGTAGTCCTTACCTAGGTACTGTCAGGACACGCCCTCATACTCTGCTTCTGACTGGCTAGTAGTCCTTACCTAGGTACTGTCAGGACACGCCCTCATACTCTGCTTCTGACTGGCTAGTAGTCCTTACCTAGGTACTGTCAGGGCACGCCCTCATACTCTGCTTCTGACTGGCTAGTAGTCCTTACCTAGGTACTGTCAGGGCACGCCCTCATACTCTGCTTCTGACTGGCTAGTAGTCCTTACCTAGGTACTGTCAGGGCACGCCCTCATACTCTGCTTCTGACTGGCTAGTAGTCCTTACCTAGGTACTGTCAGGGCACACCCTCATACTCTGCTTCTGACTGGCTAGTAGTCCTTACCTAGGTACTGTCAGGACACGCCCTCATACTCTGCTCCTGACTGTTTGTGTACACGGACACGTTTATCTAGTTTTTTTTTCGTGGTGGTCAGCATGTTTAAACGAATGTATTTCAATGGGAAGCATTGAAATACATTAGAGCCGGGGTAAAATTGGACAGACCCTGTTCTACAGTGTACACAAATCAATAGATTAAAAATAACGTGACCATTTCACGAACTGCCGTGAGACCGTGTTGGGACATACCCACGGATTGTTGAAAGTGATCCAGTACTTCACTTTCTTTCCAAATCTTTCGAAGCATAAGTTGGCAAAGTCGTTGAAGTAGTTCACCATGGAGACGTTCTGCCAGCCGCCGTATTTCTCCTGTAAGACCTGGGGAGTCAAACCGTGTTAGTACCCACGCTGTAGCCTCCAGTCCGTAAATACACAAAGGTGTAGTGAGTTCACCTGCGGCAAGTCCCAGTGGTACAAAGTAACAATGGGTGTGATCTTATTGTCCAGCAGCATGTTAATCAGGTCATCGTAGTATTTGATTCCTTTCTCGTTGATGTGTTCACCTGCAAGAGTTGGAGTTAATATCAATATTCACTGTCATGGAATATGACATCATTACAATCAGCGCTGCGTCTAATGATTATTTTGTGGATTTTGTTTTTATTGATTATTAGTTTAGATTAGATATAATAGGTATGTATTAAAATGTCTAAAAATGACAAGACCTATGTTATATATTTAGTTGAGTTGTGTACTAAGAGAAATACATTGTTTATATGTCGGTTAACACTCCGTTACATTTGGTCGCCGGTCGATGATGTCATATCCCCTTTGTGCATGTGTCAGTGTTGTGGTTGTCACAGTCTCGCACTGCCAGACCTTCCTCCACAGCTCCGCGGAGGAGGGTCTGGCTAGTCCACACAGCATTCTGGGATAGGAGAAAAACGTGCTCTGGTTTATTGCCTTTTCTTTAAACCAATCACAATCATCTTGGGTGGTGCTAAGCTCCGGACGGAGGCGCGGTGCCTCTGCCAAATAGCCCTCAGGAAGGAACTTGTTTTGGTGGAACATGTGAACGTTCAGAAGTAGTTTTAGTCGTGCAACAGAAAACTCAGATTGGACAGATAGCCTAGCTAGCTGTCTGGATTTACCCTGCAGAGATCAGCCGGAGGTTAGAACACCAACACAGAGACAGAGGAAGGAGACGGACATCTGGGAGAAATGAGAGACACCCTGCGGCACCGGAGCGATCCCGGCAGTAGAACGTCGTGGATATAGACTATGGTTGTCTTAAATTTGACTTTGTTTCTTCTTTTTTTTAAGATTTTGCATTTTCGGCCTTTATTTTGACAGGACAGCTGAAGACGTGAAGGGGGGAGGAATGACATGCAGCAAAGGGCCGCAGGTCGGAGTCGAACCCACGGCCGCTGCGTCGAGGAGTAAACCTCTATATATGGGCGCGCGCTCTACCAACTGAGCTTGGTCCGTTTGTTTTGGAGAGGAGGAGGAGACCTCTGAGAAACTGACTGCAATGACGGCATTGCTCTGTTTTTATTGATTATTTATCTGTACTGATTTCAATAACCAGCAAATGAAAGGAATAAGAAATATAAATAAATATGATAATTAAATGAAACTAAAAAGTGTACTTTTCAGTCCGCTCGGTAAAATCCTCGGCCAGGAGATGGAGAAACGATAATGATTCAGCTTCATGTCTTTCATCAAGGTGATGTCATCCTTAAAAAACAAACAGAAGAAAACATTTTGAAAATCACATTCTGCAGCAAACGTTCACGCGTTTTTCATTTTAAGAACTTTGAGAAATACCCTCATCGGCTTTTTGCAGAGAGTTAGGTGACATCTTTGACACTCTGGAGTTGATTTATTCTGTCTACCACCAGACTAATGCTCTATCTGTTACGACTGAACATCAGTCTGGGGAGTCTGCTCTGTATTTTCTCTGCACAAGAGGCGGGACTAATGGGCATAGTTCACATGATTGTACGCCAGTGGATAGTCCTTCAACCAATCAGAGCAGCGATCCGGGTGACGTAGCGGCGACAGCGGCATCAACGGGTTGCTGCGCTTCGGTGGCCGCCATGTTGAATGTAAACAAGAAGCTGCTTGGTCGCTTCTCTATCGTCATCGTGTTAAACCAGCCAATAGCGCGCCAGGTGGATAAGCCAGTTTGTAATTGGTTCCCGCAGATTAGTAACAGAAGCAGGAGAGATAAATGTACAGGTTTCCAGTCTGAGCTGCAGGGAGACATCACATCACCGGCTTTAACAATTTTTTTTTAAGTATGACGTACATAAACACTTAAAACTTAATTTAGCTTCTAACATTATTTCAAGACTTTATGAGCAACTATCAGCCTTGTCTTTTCTGGAAAAGTACTTTGTTTTTCTGCACATCACCTTGAATTTGTAGTAGCCCTGACACGAGGTGTCTCCCGTGTCATTTGCGACAATTTTCCCCTTTTTGTGGGCAAATGCATCCCAGATGCTCATTCCTTTGCCGTCTATGTTCCAAGCTCCTTCGGTCTGGTAGGCAGAGGTGCCAGCTCCCCAGGAGAAACCTGCACAGGAAAACAGAGGAAACTAAACATGGCCGTGCTTTGATACAGATACAGAGGGAATTGCACATAACAAATTACAATCCACAAACTTCCAACACATAACTATCTTTCTTTCATTCAAGCAGACTTCCATTCAAGATTCAGCATCTTAGTGGCAGAGGGAATACAAGATTATGAATTTGCAGATTGTGGACTACTTAGGAGTAAATAGGGCTCCACAATATATCGGTTTTATTTTTCATCATCGTGATATCAACAGTAAACACATCCTGAAAGACTGCGACATTTCCCAAAAGATGGTGCAGCCCTAGTGTTTCATGGTGTTGTATACCAGTTGGGAAGGTGCCGTAGTAGAAAGATGTCCTCTCATTCTTGGTCCAGTCAAAGTCCTCCCCAGCTGACACACACAGCACCATAGCAAGCACATGGAACGGCCTCAGGATGCACCGCTGCAGCATCGTGGTCTTTGGCAAACAGCTTACTGTCTTCAGTTACACCTGGAGGACAACAATCACCCAGTGTGAACACTGATTTCACAGATTGCATGGCTTATTATAGGCATCCAAAAACCAGCTGTCAAAACAGCTACAGTTCTGCATCTCCTGACCGTCTACCCTGAGCTAGATAAGTTGAGGAAAGATCGCAGAATATACATGTGTTAAGGTAAAACAAATTCAGAAACTCACGCAGAGGTGGCAGCTGTCCATCCTAACTCAAACCCCCAAACCTCAGGATCATTTGTTAAACATCCAGTGAAAAACAGCCAGTCATTATCAGAGCACGTGGATTTGAAAAGGGAAGAATCTAGTTTCATTTCAGCCAGCTGTAAGACACGCTGACACAAAACGCTATCAGAGACAGAAAGTAAGCCAGCTTGTCCAGCACAGTCAGGATGAGCGACATGTCAAGCTGTTGTATATCTTCAGAGGTATAAAAGATATCCAAGAAGTATAATCAAAAATGTAAAGTTTGCCTGAGAGTCCTCTTGCCAGTGCCTGTGTTCTGTATCTGTCCCTACATGTGTCCCTTTGCCCAGCCTCTGCCTCACTCAGAACCACATATAGATGTCTGACCTGCTGCCCGTCCTGCATTACTCTCCGCTGGAAACTGCTCCAAAATGCAGGAAACGTCCCCAAGCTTCTGGACCTAGTTCCTGTTCCCCAGTGTCACCGTCTTGTTCAGGGCCAATGTTACAAAAACAAAAACCGAGTGAAGCATCCAGTGACATTTTCTGCTATTCATCAGCCCCCATACAGCAGCCCCCCCCCCTTCACACACGCACTGAATACCGCTCCATTTGAAGTCAGTGGAGTGTGACAGTAAATTTGCTGGGGCAAACAGATCTTTTGGAAAAAGATTCTGGCACTGTAAGCAGAGTTAATGTCAGAGAGTCTGATCCGTTTGCAGCTCGGTCTCATAACTCTTTATGAGCTTCGTACTGTTTTTAGATGTAAAACACAACAGGAAATATTGTCTCAGTTCAGTCACTTTATTATCCCAGATGGGAAACTTGATTTGCAGTCAGGAGTGCAAGATTTTAAAAAAAGCACAAATACAAATAAACGAAATGACAACAATACAAAAACATAAAATACAAACATGTTTCCTGTACATACAAAATACAGAACACAATGTTACACAATACTAAAGCAGCAATCTCTAACAAGTTCTCAATTACATGAGAAAATTAAGTTGGGTTATTGCACAAGGAACGAAGACATTTCTTTTTTATAAGATTATTTTTTGGGGGCTTTTCCCTTTATTATATAGTGACAGTAGATAGACAGGAAAGAGGGAGCGAGATGGGGGAGGACAGCAGGTTGGATTCTAACCTGCGCCGCTGCAGGACTCGGCCTCCATGGGGCGCACGCTCTCACTGGGGGAGCTAGAGGTCGTCCCTTCTATTGCTCTGGAACATCAGTACTCTGAATCTAGTGTTTCAAGATGTTTAAAGATGCACAGAAGATGCACTTAGAGTAGAGTGTGTGTAAAAGACAAGTAGAAATCAAAAATATGAACCACTCTAGAAACAAGTGCATCACATCAGTCTTTGCCATTCAGTCTCACTCTTGTTACCTTCAGAAAGACAACCTTCGGTCAGTCTGCTTCCTCGGGTCGAGGAGTTCCAACATTAGAGACTCAGGAAGCTCTGCAGGGTTTAAACCAGCCACCGGCCTCCAGCTGAGGCTAACGTCAGCACCAACGTCTCTCCACCAATCATACTGAGTCTATTGATTACCTCACACTCGACTTTGGACTTTTACGTGTGTGGAGCTGCAAAGATGAATCGATGGCTAACTATTTCGATAATCTGATTGAGACATTTTTTATAAAAAAAGTAAAACTGATACTTGACTCGCAAATAATATGTAAATAAGAAAATATGTCCGATATGTAAGTAATGTCTACATCACATCACTGAAAGTTCAACTTAAAGCAGACAGGTGCTGCTGTCCAGTGACAGAAACATGCACTAGGGTTGTGCAAGTAATCAAGTTTTGATCGGATTTTGGATTCCACTGATCACAAAATCAATGTAATCAAGACAAATTATTATTTGCACATTACGTTTTGCAAGTAAACTCTTATTTTGTCTTGTGTTCTGAATGACAGGCTCACTTTCGCCCCTCCTGACGGCTGAACTCACTCAGCCAACATTTGAATATATTTCTATATTATTTATTTTAAGGGGAATTCAACATGGGGCGCACGCGCTTACTGGGTGAGCTAGAGGCCGCCCCAAATATAGTTGCATTTGAGAATAATATGATTCAATAGCAAATGAATGCAACTATTTTGATCTACAAGGCTTATTCAATGCATCTTATAATATATAATTATAAATGACTACAGTCATATAGTTTGACAAAGTTTAATAGTCATTCGACAATTGTGCCAAAGCGATTGAGAAAAGCTGTACGCAGGGCTGGGTATCGCCGATGATTTCCCCAATCGATTCCTATTCACAATGTCCGGATTCAACATCAACTAGGTTAGCGGAATATTTCAGTTACAATTCCTATTTCGCTCGGATATGAAAGAGATTCTCGGAGAACTTCTGCTGTAAGCAAGAAGCAACCCTCAAATATTTTTGATAAAGCACCCGGTTAATGTTTACATTAAATAAAGGGGTCCATGGTGAAAAGGCATATATTAAAAGATCCATTTGGGGAATTTATTATTCGATATTAGATCACAAAGATCGATTCTAATTAGAGAATTATATCGCAGCCTTAAGTATTAGCGTTCAAACGTTTGATATAAAATAAGTGTCTAACGTCTAACGTGTACGTTCAGGTTCATGGCGGTTCTGTCAGCCGCCCTCGGGGTCACGACCTCTTCAGTGAATAGTGTGCTGGGGCTGGCGGCGCACAAAGCATGAATACAACCATTATCATAAGGTGCATTGTTTACACGCCATTGTTGTATAAAATGCTGAATTGTTCAAAGCCCAAACTGTTGGCACTGCACTCTCACGGTTATGTGTGTGTGTGTGTGTGTGTGTGTGTGTATGTGAGTCTATGTATGTGTGTGTGTGTATGTGCAAAAACTCTCTTCTCTCTGCTTGCTGTGTTTGTATATTTGCATGCACACATCTATTTCTATTGCTCGCCATGTGTGTGTTTGTATGTTTTTTGTGTACTCTGCATGCACTTGCAGTGTTTCCAGCTGATGTGTGTGCGTGCGTGTGCATGTGTGTGTGTCTATGTGATGATAGAGAAGACAACATGAGCGTTGTTGTGTGTTTAGCATATCAATGGCGTCCAGCGCCCCGGCGACTGTTGCAGAAGCATTCTGATGTTTCTAGTACCTGTCGGCTCACCTCACCTTGCTGTATTTAAGGGGCTTTCTTGTTGCATCGCAGAGCTGACATGAACATCTTTACTAAGGTCCCAGGATTAGCCCAACAAACAAGGTATGTTGAGAGCGCCGTGCACCAGCCGGGGGCCCACAGAGTCAGACCCCCCAGTCAAGAGTTTTGGAGGTGGGGTGGGTCAGTGGCTCCACATCCCTCGCTGGTTCTCATGTTCTGCTCTTTCTCTCTCGGGGACGCCTCCAACACCAGTTTCCCAAAATCACCTGATTTTGTGATGTGATCATTGTAGGAGACATGCACACATACTGTAACAGTTCAGGTGCAAGTTGATGGTTTTAATTAGAAAAGACTGAAGCACGACAATACTTCTGTCAGTAGATCATGTGACACTACAATGTCTTATGTTCAACATGACATAAGTAGTGACATTTTCAGTGGCTCAGGTCGCCTTAACACACCATCATTTGTTTCTAAAGTTTCATTGTGATCGTTCTATCGTCTGATTTAATTATTGAGAGGCATGTTTGGGGTGTAATTATTCATAAAAAAATGCTTCTATATCTACAGCAAGCTGGGGTCTGTGCTCCAACGTGCCTTCTACGGGTCCAGTGGGAGGGTGAGTCCAGTACTGATGTTATGAGTTGTCACTTTGTTAAATCATCATGTTGTTTTTGGTCTTTACTCTATTGAATTGTGAGCATAAATTAACATACTTGTTCACTTTTTTCACTAATAATATAATACTTATTTCCTGTGGGGACTTAGAATGTAACGTAGATGTAACGGGACGTAGACTATTTGTCTTCATTTTATCATCTTATTTTTTTTTTTACTTAAAGGGGCTGTACTGAGAAAAAAAACAGCTGGCTGGGATTGCCTCCACACGGCTCTCATAAACCGTTCCCCAATTCGTGAAATACCGACGTTTTATTGACACCCACATGCATGCGCGGCCGGACCGGCTATCAAAACAAAGAACAGAGAAGCACAGATTTAAACACACACAGAGGGAGTGTGACTTCATTCTCTGCTCAGGACGCCATTACTCCACTATATCTTTACATAGTAGCCTAAATATTAATATAAGTATAATTAGCTACATTAATGTGCTGAACGTGTAGCTTAGCATTAAGACTGGAAGCAGGGGAACAGCTAGCCTGGCTAGGTCCAAAGAAATACAGCTAAAGCTCAGACAACACAAAGACCCGAAAATTGCTGGTGTTGTCAGAGTTTATCTGCAAGTAGCAGTTTGAAGGACAACCAAGTAACCTACATATGGGAGGCCGGGCGCCTTTGCTGTTCCCTGATCTAAAACCTGGGTCTGCTTAAAATCCCCAAAAGTGTGAAACTAATACTAGTATTGCAAATGAATGTAGTATTTATAAAATGCTTATTATTAATGAACACCTGAGTGGTAACGTTTGCAGTAGAATCCCAGCAGACTCTTTGGTTTTTGTCTCGGCCTTCAGGTGACCCTTTTCGAGCAGCGGAACTTCGCCGGCAGACGGCTGGACCTGAGCTCCGACTGCACCCGGATCAGTGACAAGAACTTCCCAGAGAGATGCAACTCTGTGCAGGTGGAGAGCGGAGCGTAAGTCTACACCGCCACCTACAGTACACGACCGGTCACTGCACACACACACACACGCACGCATGCACGCACGCACACACACACAACTGCACTAAATATCAAGGTTCAGGGTTTTATTGTCTCCTGGTTTTGGATTAAAGGAACTGCTACATACGAAACACAAAATTACACAAATTGACTCTTCTCCCTCCTCTCCTCCTCCTCTCTTTTGAAGATGGGTAGGTTACGAGCATGAGAACTTCCGCGGCCGCCAGTACCTGTGGGACATGTCCGAGCGGGGAGAGTACAACTGCTACGACAAGTGGTGCGCCCAGGTGGACCACGTCTCCTCTGTCCGTGCTGTCAAACAGGTGAGACGTGAAACTGGCAGAAACATACACAAGTTACAGGACATACAGTCAGTATAGGAGCAGAAACACACAAGTTACAGGACATACAGTCAGTGCAGGATCAGAAACACACAAGTTACAGGACATACAGTCAGTGCAGGAGCAGAAACACACAAGTTACAGGACATACAGTCAGTACAGGAGCAGAAACACACAAGTTACAGGACATACAGTCAGTACAGGAGCAGAAACACACAAGTTACAGGACATACAGTCAGTACAGGAGCAGAAACACACAAGTTACAGGACATACAGTCAGTACAGGAGCAGAATCACACAAGTTACAGGACATACAGTCAGTACAGGAGCAGAATCACACAAGTTACAGGACATACAGTCAGTACAGGAGCAGAATCACACAAGTTACAGGACATAGTCAGTGCAGGAGCAGAAACACACAAGTGTAGTAGTAGCCTCTAGTGTAGTAGTAGTAGTAGTCTATACTGTAGAGTACCCTAACACAGGATTTCTCTTCTATCCAGGACAACAATCCTGGCAGAGCTCAGCTGTTTGAGCGAGCCGGCTTCTCTGGTAAGAAGATGGAGATCCAGGATGACATTCCCAACCTGATGAGCCGCTACAGCCTCAACCGCGTCGCCTCCATCCGCGTGCTCGGAGGAGCGTAAGTGCAACTCACTCTCAAGCCTTTGACAGGAAATACTATTTGTGTTTGAAAAGAATTACTGAAACGATTAATCAATAGATAGTCGACTAATTAATAAGGACCAATCGTCACAGCTTTGCTTAGATGTTAGTTTGCATCTAAAGTCCTCATTTCTGGGACTGAAGTCTCCAGACTACTGTTCAAGCAGGAAAAATAAAAATCAAACACATTTCTTTTTCTATATTGCACATAAAGTTATTCCATAACTGTACATTAAAAAACTGTAACAGTACAATACACCAGAGGTTTAGGATTATTAGCACACACACCACTCAGGCAGACTGAGAACCCCCAGCACGTCCTCTTTACATTACACTATTATTACATACATACAGTATTAGGGGACCACTAAGGTCTATATAAAGAGACTTCAGATACAGTATTAGGGGACCACTAAGGTCTATATAAGAGACTTCAGATACAGTATTAGGGGACCACTGAGGTCTATATAAAAGAGACTTCAGATACAGTATTAGGGGACCACTAAGGCCTATATAAAAGAGACTTCAGATACAGTATTAGGGGACCACTGAGGTCTATATAAAAGAGACTTCAGATACAGTATTAGGGGACCACTAAGGCCTATATAAAAGAGACTTCAGATACAGTATTAGGGGACCACTGAGGTCTATATAAAGAGACTTCAGATACAGTATTAGGGGACCACTAAGGTCTATATAAAAGAGACTTCAGATACAGTATTAGGGGACCACTAAGGTCTATATAAAGAGACTTCAGATACAGTATTAGGGGACCACTAAGGCCTATATAAAAGAGACTTCAGATACAGTATTAGGGGACCACTAAGGCCTATATAAAAGAGACTTCAGATACAGTATTAGGGGACCACTAAGGTCTATATAAAAGAGACTTCAGATACAGTATTAGGGGACCACTAAGGTCTATATAAAAGAGACTTCAGATACAGTATTAGGGGACCACTGAGGTCTATATAAAGAGACTTCAGATACAGTATTAGGGACCACTAAGGTCTATATAAGAGACTTCAGATACAGTATTAGGGACCACTAAGGTCTATATAAGAGACTTCAGATACAGTATTAGGGGACCACTAAGGCCTATATAAAAGAGACTTCAGATACAGTATTAGGGGACCACTGAGGTCTATATAAAAGAGACTTCAGATACAGTATTAGGGGACCACTGAGGTCTATATAAAAGAGACTTCAGATACAGTATTAGGGGACCGCTAAGGTCTATATAAGAGACTTCAGATACAGTATTAGGGGACCACTGAGGTCTATATAAAAGAGACTTCAGATACAGTATTAGGGACCACTAAGGTCTATATAAGAAACTTCAGATACAGTATTAGGGACCACTAAGGTCTATATAAGAGACTTCAGATACAGTATTAGGGACCACTAAGGTCTATATAAGAGACTTCAGATACAGTATTAGGGGACCACTGAGGTCTATATAAAAGAGACTTCAGATACAGTATTAGGGGACCGCTAAGGTCTATATAAGAGACTTCAGATACAGTATTAGGGGACCACTGAGGTCTATATAAAAGAGACTTCAGATACAGTATTAGGGGACCACTGAGGTCTATATAAGAGACTTCAGATACAGTATTAGGGACCACTAAGGTCTATATAAGAGACTTCAGATACAGTATTAGGGGACCACTGAGGTCTATATAAGAGACTTCAGATACAGTATTAGAGGACCACTGAGGTCTATATAAGAGACTTCAGATACAGTATTAGAGGACCACTGAGGTCTATATAAGAGACTTCAGATACAGTATTAGAGGACCACTGAGGTCTATACAAAAGCCTCCAAAGAGCACCATGTCATGGGACCTTTAATGCAGCTGTTGGCCACACCAGATACTGACAAACTTTTGGTTTTGACCTTCCTTTGTTCAGACACATTTTTCCAATTCTGTTAGTCACATGTCTGTGAAACGTTCAGTTTAGTTTTTAGTAGTTGAATCTTTTTATGTTCATACAAAGTTTTACACGTTAAGTTGGCTGAAAATAAAAGCTGTTGAAAGTGAGAGGACGTTTGTTTTGCTGAGCACATTACAGAAATCATCCACACATCCCTTCCCCCCCCCCCTCAGTGAAATAACTGCCGTTTACTGTTTTTTTTTTTAAGCTATTTGAGAACATGGAATGAATGTGTATGTGCAAGATGTGCTGGTGCACGTGTATATACATATTTTATCTTTTTACTCTATGCTGCGATTTGTTGTACTGCATACAATGACAAAGATCTCTGATGGAATAACTGCAGCTTTCCATCCTGTTACATTTCCATGTTTTTAAAATCAATTAACAGTTGGCAGTCAACCCTGATGTGTTGTATGTGTGCAGGTGGGCGGTGTATCAGGAGCCCAACTACAGAGGACCTCATTACATCCTGGAGAAGCGGGATTACAACAACTTCTCTGACTGGGGCAGCCAGAACAGCACCGTGGGCTCCATGCGCAGAGTCCGCTTCAACTAAACACCACCTGTGATCTACGGACTTCTCCCACCGTCACATGAAACCTGTCAGCTTTACACACCACTACACTCATTTTGGTAATAAACTGGAAAAAACAAAAAGCATTTGTTAAGATTCTTTAATTGTTGAGTCTGTGTGAAGTGTTTGTTGAACGGTTTGCACCAACACCTCGTTACACTGCATAACAGGAGATTGACAGGGTGGCACCATACACTGTATAATATTAATAGACAGGGTGGCACACAATGGTAAGAACTAGCGTGTATTAAACCAACTTGTGATGTATTACAACAAACTCAGGACGTTGGGCAGTAGAGCGGTTGGCACCGTTCCTCACTATAAATCAAACAGGTGGTCAAAGACTGGAAAATTACAAGCTGAAGATCATTTTTAGCTTTATGAACGAAGTAGATTCTGGTATATCCAACGAGATCCACGAATGAAATTATAAACAATGGAACATTCAAATGCATGATCAAGTACAAGAAAAGAAAGAAGAAACCAAAACAAGGCACTTTCACCCTGGGACGTAGACTACAGCTCCATCACAAGGCACCCTGGATGTAGACTACAGCTCCATCACAAGGCACCCTGAACGTAGACTACAGCTCCATCACAAGGCACCCTGGACGTAGACTACAGCTCCATCACAAGGCACCCTGGAGGTAGACTACAGCTCCATCACAAGGCACCCTGAACGTAGACTACAGCTCCATCACAAGGCACCCTGAACGTAGACTACAGCTCCATCACAAGGCACCCTGGATGTAGACTACAGCTCCATCACAAGGCACCCTGAACGTAGACTACAGCTCCATCACAAGGCACCCTGAACGTAGACTACAGCTCCATCACAAGGCACCCTGGAGGTAGACTACAGCTCCATCACAAGGCACCCTGGAGGTAGACTACAGCTCCATCACAAGGCACCCTGAACGTAGACTACAGCTCCATCACAAGGCACCCTGGACGTAGACTACAGCTCCATCACAAGGCACCCTGGACGTAGACTACAGCTCCATCACAAGGCACCCTGGATGTAGACTACAGCTCCATCACAAGGCACCCTGAACGTAGACTACAGCTCCATCACAAGGCACCCTGGAGGTAGACTACAGCTCCATCACAAGGCACCCTGGACGTAGACTACAGCTCCATCACAAGGCACCCTGGAGGTAGACTACAGCTCCATCACAAGGCACCCTGGACGTAGACTACAGCTCCATCACAAGGCACCCTGGAGGTAGACTACAGCTCCATCACAAGGCACCCTGGAGGTAGACTACAGCTCCATCACAACAGAAGTTGGTTTCAAACTTCTGATGAGATCTGGCGTACCTCAAAGTTTAAAACTTCGCTGATCCAAAATCTAAACAATTCTGAACACAAACAAACTCAGATGAAAAAAATTTAAAAACATTTTAATAAAGTTTCTCCACAGATTGTGATCATCATAAAGTGCATGTGAAATGTCAGACAAATGTAAACAGGTTCGTCTCAAGGGTTGTTGAGCACAGCGGCCGCCATGGTGGTGATGGTCGGTGACTTCAGCTGAGGAATGAGGCTGACCTTCATCAGCTTGCTGCTCGAGTACTTGTTCCTCACGGCCTGCAGAGGGACAAATCCATTTAACTTTCATGTAACACAAACAGAAAAACATGTGTGCTTCCTGTGAGTGAACTCACCTGGAACTTTGTCTTCCCCTCATTTACCATTACAACATTTTTGGCGATGTGCTGCATGATGGGCTTCAGGTGGCCCGCGTCATAAGTGGAGTAGTGCTGCTGTGTAGGAGACTGGGACAAGACAGACCAAATAAACGCCGCAGCAGACCACATGACACACCAAACAGGTTGCTAAGTGGAAATGTTCCAACCATTGATTGTGTCCAACTCACCCACGGCAGCTCTTCCAGCAGCAGCTGGGAGAGACCGAGCGCTGCGGCGGCGATCTCAGACGGCCGATAGTGCACCATGCTGTAGTCGACCAGCGTCAGCTCCATCAGGTACTTGGCCAGCGTGTGTCTCTCTACATCAGACTGAGACAAACATCCAGCACACTCAGAACCATGTTTGGATACTCCTTCACAAATCAGACACCCATCTTAACACAGTAGTGTTTACGCATCAGTCTGCACTCGGGGCAAATGAGGTAATAATGCCGTCATGCTCAATGGCTCCTGCTCTGTTATACCGATCGCAGGACAATACAAGCACAGTACTTCCATTAGTGTGGTAGAGCTGCAATAAATCAATTAGTTGTCATTTAAAAATTAATCGCCAACCATTTTGATAATCGATTGGAAGCATTTAATGAAAAAAAAAAGTTCTCATCTTGTTAAATGTGATTATGTTCTAGTTTCTTCTCTCCTCTGGGACAGGAAACTGAAGATCTTTGAGTTGTGGACAAAACAAGATATTTGAGGATGTCATCTCGGGCTTTTTAGGAAACACGATCCATATTTGACCATTTTATGAAACTAACCGGGAAAATCTATACTGAAAATAATTGTTAATAGCCCTAAAGTGAGTCCTAAGTGACTAAAGAATCACGTTTGTATTTTATGAATATCAATCTATCGTATACATTTTAAGTGTGACACACATTGCAAATCCGTGTCCCTTAAAGGGGTAAGAAAAATAAAAAATAATCTACCTGTGAGTTCTAGCTCATTTGAATGCAACAGATTCTTACAGCAGACAGAACTGATACTGTGTCCTCTACTTTCCTCTTATCCCTCGCTGCTGCAACAGTGTGGATTTCCCCATGGTGGGATTATTAAAGGATCTTGAATCTGTAGCTCTACCTTTGCACATTGATATTCTGAACAATGAAACTCACATTGGCCACCTTGGAGGCCCGTCTGAGGAAGTGTAGAGGCAGCGGACGTCCCAGCTCAAAGTTGAGGGTCCTCAGAACCAGCTGCTCCATCTCCAGAATCTGAGACTTTGAGAAGGCGTTGTCTGTGATGTAGGCGAAGTCTCCGACCTCGGGAGCGTACATCTCCTCGTACTTACAGGCCACCAGCATGGCCGTCACGCCGACCAGCTGCAGCTTCCTGCGAGAGACCGGCTGGACCTGCGGCACACGGCGGGAAACGTGGCATCACATTTTGGCTCGTAATGACCATAAAAACTATGCAATTGCAAATAACTTATTGTCTCGTATCAACTGGAAAAGGGAAGTTTCACAATTCATGGTGTTCACTTGATTAGTTCAACTGTTTAAAAGATTGTTGGGGGCATTTTAAGGCCTTTGACAGGACAGCTTCAGTGAGTGAGAGGAATAAAACCGACTTCTGTACATGGGGCGCACGCTCCACCAGGTAAGCTACCCCGGCGCCCCAGTTTAACTTCAATAAATGCAACATCTACCCAAAAGTCAGAGCAATCGTGTTAAATAATTCTGATTTCAATACGTGATGATTCCCCCCCCCCCCCCCCTTAATAGAGCAGCCATAGGAAACATTTATACATACAGCTCAGAAACACAGAAGAGACTGTTGAGTCAGTCCTTACCTGGAGAAAACGATCCAGGACAGCAACTGTGAGGTACAGAGTCTCCTGCAGCAGCTGGAACCTGGAGTGAACCTGGACCAGCCAGTCGACCAGAAGCGCTCTCATGCGCTCGGTGATTTCATAACCCTGCATGTAGTCGGCTCGTACGGCCTGCTGCACCTGTGGAGACAGACGGTGATGTAACACACCCACCAACCATCGCAGGGAGAGAGCAGAGAGTTCGGCTGAGGGAGGGAATAACTCACCTCCAGGACGTGTAAATAATTATAGATATCTTTCACGTATTCTGAGCAGAGCTGTGGCAGGTCTGAGTCCTGCTCGTCAACATCCTGCACCGTGAGCAGCGCCTCGGAGAAAGCCTGGCACAGTTCTTCCTCCTCCTTCATGGACACGTCAGCCGCCAGCTCCTCTGACAGCGGGGGGAGGGGCTCTGCGGGAGCTGGGACCGGGACTACTGGATGCACCACCTGGACCACCGGTTTGGCTTTCTGGGCGCAAGAGGTTTTGACTGATGTTTTGGTTGGTCCGGTCCTCTGAGGAAACAAATCAAATGCAGTTATATTCAGCAGAAGGTATTTGTGGTAGCCTGGTGACACCTGACCCTTCTCAGTGTAGTTTCAGGATGTAAGGCTCATTAGAGACATGCAACATTTATAACTGCAAAGGTTCTCAGGTTGGTTTGAACAAACTGAGTTACTTTAGTCCAACTATAGCAAGACAGATCAACATGTACTAATCACATTAATTAAGCATTTAGTAGTTTATGACACAAAATACCAACCAGAATAAAACAGCAGTGAAGTGAATAGTCTAGGCACTACTACTACTACGTAGTCACTAGAGTATGTACTAATAGAGGCATACATACATACTTTATATTCACAGCAGCATTGACTACAAGTGAAAACAAACGGTCTAAAACATGAAAACCAGTTGTGGAAGCTAACTGGTCTTCCATGATGAGGTTACCTTTGTGTTGACTGCTGCTCCGGGGAAGTTGGTGAGTTCCCCGAGAGCAGCTCTCCTCGGCCCCGCTGCAGGCTTCCTCCCCATCTTCCCGGGGTTCACTGCGGCTGGGAGCTGCTACAAGACAACACAACACACATGGTGGCTGTTAAACTACTTTATCAACGCAAGAGGCGCACAAACAGCGAAGTAGAGAGCATACTTTAATGTTAGCTAGCGATGCTAGCTACAAACAGCGAAGTAGTGAACAGACTGTAATGTTAGCTAGCGATGCTAGCTACAAACAGCGAAGTAGTGAACAGACTGTATTGTTAGCTAGCATCGCTAGCTACAAACAGCGAAGTAGAGAGCAGACTGTAATGCTAGCTAGCGATGCTAGCTACAAACAGCGAAGTAGAGAACAGACTGTATTGTTAGCTAGCGATGCTAGCTACAAATAGCGAAGTAGTGAACAGACTGTAATGTTAGCTAGCATCGCTAGCTACAAACAGCGAAGTAGTGAACAGACTGTAATGTTAGCTAGCGATGCCGCTTTACTAACTAAACAGCGAAATAACTTCCGTTTACTCACCGCAGCACGAACTTCCACAGACGACATGATTTATGCCGACAGCAACGACGCCAAACTGAGTTAAAGAAGAGTTATCTTAGCACCAACCAGCAAGAGTTACCAACGAAATGTGCGAACACCGACTTCTGCAGGTAAACAACAACGGGGAGACGAGCAGCTTTCAAATAGCGCTCCGTCAAATCTGATTGGATACAGATTTGGCAGGACGCTCCTGATTGGCTAACAACCAGTTCCGCCTAGATACCTTAATTTCCAAATGTATATATTTATTTTCATATTTTATTTGATTGATATATACTTGTCATGGCCTGCTGAATGTTTGTCTCATAGAAATATCAAAATCAATTTTATTTCTATGCTCACGGATTTCAATAAAGATGCAAAATAATAATAATGATAATATTGTTTATTATTATAAATACATTTTCAGCAGTAGTCATGATGTGGTATTATTTTCACTGATTCATGTATTCATGTTAAATAGACCTGCACCTAAACCAGAGAGTACAACAATTAAAAACACTTTCTTACAAGTAAACATTCATATTTTAAGTAAAAGTGTGTATAATCAAGAAAATTGACTTTAGTTAACATAATTCAAACACATTATTAGCAAATATAAATCCCCAGTGATGATAGGCTGACTGGCCCATAGGTAAGGTAGTCTCTGAGGTAACCATCCACAGATCCAGTTCATCCTCTGGTCTCTGGGCCACATGTATGTTTAACATTAAAACAGGATTCATAAAATCATGCTGACATTATTAATTTAATAGCTTAGTATTCTATGCACTACAAAGGTATATATAAAGGCTTCAGGCCGCCCTACACTTCATGTTATACAATATATGTGGTAGGGGGTCCTGCTCCGTCTCTCTTTCAGTTAAGGGCCCTTGGCTTAAAAAACATCGAAGACCCCTGCACCATGTCTGCCCCATTCAATATAACCAATGGAGTTAGGCAGGGAAGCATTTTATCTCCCTTTCTTTTTAATATTTAAATGGATGATCTATCAAAGCTGCAGAACAACTGTGGAACAGACTGTATGGTTGGGAACACCGTTATCAACCAGCTGATGTATGCAGAGGATCTGGTGATTCTTTGTCTTATAGTTCTGGCCTTCAACAGTTACTACGGCTCCCAATATGGCTCAGACTTTCACATTAAGTACGATTCTAAGAAGAGTAATATTATGATTGCTAGAAGCAGGGAGGACAATAAACTGTCATTTCCTGCTTTCTGTCTGTCTGGTACTGTCCTTAACGTGTGTGATGAGGTCAAATACTTATATACTACTATATAACTGATGACCTGTCTGATGATAGGGACATTCACAGAGAGTACTGTATGATGTATGCACAAGCTAATATGCTGAATTGCAAATTTAGTATGAGTTCATTGTCTGTGAAGACCACACTTTTTAAAGCTTTTTGCACCCCAATGTTTACTGCCCACTTGAGCTATAAAAAAAGCAGTATTATGTTGATATGTCCACCTGTCCTGCTGTACTCAAGAGTCTCATGTACAGGTGTATGTGTAAGCTAACCGTCATGTACAGGTGTATGTGTAGACTAACCGTCATGTACAGGTGTATGTGTAGGCTAACCGTCATGTACAGGTGTATGTGTAGGCTAACCATCATGTACAGGTGTATGTGTAGGCTAACCGTCATGTACAGGTGTATGTGTAGACTAACCGTCATGTACAGGTGTATGTGTAGGCTAACCGTCATGTACAGGTGTATGTGTAGGCTAACCGTCATGTACAGGTGTATGTGTAGGCTAACCGTCATGCACAGGTGTATGTGTAGGCTAACCGTCATGTACAGGTGTATGTGTAGGCTCACCGTCATGTACAGGTGTATGTGTAGGCTAACCGTCATGTACAGGTGTATGTGTAGACTAACCGTCATGTACAGGTGTATGTGTAGGCTCACCGTCATGTACAGGTGTATGTGTAGGCTAACCGTCATGTACAGGTGTATGTGTAGGCTAACCGGCATGTACAGGTGTATGTGTAGGCTAACCGTCATGTACAGGTGTATGTGTAGGCTCACCGTCATGTACAGGTGTATGTGTAGGCTAACCGTCATGTACAGGTGTATGTGTAGGCTAACCGTCGTGTACAGGTGTATGTGTAGGCTAACCGGCATGTACAGGTGTATGTGTAGACTAACTGAGTCATTCAGCATCATAGCAACACTAGTGAGCACTGCAACGAGTGCAGTCAGGTTCACGTCGAGATTGTGGAACCATTAGCGTTTTAGTCTATATGTTAATATCTGAACACTCCTTATGTGTATTGTGGAGCTGCACCAATCACATCGGTGTATCTGATGTAGGCGGGCCAGAGGCCAGCTGCACCAATCACATCGGTGTATCTGATGTAGGCGGGCCAGAGGCGAGCTGCACCAATCACATCGGTGTATCTGATGTAGGCGGGCCAGAGGCGAGCTAAACAGATGAGGACAGTTTAATCTACCAGTTATGCTGCGTTCCAGACACACCTTTTAGCCTGTAAGTTATGACTTCATGTCACAAGTTACGACTTGGTAGCGTTCCAGGCAGTCACCACAAACCCTTCTTGCTAGCGTTAGCTAGCAGCTACATAACGTTGACGTTAGCTAGCGCTGATACTAGCAATTTCTAGTCAGCAACATATTTTGGGCTTCATTTAATAAACATAACCTGTAGTAGTACACAATGGTATGTGTATTATTTTGATTACAATGTGCGAAATTACTTCACGGTGCATATTTATGTCTATTTCTCACCGTTAATCACCGGCGTCTGTACAGCATCAACAGGGGTCGCCATTGTTTATGTGTATGACATCAAAAACTCTAACTGGGAGTACAATGATCTGGTACGAGGTCACGGGTAGTAAGTTATGGATCTGACTGCCGTTCCAGGGCACTTTCACGGGTAGAAGGTTGTTGAAAACACGAGTTACGGGTTGCCTGGAACGCGCCCTTATCTCTGCTGGTAGCCGAGCGTACGAGGCTCTGGATACGTCACCCCGTGGATTGCTGTGATTGGTCGTAGTGTTATCCAATTGCGTGCAGTGAGATTTTCAAATGCACGCTTGGTGCCGCCCCTCGAGTTGGGCCGTTTTCATTACTCAATGCCAGACCCTTAATCTCTCAGATTTGGGTCTGGACTTGATAAGCGATGATAACTGAAGGCGTGTATCATGTTTGGACGCGCTGACAGTTTTCTTGTGATTATTTAGAATTCCTCGTGGTGGGCGACAGAAACTACACACTATAGCTTTAAAACCCAAAGTTAAATCATCAATACAGTAGAACATCTATGTAATCCTTTAACTGACGGGCAGAGTTTCAGTCAAAAAACATCACTAATGTAGAGACCATTTGGAGACAGTGTAGCCGCGTGCTAATACGTTAGCACTCAGCTACACTGTCACATCATGAGTTATTGCCTTGTTAAAAAAAACAGAAAAGGAGGCCATCTCTCCTGGTTCTTTATTTCTTTTCCCTCTCATTTTGACTTTGGTTATGAAGTGTCATTCAGTAACAGTAACAGATAAAGAGGAGACAAACGATGACCCAGCATCTCTGGCCTAAACATTTATTCTGCATGTTTTCTGTAGACTGGATGGTTTGGAAAAGCTTGGAAACAAAATCAGTTGCCATTTTGGTTCATGTGAAGGTAGTCATTGTGTAATTTCTCCTGGGCCTCGTAGAGCTTGCGCAGCTTCTTGGCTTGTCCTTTGCTCAGCTCCTTCCCTTCAACATCATGAGTGGGGAAACCCTGTTGACAGCAACAAGAACAGAGAACAAGTCTCAAGTTTATTCTGATAAATTTCATCTCAATGTAGCACAAAATGTCTCCCAATGTCCAGAAAATCAGCAAAAGAAAACTCAAATGAATGTGTTTCCATCAGCTGGTGGAGCTAATTCTCAGGTAACCAATTCAGAAGAAGAGGGCGCAATGAGATGACGCATACAGAACCCTATCCCATAATAACAACACTGCTGGCTTTGTTCATGTTCATGCTGTATGACTTGTTCACACAGTACGGTCATAAAACACAACCCACTATGGCCAATGTCATTCTAATTAGTACGTATGTGTAAATTATCTTTAATCAAACTACAAGAATTCTTCAGGCAATGCAATCGTGCTATCAAATATTTATGTTTAAATTCAGAGTGAAAAGTACACGAGGGATTTACCATATCATCGAATTTGGAATACTTGTCTGTTTCTGTGCGGAACATTTCACACGGAGCGACCTTCATCTTGGCCAGTTTAGCCATCTGGAATAGTAACAGACACGGGTAAGTGAACATGTTCAATATATCATCTGGAATAGTAACAGACACGAGTAAGTGAACATGTTCAATATATCATCTGGAATAGTAACAGACACGAGTAAGTGAACATGTTCAATATATCATCTGGAATAGTAACAGACACGAGTAAGTGAACATGTTCAATATATCATCTGGAATAGTAACAGACACGAGTAAGTGAACATGTTCAATATATCATCTGGAATAGTAACAGACACGGGTAAGTGAACATGTTCAATATATCATCTGGAATAGTAACAGACACGAGTAAGTGAACATGTTCAATATATCATCTGGAATAGTAACAGACACGAGTAAGTAATCAGAGAAACATGACGTTGTCTTTATGAGTGACCTCTTGTTCTTGTTTCTTCCTGGCAGCTTCTTCCTTCTTCCTTTTCTTCTCCTCTTCCATCTGTGAAAGCAGAAAACAATATTTATTGATTGATTGATTGATCCTCTTCCATCTGTGAAAGCAGAAAACAATAGTCTGAAGCTGTCCTTTTGTTTTTAAATGCTTTCCTCTGCTCTTTCTTTGTTGTGCTGTTGTCCACAGACTAAAACTTCTTGCGTTTAGTGCAGTCAGGGCGCTGCTAGTCTCGCATTGCCAGACCTTCCTCCACAGAGGTGTGCAGGAGGGTCTGGCTAGTCCACACAGCATCACGGGATGGGTGAAAAACGTGCTCTGGTTTATTGGCATTTCTTTAAACCAATCAGAATCGTCTTGGGCGGGGCTAAGCTCCGGACGGAGCCACGGTGCCTCTGCTAAATAGTCTCAGGAAGGAACTTGTTTTGGTGGAACATGTGTACGTTCAGAAGTAGTTTTAGTCGTGCAGCAGAAAACTCCGATTGGACAGATAGTCTAGCTAGCTGTCTGGATTTACCCTGCAGAGATCTGAGGAGCAGTTAACCAGAGTCCTGAAATGAGGGACATCCGGCAGAATTTCCGGCGGCACCCGAACAATCCCGGAAATGAAACGTCGACGATGTAGACTAGGGCGCTGCGGACGGCACACATAGTCGCCGCCAACCGTCTGGTCATTCATACTGATTGCGGCTCAAAGAATGTATTTCTTCTCTTCTGTAGCCAATCATTGCAACGGTGTTTGCGTTGTTTCAAAATCTTGGAGATGCACGGCTAGGCGCTCAGACCCTCCCAGGACGCAGTTGTGTCATATCACCGTGCACACCGCCCCGACCGCACTGACTACAAGAAGCATGAAACACGTTTACTGACTGACTGGTTGCCAGATTGTGAATCTTCTGTACCTTTTGTGGGGTTCATGCCAGGCAAGACAACAAAAAACTGGCATCACCGTCAGTCCAGACTTTATTTTGTTCTGGTGTTCTGGCAGAAAGATGGAGACTTCCCTCTCCTTATACCCATGAGCCTTTGTGGTGTGTGGTTGTGTCTTTTACTTTTGAAAAGGGGCAGAACTGTTCTCGCCTGTCAAATCTGAGGAAATGCTTCCAGAATTACAGGAAACAAAAAGCTCCAAACAGGAAACACATTGTGTTTTAACTATTTATTATGTAAATAATGTGGTTACAATCAAAATAGGCATTTCCACTCCTCCCTCACCTGCTTCTTCTCCTCTCGCTCCTTCAGTAATGTCTCCTTGTCCACCAGTTTCACCACAGTGGGCAGGCCTGTAACACAGTCCTCCACCAGTTAACCCTGGCCTTTACGTCTTTACAATTAGCTTAGATTATTTTAGACTAAATTAGATTCAACTTTATTGTCATTGTGCAGAGTAAAGTACAAAGACAACGAAATGCAGTTTGCGTCCAAACAGTGCAAAAAAGCAGAAAGTGCAACGTGATATACAAGTATACACAGGTGGTGCATAGACAGGACAAGACATATATTACAGTGTTATAAGAGTAGAATAAATATGGCTATGTAATATCAACAATGCATGAACAACATGTAGTAGCAGTGACATTATACTAGTAGTACGAATAATATAGATAAATGCTGTGTATTAGCAGAATTATTACACAAAACACAAAGTATTCCAGTGTTGATGCTAATTTTTAAATCTTTTCGATGCCAAAGTTGTTAATTTTAGAGCTGCAACGATTAGTCGACCGACAGAGAAATAACTATTTTGATAATCGATGAATCGTTAAAGTGTAAATGCTTCTTTCTGCCTCTCTAATAAGGAGACTTACTGCTTTCCTTTGTTTTAAAACATTTTAAACTGCATATATTTGAGTTTTGGACATTGGACTAAGAGAAACTGGGATGAACATTTTTCATTATTTTCTTTATCAGATTAATCGATAGTGATAATAATCGTTGCAGCTTATTTTAACACAATTACTCAAATACTGAAGTGATATGCATGAAAACTCAAAGCCAGTGTTGTAGTACCAGAGACCGGTCTTTGTGTCAAGACCACTTTTTGAAGGTCTCGGTCTCGGATGAAGAGAGACTCTGGAGTTTATTTCAAGACCATCATTGTCTGATTTATGAGTTGAGATCATTACTGTGATTGGATGTGAAACTTCCTGAGTCAATAACTTATCTTGTTTCTAATCTGTAATGTGTAACTGTTACACATTTTATCGTGTCATGCAGTGTGGGATTCGCCCTGGTCTGGGTCTTGTCTCGGTCTCAACCCCTCAAAGTCTCTGTCTTGTCTCGGTCTCAACCCCTCAAAGTCTCTGTCTTGTCACGGTCTCAACCCCTCAAAGTCTCTGTCTTGTCTCGGTCTCAACCCCTCAAAGTCTCTGTCTTGTCTCGGTCTCAACCCCTCAAAGTCTCTGTCTTGTCTCGGTCTCAACCCCTCAAAGTCTCTGTCTTGTCTCGGTCTCAACCCCTCAAAGTCTCTGTCTTGTCTCGGTCTCAACCCCTCAAAGTCTGGGTCTTGTCACGGTCTCAACCCCTCAAAGTCTGGGTCTTGTCACGGTCTCAACCCCTCAAAGTCTCTGTCTTGTCTCGGTCTCAACCCCTCAAAGTCTCTGTCTTGTCTCGGTCTCAACCCCTCAAAGTCTCTGTCTTGTCTCGGTCTCAACCCCTCAAAGTCTCTGTCTTGTCTCGGTCTCAACCCCTCAAAGTCTCTGTCTTGTCTCGGTCTCAACCCCTCAAAGTCTCTGTCTTGTCACGGTCTCAACCCCTCAAAGTCTCTGTCTTGTCTCGGTCTCAACCCCTCAAAGTCTGGGTCTTGTCACGGTCTCAACCCCTCAAAGTCTGGGTCTTGTCACGGTCTCAACCCCTCAAAGTCTCTGTCTTGTCTCGGTCTCAACCCCTCAAAGTCTCTGTCTTGTCTCGGTCTCAACCCCTCAAAGTCTCTGTCTTGTCTCGGTCTCAACCCCTCAAAGTCTCTGTCTTGTCTCGGTCTCAACCCCTCAAAGTCTCTGTCTTGTCACGGTCTCAACCCCTCAAAGTCTCTGTCTTGTCTCGGTCTCAACCCCTCAAAGTCTCTGTCTTGTCTCGGTCTCAACCCCTCAAAGTCTGGGTCTTGTCACGGTCTCAACCCCTCAAAGTCTGGGTCTTGTCACGGTCTCAACCCCTCAAAGTCTCTGTCTTGTCTCGGTCTCAACCCCTCAAAGTCTCTGTCTTGTCTCGGTCTCAACCCCTCAAAGTCTCTGTCTTGTCTCGGTCTCAACCCCTCAAAGTCTCTGTCTTGTCTCGGTCTCAACCCCTCAAAGTCTCTGTCTTGTCACGGTCTCAACCCCTCAAAGTCTCTGTCTTGTCTCGGTCTCAACCCCTCAAAGTCTGGGTCTTGTCACAGTCTCAACCCCTCAAAGTCTGGGTCTTGTCACGGTCTCAACCCCTCAAAGTCTCTGTCTTGTCTCGGTCTCAACCCCTCAAAGTCTCTGTCTTGTCTCGGTCTCAACCCCTCAAAGTCTCTGTCTTGTCTCGGTCTCAACCCCTCAAAGTCTCTGTCTTGTCACGGTCTCAACCCCTCAAAGTCTCTGTCTTGTCTCGGTCTCAACCCCTCAAAGTCTCTGTCTTGTCTCGGTCTCAACCCCTCAAAGTCTCTGTCTTGTCTCGGTCTCAACCCCTCAAAGTCTCTGTCTTGTCTCGGTCTCAACCCCTCAAAGTCTCTGTCTTGTCACGGTCTCAACCCCTCAAAGTCTCTGTCTTGTCTCGGTCTCAACCCCTCAAAGTCTGGGTCTTGTCACGGTCTCAACCCCTCAAAGTCTGGGTCTTGTCACGGTCTCAACCCCTCAAAGTCTCTGTCTTGACTCGGTCTCAACCCCTCAAAGTCTGGGTCTCGATACACTCTGGTCTGGGTGATGACTTGGTCTCAATTTATGTGGTCTTGACTACAACACTGCTCAAAGCTAACATTATTTCCCTCAAAAATACAGGCGTAGAATATTGACGTTTTCAGTTCTGTTACCTTCATGATCTTCCAGTCGCACGCCGAGCTCCGGTAACGTCTCGTCACGGACGACATCACACATCTGCAGCAGCTTCGTCACTAGATGATTAAAAACAGGACTTTAATTAAACCCTGAAGCAAAACTCTTGAGGTAAAAAGTTTTTAGAGATTATGAGAAATGTCTCAACACTAACACTCTGCTTAAATATTTTAAGCAGAGTAAACTGAATTATTAGCATCTTTTGGACACTAAAATGTAAAATACAAGTTCTTACCTTTCTGCTCTCGGGCAATTTTCCGGACTCCCTCTCTGAAGTCTGACAACACTGCGAGGTATGGCATCACTGTGCTCTCCAGCTGGCAAACACAGCAGCAACATTATCTTTTAAATACACACAGCTTGAAAATGTAAGTCGGAGCATTAACTATTTGGTGTCTGTTACTTTGAATTTTTGTGTGAAAATCTGCTTTGACAAAACTAGATCTAAAATGTAAAGTAGAGACATTTAGTCATCCAGTCAAAGGAAATCCGAAAACGCTGGTGTAGGGAGGAAACTGCAGGATGTAGGGGAGTTGTGTTTGCTGGGACTAATAAAGCCAAATAAAGCCAAATAAAGCTAAGTAGACTGACTTAGTATGGGGTGTTAGTAACTTGACGTAATTCAGTTAAAGATTGCTTATTTGGAAAATGATTAATAAGCAGTATCCCCAGAAAAGAAAAGAGAAAACCCAGAAAAGTGAGTCTTTACTTACATCGATGCTGTGACTTTGTCCTCCCACTGGGAAACCAATGGGCTCCGATCCTTCAATGGCACCAAATATCTGAATACAAAAAGGATTATTTCATACAAGAAATCATATTGTTAAGTCAGGCTACATGATAAAATAAGTAATTTAAACGTCTCAAAGATTTCCTTTTAAATCAAAGTCTAAGTCCCTATCTATCCCAGAATGAGGTAACAACGGTGACTGAGCCACTGATGAAAGTCAAGAGGCGTAGTAGGGCTGCTCGAATATGGAAAAAAATATAATCACGATTATTTCAAAACTGGAAAAAGTTAAATAAATCAACAGTAAAACATACAACTGTGAACTTTGCCTTAATACTTTTACTATTTCAACTTTATTTTTTCATTCAGAACACGAGAGAAAATAAGAGTTTACCTGCAAAACGTAATGAGCTGAATAATTGTTTTTCTCGATTATTCTGTTTTTGTGATCATTGGGAGCCAAAATCATAATCGCGATTACATCCTGATTAATTGCACAGCCCCAGTGTACAGTTAGTGAAGGTTTCACATCACCCAGCAGTGGTCGAGTGACTCTGTCCCCAAAAGAAAACTTGTCAACATGAATGTCTCTGTTTGTTCATCTCACTTCAATTTTTATGGCTGCAAAATGTTATTGTCAAGCAGACAAACTGACCGACACACACACATACATACATATATATATATATATATACATACATATACACATATATATATATATATATATATATATATATATATATATATATATATATACACACACACACACATACATATATATATATATATATATATATATATATATATATATATATATATATATAACAGATCCATACTTGGCGTCTGTGTATCGATACAGTATTTGGAAAATATTGCGATAATATGCTGTATCGACCCCCCCACCTATTAATTAGTGTCCCGTGTGCCTGCTACGCGCTCACCTTCAGCATGTTGGTGAGATAGACGGCAATGCTTTCCGTCAGCATGCGGTTGGGCCGCAGCTTGGCGCTCTTCCTGCTGGCGATGTAGCTGTTGCTAAGGCCGACCAGCACTCTCATCTCCTCCATGGCGGTGCGAGTATCTACGTTGTCACACAGAGCCTCGTGGACGGAAGACTTCCTGTCGTAGAAACTGAACAACACGAGGAACCGTTTGGCTTTCAGTTGTTTTTTTGTAGGTCCTATTTTTTTTACTGAACATCAACATCTTCAGATGTCTCAAGCTCGTTTTGACCCATTCGGGGAAATGTTAATGTTAAACCTGTTAAGGAGGTCTGTCTCACATAGTAAGTCTCTTACCTGTTGTTGAGCTCCACCTCTGCTGCCTCCCACTTCTCAAAGCGCCCGGTGATATCAGTGGGAGCGCGCATTATGTCTTTCACATTCAGGAAGAACTCCTGTAACATGAAAGTAAATACATACTATTAAAGTAGCTGTACATTATTAATACCACCACTTGTATATACGTTTGTACATTCTTTCCTTTGTATTTCTTATCTTCATTTTTGAATAGTTGTTCTTGTATTTCATCCTTTTTATTATTTTGTGTATATTCTGTACGTGCGTGTGTTCTTTTGCTGATGTTGCACTGAAATGTCTCAATTTGGGATCAATAAAGTCTAATCTGATCTGATCTGATCTAAAAAGGGGCATCAAACAGTATATTAGTAAATAATAAACAGATTC
Source organism: Gymnocephalus cernua (assembly GCA_023631565.1). Classification (NCBI taxonomy): domain Eukaryota; kingdom Metazoa; phylum Chordata; class Actinopteri; order Perciformes; family Percidae; genus Gymnocephalus; species Gymnocephalus cernua. The sequence continues at coordinate 130,568 of CM042426.1, read as the reverse complement.
TGAAGATTTATCCCACCTCTAAACTAAAAAGCCCATTTATCACATCGTCTCTTACATTCATGAACTTCTCGTACTGGACGGCCGACTCCATTGTGTTGGAGGAGTAGTCCAGGGTGTCTTTCCAGGAATGCATCAAGAAAGCCAGACGGAGCTGACGAGCTGCAGGAGGACGAAAAGAGGACAAACTGAATCTCTTCTGCTGTCATTTATCTGACACAGCAGCAAAAGACGTGTTACCGATTCCCTCTGCAGGAACCTGAAGCTGGGTTGGCAGTTATTAGGTGGCATCATTGGACAACAATTCTTCATCTTCAATCTTTCACCGTATTGTACTTCAAGTGTTCTGAGAAAACTAGACTTCTGCACCTCCTCTAGGGTGTTTTTCAGGCTTTAGAAAATCTAGCCTGTGATGGGAGACTTTGGCCAATCACACGTCATTTCAGAGTGAGAGGACGTTCCTATTGGCTGTTCTACAAATGCAGATGCGCGTGCACGTCCCTTCAGATGGTGAAAGCCTGATTCAATGGCAGAAAGTCTTGCAGAAAAAGTTGCTATTCAAGCATTGGCAACTACTGCCGACACTGCAGAGCAAACCAAAAAAAGGAAGATGGCTGTTCAACAAGAGAGTCTTAAAGAGAGTCTGACAATAAACACGATCAAACATGCGTCGATATCGTTGAAGCGTTTCAGAGATGGAGAGAAGATGTTGCTAATGGTTTAGCCGTCTGCTAACCGTAGCCAGAGGATCACGATTCTGTAGCGAGCTAGAGCCTTGAATCACAGTCTGTCATCTCGAAGGACTTCACAAAGAAGCCAGGGCGTGATTCTCATATAATTACTGCTATATAACAGCACGATCACAACTGATTCTCATATAATTACTGCTATATAACAGCACGATCACAACTGATTCTCATATAATTACTGCTATATAACAGCACGATCACAACTGATTCTCATATAATTACTGCTATATAACAGCATGATCAAAACTGATTCTCATATAATTACCGCTATATAACAGCATGATCACAACTGATTCTCATATAATTACTGCTATATAACAGCACGATCACAACTGATTCTCATATAATTACTGCTATATAACAGCATGATCACAACTGATTCTCATATAATTACTGCTATATAACAGCATGATCACAACTGATTCTCATATAATTACTGCTATATAACAGCATGATCACAACTGATTCTCATATAATTACCGCTATATAACAGCACGATCACAACTGATTCTCATATAATTACTGCTATATAACAGCACGATCACAACTGATTCTCATATAATTACTGCTATATAACAGCACGATCACAACTGATTCTCATATAATTACTGCTATATAACAGCACGATCACAACTGATTCTCATATAATTACTGCTATATAACAGCATGATCACAACTGATTCTCATATAATTACCGCTATATAACAGCACGATCACAACTGATTCTCATATAATTACTGCTATATAACAGCACGATCACAACTGATTCTCATATAATTACTGCTATATAACAGCATGATCACAACTGATTCTCATATAATTACCGCTATATAACAGCACGATCACAACTGATTCTCATATAATTACTGCTATATAACAGCATGATCACAACTGATTCTCATATAATTACTGCTATATAACAGCATGATCACAACTGATTCTCATATAATTACTGCTATATAACAGCATGATCACAACTGATTCTCATATAATTACCGCTATATAACAGCACGATTACAACTGATTCTCATATAATTACTGCTATATAACAGCACGATCACAACTGATTCTCATATAATTACTGCTATATAACAGCACGATCACAACTGATTCTCATATAATTACTGCTATATAACAGCACGATCACAACTGATTCTCATATAATTACTGCTATATAACAGCATGATCACAACTGATTCTCATATAATTACCGCTATATAACAGCACGATCACAACTGATTCTCATATAATTACCGCTATATAACAGCACGATCACAACTGATTCTCATATAATTACTGCTATATAACAGCATGATCACAACTGATTCTCATATAATTACCGCTATATAACAGCACGATCACAACTGATTCTCATATAATTACTGCTATATAACAGCACGATCACAACTGATTCTCATATAATTACCGCTATATAACAGCACGATCACAACTGATTCTCATATAATTACTGCTATATAACAGCACGATCACAACTGATTCTCATATAATTACCGCTATATAACAGCACGATCACAACTGATTCTCATATAATTACCGCTATATAACAGCATGATCACAACTGATTCTCATATAATTACTGCTATATAACAGCATGATCACAACTGATTCTCATATAATTACTGCTATATAACAGCATGATCACAACTGATTCTCATATAATTACTGCTATATAACAGCATGATCAGAACTGATTCTCATATAATTACCGCTATATAACAGCATGATCACAACTGATTCTCATATAATTACTGCTATATAACAGCATGATCACAACTGATTCTCATATAATTACCGCTATATAACAGCATGATCACAATCAGAGGGCTGCATTTTTCTGGTAGGAAACTTTAGGAGAGTAAATCATTGGACTATATAAGCTTCAGTTTAGGCTGAACCATTTTCATAATGGGTTACAAATGTGATTAATTTCTTTGTTTCTTTACTTTTATCTTTTTAATTCCTTTTCCTTTGGAATGGGTAGATTTAATCGATAAAAACATAGGATAGGCATAGAAATAACAGCAGGTGTCTACAACATTAGTGGTACCAAGCAGAACCAGACGGGTCACCTGTGTTCTTTGCCAAGGCATCTTTAATTGTGATGAAATTCTTCAGAGATTTGGACATCTTGCAGCCTGCGATCGTCAGGTGTCCGGTGTGCAGGAAGTATCTGACCCAGTAATCGTTCTCAAAGAAAGCCTGTGAAGAAAATAACCAACGGTGGTTAAACTCGGTCACTTTCTCTTTGACTGGAAATGGCTAAAAACATGACAGTTAATCATCTTTAACTACTGTTTGAATGTTATCTGTGTTTTATTCACTTGGTGCACACTGTACATGTTTCAAAAGACAAACAGGAGCCAATATTGTCAATAAACAACTTAGAAAGACTTCGCGTTTGTACCTCAGACTGAGCCAACTCGTTGTCGTGATGGGGGAATCGAAGATCAAACCCCCCGCCGTGGATGTCCATGGACTCTCCCAAGATAGAGCCAGCCATGGCCGAACATTCGATATGCCAGCCCGGCCTTCCCTGTTACAATATCAAAATATTCAACAGAGCAAAACAATCCATGTTGCATCAATCACATCAAAAGGTTCCTCATTTTCTACTTCCTGGAATATACAATCTAGCATCCTGTTGTAGAAGTAATGCATCAGAATACATTAAGAGTTAACTCTCACCTTCCCCCACGGAGAATCCCACGAAGGCTCTCCGGGCTTAGAGGCTTTCCACAAGGCAAAGTCATTGGGAGACTTTTTCTCACCTAGTCTGTCAGCAGAGACGCTCAGGTCACCTGCAGGGCCACACAAGATACAGAAAAGATCATAATACGGTTACGGAGACGCTCAGGTCCACACAAGATACAGAAAATACCAGAACTGACTCATAAAAAGAGTGATACAGTTACACAGAGAAATCCATTTTCAGCATTCATGTTAATGTGCAAGATTTAAAAGATTTGAATTGAAACGTAAACGTGAAACGTGACAGTATAAATATAATGCAATTTAAAAAAAGATGAGGAAGTGAGGAAGGAGAATGTAAATCTCACTGATTGTTTTTTGCCTCTTTTCCCTCTTAATAGCTTGATAGAGTAGAACTTAAATTGAAGTAGTATTTATTGCAGGGATCTTCAACAGGGGGTCCAGGACCCCCGGGGGGTCCTCAGAGTCAATGCAGGGGGGCCTCCAAATTATTGATAATTGTTGTGTTGTATTGTTAACTTTCTTCAAAAATTATAAAGTCTTAACATGAATCTAACATATTATTAGCAAATATAACTCCCCTCTGATGGTAGGCTGACTGGCCTGTAGGTGAGGTAGTCTCTAAGGTAGACTCCACAGAGACAGATCACCCTGAGGATTCATTAACTCCCCTCTGATGGTAGGCTGACTGGCCTGTAGGTGAGGTAGTCTCTAAGGTAGACTCCACAGAGACAGATCACCCTGAGGATTCAATAACTCCCCTCTGATGGTAGGCTGACTGACCTGTAGGTGAGGTAGTCTCTAAGGTAGACTCCACAGAGACAGATCACCCTAAGGATTCAATAACTCCCCTCTGATGGTAGGCTGACTGGCCTGTAGGTGAGGTAGTCTCTAAGGTAGACTCCACAGAGACAGATCACCCTAAGGATTCATTAACTCCCCTCTGATGGTAGGCTGACTGGCCTGTAGGTGAGGTAGTCTCTCAGGTAGACTCCACAGAGACAGATCACCCTGAGGATTCATTAACTCCCCTCTGATGGTAGGCTGACTGACCTGTAGGTGAGGTAGTCTCTAAGGTAGACTCCCCTCTGATGGTAGGCTGACTGACCTGTAGGTGAGGTAGTCTCTAAGGTAGACTCCCCTCTGATGGTAGGCTGACTGGCCTGTAGGTGAGGTAGTCTCTAAGGTAGACTCCACAGAGACAGATCACCCTGAGGATTCAATGTGCCTCATGTATGTTCAACATTAAAACATGATTTATAAAACCACGGCAACACTTATTAGACTATTTTAATAGCTTAATATTTATATGCAAAAAAGTTATGTATAAAGTCTTTAGGCCGCCCTACACGTTACTGTAGGCCTAGTTTATTATGCAACTTCATATTATACAATATATGTGGTAGGGGGTCCCTGCTCTGTCTTTCTCTCAGTTCAGGGGTTCTTGGCTTAGAACACGTTGAAGACCCGTCTCATTGGATTGTGAACTTGTCTATGGTAAAGACTGGGGTTAGGACTTGATAAGCCTCGGCTTCTTCCAATCCCTTTTCAAACGGGTCTGATGTGTGTTATATTATCATATTATATATATATATATATATATATATATATATATATATATATATATATTAAATCGTCCAAAATAAAAACTAACTTTGCTGACTCAAAGAAGGCACCAAAACTAAAATGTGGATTTCATTTTCCTGCAAACTACAATGTGTACCATCAGAGTAATTTGAAAGCTGCTGTAAGCCCAGACAAAGGTGGTAAAGGTAGTTGAAATGTGAAAATGTGAAAATGTGAAAATGTCTACCTTCTCCCTCTTGTAAAGCTTTCTGATCTCCGACCGCCTCTGGCACCAGTTTGGCATACGAGTGCTGCGGACTGGCATCAAACTTCGAGGTGTCAAAGTAAACAGAACCGTTGGATTCATACCTGGAAACATCAGAAAACCCAAATAATTAAAACTATCCTGTTAATAACAATGTGGGCGTTAAGGCCCTGACCCACCAACCAGACGGTACTGACCCACCAACCAGACGGCTCTGACCACCAACCAGACGGTTCTGACCACCAACCAGACGGCTCTGACCCACCAACCAGACGGCTCTGACCACCAACCAGACGGTTCTGACCACCAACCAGACGGCTCTGACCCACCAACCAGACGGTTCTGACCCACCAACCAGATGGCTCTGACCCACCAACCAGACGGCTCTGACCACCAACCAGACGGTTCTGACCCACCAACCAGACGGCTCTGACCCACCAACCAGACGGTTCTGACCACCAACCAGACGGCTCTGACCCACCAACCAGACGGCTCTGACCACCAACCAGACGGCTCTGACCACCAACCAGACGGCTCTGACCCACCAACCAGACGGCTCTGACCCACCAACCAGACGGTTCTGACCACCAACCAGACGGCTCTGACCACCAACCAGATGGCTCTGACCACCAACCAGATGGTTCTGACCACCAACCAGACGGCTCTGACCACCGACCAGACGGCTCTGACCACCAACCAGACGGTTCTGACCCACCAACCAGACGGTTCTGACCACCAACCAGACGGCTCTGACCACCAACCAGACGGCTCTGACCACCAACCAGACGGCTCTGACCCACCAACCAGACGGCTCTGACCCACCAACCAGACGGTTCTGACCCACCAACCAGACGGCTCTGACCACCAACCAGACGGTTCTGACCCACCAACCAGACGGTTCTGACCCACCGACCAGACGGCTCTGACCACCAACCAGACGGCCGACCGGCGGCAGTAGAGCCAGTCGGACTGATCAGTCTCCCCGAGTCGGTCCAAAAAGTTCCTCAGAACACACCGAAGAGACGCCGACTTGAGCGTACGTTCTGCTCGTGTGTGAGACGTAATACGTCTCCATGACAGCAAGCGGCGCTAATCTGGATTGTGGCCCCAAAAAATGAAAACCGGCAGCTGATTGGACGAACGCGTCCCGTGGGTCTGGCTGCTCCCCGACCATAACGGCGTCTCGTTCAGAACACGATCTCATATTCTACTAAAATATTTCACCGTGACGTGTTCCTGAAAACATGTTAAGGAGAAATCGGCCGTGCAGTTGCTGAATCTGTCTTCATCTCAGATCAACAAAGGTCAGTTTAGAAGATCTTCATCAGATTCTGAGAGGTTGTTTGTCACGCTCATCCCGCTCGTCATTTCCTGGTTAGCTCTCCACCAATCAGATTGGTCGTTGAGTCCGACTGCCCGCCTTAAAATTCAACGAGTCAAATCGTCCCAAATGAAGGCCGACGGCTCCTCCGACTGACGACGGCACGGAACACACCGACCAGACTCGAGTCACCGACCTCGCCAGACGGACGATTATCGGGTTGGTGGGTCGGGGCCTTAATATGAATTGTAGAAACTGGTAGTCTCTTCCTCACCCGTAACCATTTGAGACGACCTTCTTCACGAACTCCACGATCTCAGGCACGTATTCACTGACTCGAGTGAGGACGTCTGGGGGAAGAACCTGCGGGCCACAAAGACAAGTTATGTCCAATAAGTATCCCAAACTGTTGCATTAACATTACACGGTCCTGATGAAGACAGGCTGTCCACATACTTATAGAACATATTGTGTATTATTATATTTATTATTTTCATTTCAGTCAATATGTCATAAATAAATGATATAATTAACATAAATACATGAAAATATAAATCTATAAATGAGTCGATATAGTTTTTTTTAATTTAAACCCTGAAACTGTGTTTTATAACAATACACTTAACTGCAAATTAATGTAAGCACAACTGTTCAAAGTATGACCATCCTTTATGATATTTACTGTACCTGACGAGCAAACACACAAAGAACAGAATCAAAGCAGGTTCTAGGATCAGACCTTTAGGGGGGCTCAGACCCTGATAACCTCCTCTGATTGGCCAGCACTACGTTTCTGTTAACCTCTTCTGATTGGCCAACACTACGTTTCTGTTAACCTCTTCTGATTGGCCAGCACTACGTTTCTGTTAACCTCCTCTGATTGGCCAGCACTACGTTTCTGTTAACCTCCTCTGATTGGCCAACACTACGTTTCTGTTAACATCCTCCGATTGGCCAGCACTACGTTTCTGTTAACCTCCTCTGATTGGCCAACACTACGTTTCTGTTAACCTCCTCTGATTGGCCAGCACTACGTTTCTGTTAACCTCTTCTGATTGGCCAACACTACATTTCTGTTAACCTCCTCTGATTGGCCAGCACTACGTTTCTGTTAACCTCCTCTGATTGGCCAGCACTACGTTTGTGTTAACCTCCTCTGATTGGCCAACACTAATCCTTTCCTTGACGGGGTTCCAGGTGCGTAGCATCAGAGACAGACACACAGGATATTAAACCTGTTCCAAGCCCTTTGTCTTCTGTCACTAACAGACACGTTCGCAACTCTAACTTTAAGCACCAAAATTCATTAAAAAACGGGGGCTGAGATTAAATTTACGGGGGCTTGAGCCCCCCCAAAAGAGTCTGAAATCGCCCATGGGCTGCCGGTATTAGAAACATATTTTTAAAGTATGACAAACATAGAGGGAATTACTGCAAGATGCTTTGTCTGAAGTCAATGTATTTCAATGGAAGGATGAACTACTAGATAGTACCAGGAACTACTAGATAGTACCAGGAACTACTATACAGTACCAGGCAGGGACCACCAATCAGTTGATTTCTCCCCCTCCTATGATTGCCTGACCAGGACTTAAGAAACCACGTTGCTGTGCCTCTACTTACATTCAGGGCATCCATGTCTTTATGGTACTCTCCCTCCCAATAATTAGGGAGAATGGAGAAGATTGAATTCTCTGTGACTTGACTTCCAAACTGCTTATCCAACCAATCAGCCAGCAAGTCCTTGGAGTTCTCCAGCAGCACCTTGGAAGAAACAAAGTTCATCAATAAAGTTAAATAAAGCCTAGAAATCTGTATTTTCTTCCCCTCAATTTATCTACCAATACACTGTTTTCCTGCCGTGACAGAAGAAATATTTATCAGTCAATCGAAAGCAAATAATATGAGGCTGATAATATTAAATGTCTATTCCAGCCCAAATGAGACTAAACTAAATGGTTCCTCTAACACGGTTCATGCTAGCTACTTAGCACTTCTTATGTTTGAATATATATATATATATATATATATATATATATATATATATATATATATATATATATATATATATATATATTTTAATGTGAATATTAAATACTCAAAAACAGTTCACTTACTGCAACTGTTGTAAACCGCATAAATTAAATAAACAGTCAGTTGAGAATTCTGTTAACTATATTAAGTAGCAAGAGAAATTAATCTTTGCAGATGTCAGGAATACTTCTAATCGAGACCACAACCCTCTTAAAAAGGAACAGCTCGACATTTTAGGGAGTTTGCTTTCTTCCCCAGAGTCAGATGAGAAGATTGCCTGGCAACTGATTTATCAAACAAGTTACTGTTTGTAGTCTTTGTGCTAAGCTAAGTTAGCAGGCTGCTGGTGATAGCTTCATATTTAGCGTACAGATGTGAGAGTGGGATCGATCTTTCCATCTGTATTTAATAATAAATATAATAAATATAATAAATAAATTTAATAATAAAATAATAAAATAAAATGTCAAACTCTTCCTTTAATCTATAAATTGAAGAGATGAGAATCCCAAAGAGATGGTAAATGACTAATTCACATTAAGGATTTGCAGGGAACACCTGGTCTTACCTGTGCCAGAGGTTGTACCACCTCGTGGGCTGCTTTGCCCTCCATCGCTGCCTGCAGGGGCTGCAGAGCGGCTGTAACAGCAGCGTCCAGCCTCTCCAGCATCTGCTTCTTATCTGGGTCGGCCGTCTCAGCCAAGTTGGCCTGAAAGGGCTGAAAAGTCACATAAAAAGACAGAAACCTACAGGTTAACTGAAACTCCATCAGAAGATATCCATGCTTAGAGTTGGGTCTATAGTGTCTCTGGTGCTTCAAATCACAAATAATGTGTCCGACCAATCACAGCCCTTTGTTTGAACCAGTCTCTGCTTCCCAAACATTTCATCTGATATACTTTATATTTATATTATATATTATATTACTACTTATTATAACTTGTCTGCAAGGCTCTTCTGATTGTATCAAAGGCTAGTTGAGAGTTTGGTCTCACCCCTCTGGCGCTCAGGACGTCCTGCAGGATTTCAGCAGCTTGTGGCTGCTTCTCCTTGTACTGGTCCAGGAGGTAGTTCTGCCGGGCCCTTTTAATGATCTGACAGAGAGAACACACACACACACACACACACACACACACACACACACACACACACACACACACACACACATATATATATAAAGCCAAAACAATTAAACATGAAGCCTTAAGAGAAACTGACATATAGATTAGGGCTGAAACGATTCATCGAGTTACTCGAGTAACTCGATTACAAAAATTCCTCGAGGCAAAAACTCTGCCTCGAAGCCTCGTTAAATTCCTATGACGCGCACTATGCACGCAGGGATCTGATTGTTCCACACGGACCGTTGTTCAGGAAGCACAACACTAGCGCGCGATACATTTTGAATTTTGTTAGCGCGATGGTAAAGATATCCAGAAACGGCAGAGAATGTCTAAAGTTTGGGAAGAGAACAAGGTGCAATGTACTGACCTGGCAGACCACAGCAGTACGACTTCAATGATTCAGCATCTGAACCGAAAACATCCGCTCCACGCCGTTTCACCGAGCGTCGCTGAAACAAGGTAACGTAGCCTAAGCAGCCGCTGGTTTTAATCTCATACTGTATTTGTAGTGATGTCGTGATGCGGTTTGACTAGATATGATGTTTAGCTTTGATGTTTTTAACTAGTAAACTTATTCACGTTCAATTGCAAGAGAGTATAGCCTAAAAAAAAACACACACACACACACACACATGTCTCTCACTCTTCCGCGTGCGCGCACACACACACACACACACACACACACACACACACACACACACACACACACACACACACACACACACACACACACACACACAGGTTGCTAGGTTACCATAGCAAATAGGCTCACCCCCGAAATTCGAGATTATTTGTTGGTAGCCTAATGGTAAATGCTGCAGGTGTAGAAATCTACATAAAACAGATATTTCCTTTGATGTCAGGGCGAGATTACAGCATCAAACTTAATTAAATGAAATTGCCAAATGTTGGAGTTGGAATAAATACCTCTGTTCTTTTGAGAAATAAAAGCCAAATGCTTGATCATTTTACAGCCACATCATTTTCGTTATAAATTATTTGTTTTGGTTGTTTCAAAACGCAAAAAAAAGTATCCGATTAATCGATTAATCGATAGATTCATTTCTAGATTAATCGATTACAAAAAGAATCGTTAGCTGCAGCCCTAATATAGATGTTTTTAGGTGTCTAAATGCTTTCATCTGCTGAGCCTTTGTACATGGGGCACACGCTCTACCAGGTGAGCTATCCAGGCCCATCTTCTCTACTTATTTTGTCTGTACGCCCTCTGGTGTTTTGGAGAATACTGCAACGAACAATGCGTTGAGCAGAAACGTTTCCGTGCATGCTCGTAGCACGCCATCTACGGCGGACCGCGCACGGTGTCGCGCTCGAGTATACCCGACGCTTAAATCATACTCACTTTGTCGTCTATGTCTGTGATGTTCATGCAGTAGAGGACATCGTACTTGAAGTAGTCCTTCAGTATCCTTCGCAGAATATCAAAAGATATGTAGGACCTGTACAAAGAGACACATTAGAAAATAAAAGAATGTAGTTACACCCAAACAAAGTAACTTTGCACAATTAACGATGAAACTCACAACTTGAATACGCATTACTTGTTGTTTTTTTACCTGGCGTGTCCCATGTGTGAGGCATCGTACACTGTCGGTCCACAGCAGTACCATGTGACTTTATTCCCTCTCTGGGGGACAAACGGCTCCTGAAACAGAAAGGTTGTGAGTTGATAAAAAAAACAAGAATTACCACCTTGTGGTTGTATGCCTCTGGGAAGCCTCAACAGAGCACAGCACGGTCAATAACAACAACTTAAAATCTGTTTCTCTGTGCTTGTACGTTAGGAAGTTTATTCTTTTCGAGACAATTTATGACGATCACTTTCCACAAAGAACACTGACAAGGATTTGATATTTGCCTCCAACCAAGGGTGTGATATTGGGCATAGCGGACCCGGGGTACGTAGGGTACGTGGGGTACGCAGGGTACATGTCCCCGCACTTTTCATGTCGATGCCCTCCGTTCCCCCCATTACAACACGTCTGAGTTGATTTGAATGCACCATAAGTAGGCGAGTGTGCACGTTACTCAGGTCAATTCAGTTGATTGATAAACTCATATAGATGTGTGTGTGTGTATATATATATATATATATATATATATATATATATATATATATATATATATATATATATACATATACATACATACACACACACATATATATAGGCAATAATACAAAAATATATAAATATTTCACTGCCACATAAATATATGTGGCAGTGAAAACAGTATGGGACGGTTTATGGAAAAATGTCAGTGTTTCCATCAATCATAAATGAAATATAGGCTACTTGGAATCCGTGAATGGGAGGATCTTTGAATAATAACAACCTGTCCCCGTCACCGTGTAAATGCCGGCTCCGCCCGCCTCCAGCCTACCTTTGCTCTGGTCAGGCTGTTGTAGAGTCGAAGTCGGGGAACCTCTGTTCCTGCTGGTGGAGACCAAGGGGGCTGCACCCGCTTCCCTTTTACTGAAATCAAGAAAGAAAAAAGGTTAACTAAAGTGGCAATTTCCTTACATCAAATTACCAGTTTTAAAATGTTTTCTGCCATCCTTCACGCTGTACACGAGCATTTAAAGCCACTATGTTGCGTAGGATTGTAAGTGTACCAACTGTAATTTGGATTGTCTAATATTTCAGAGGACAAAACCGTAACTATGATTTGAACTTTGTTATTTTCACACAAAAATCTACACATGGTGCTTTAAATGTAATACATGTTGTCGATCCAGATTAGTTGGAGAACCACAGAACGAGAAACACTGGGAGGAAGGCTAAGAAGGGTTACTATATTAACTATTATTATTAATTACTATATTAACCCTATATCACTGTGAACTATGAATGCAATTATTGATTCTTTATCATCAATTCATCTTTTGGTCTGTAAAATATCAGAAAATAGTGATACATGCCCAATAAAATTCCCAAGAACACAACTTCAAACTGTTAGTTTTATCAGACTAACGGTCCAAAACTCAAAGATATTAAATTTACTATCAAACCAAATAAAGAATACTGGAACCAGTGAATCTGAGACTGTTGCAGATCGTTTTCTGCTATTTGACTCATCAATTAATATACTAACTGTGACCAAAAAATATCCACAAGAGAATTCACCCAGAAGTTTTCATATTCCTTAAACGCATTTCCTAAAAAATAAATCTAATCAAGCCAAAGATGCAGAGCAGACTGCATCTAGCTGCATTAAACACGTTTTCAGCAGGATTACGCCACTGAACATCAAACAGTTATTCATTCAAACACGATTCCCACAAAGGAAATGAAGAGTGAAAGTGAAACGGACCGGAGGACGTTTCCAAAACACTCAGTGTGAAACCCAGAAACTCAAATTGAAACTTCTTCCCAAAAATGTATTTTCTCCCCCCGCATGACCAATAAATACTAAGACTGAAAATGAAACAAAGTCAAAAAAAGTAACAGATAAAAAAAGTATAGACACAAACAGGGGTTAACCACAAAGTGACAGCTGGATGAAAAAAAATTAGATATCATATATATATATATATATATATATATATATATATATATATATATATATATATATATATATATATATATATAATATCCACTAAACATTTGCCACAGGCAACAATAATTGCCTCAGACTACGTTTACATGTGGCGGCTATTTTCATAAACGGACATTTCAACTTCTCCAGTTTCAAAAATAACATCGTGCACAGCTGTCACTTTTCAGAGAAGTGTTTGTTTACACGTACCCGTGTATATACTGTGTACCCGTGTATATATGCCGCCAAGAGCACGCCAGACCTGTAGGTGGCGGTGTAACGAGAATCTCAAGCCCAGGTTAGCCAATCAGAATCACTTCCTGTCTCTTCTCTTCCTCTCTTCCTCGGCTGCCTAAACGTCCGTTTGTCTCAGTTTACGTGCAAACAAAGATTTCACAAATCTCCACTCTGGCCGGAGTTTTTAGAAAGACTCGTTTTCAGAGGAGAACAAAGGAAGAGAAATGTCTCCGTTTTTCAAAATAACAACGTACATGTAAACAGGGCCTCAAAGTGTGAGAAATGATCAAGCTGTCTTGAGGTTAGTTGGGCTGTTCTGTCCTTTAGTCAGATGCCACAGAAGAAAAGTGAAGTTACCTTCTTCACAAAGGAATGCAGCCATATAAGAAATGAGTGGTCAACGCCACACAGAGCACGGCCAAACACCCAGCGAGGAAAGCACGCCACACAGAGCACGCCACACAGAGCACGGCCAAACACCCAGCGAGGAGGGTACGCCACACAGAGCACGGCCAAACACCCAGCGAGGAGCGCACGCCACACAGAGCACGGCCAAACACCCAGCGAGGAGGGCACGCCACACAGAGCACGGCCAAACACCCAGCGAGGAGGGCACGCCACACAGAGCACGGCCAAACACCCAGCGAAGAGGGCACGCCACACAGAGCACGGCCAAACACCCAGCGAAGAGGGCACGCCACACAGAGCACGGCCAAACACCCAGCGAAGAGGGCACGCCACACAGAGCACGGCCAAACACCCAGCGAGGAGGGCACGCCACACAGAGCACGGCCAAACACCCAGCGAAGAGGGCACGCCACACAGAGCACGGCCAAACACCCAGCGAGGAGGGCACGCCACATATTCAAATGGTTTTGAACACATACAGTGATGCCTGAAATAAAAGATATCTAATTTCCTGTAAATGTCACACTTCTGTGTTTGCAGAGCCGTTTTAACATCAGGTGTTCTTTGGGAAGGTGCCTGTGGCCAAACCTGCTGACGATTTGTTTAAACAGTGATAAACTGATCCGACGCTCAGCTACAGGCGCCGTATGCTGCTATGACTGATAAGAGGAGTGAAAGCTGAAACTGGATTCATGCAACTGATAATAATTCTGGGTTCATGCATGTCTACTGTCTACTACAACTACTGGAGCTAAAACTCTTGTGTGGACGGAGATCCTTTTTTGTATGAAAACGCAGTAGTGTCGGAGTAGTTTAATCAAGGAGAATGTTTCCTGCCTCGGGGACCTCAGACAGCCTCAACATCCAGACTGGTACATCGGGACCACGCGTAAGCTAGGGCTGCACGCCATGAGGAAAATATGTGACAACCATGTTGAATATGGCGATAACGATATTACTTGCGATACATAAACAGATATTAAAGTGAACTCCGCTCTGATGCTTTCAGTATTCTGCTAACATACAACGAAGTGGTTGTTGAATTTAAAACAAATGTAAGGAAATCATTTTCTTACTTTCTTTTATTGAACACATTGAACATTGAATTGAATATAAAAGGCAGCACTAAAAAAATGACAGTTAACATTTTAAAGTGCAGTTTTTCTGCTGATATATAGTGTATTTTGCAATATGACGCAGCCTTCCACGATGTCTTTATTTATCCGGTTGATATCGCGAGGACGATAAAAAACAATATGTTGTGCAGCCCTAGTCTAAGCCTGTTCATGCCTACAGCTGTCTGTCTACTCACTGCTGCTCTCAGGGTGGACCAGGTCCTGCTGCAGGGCTGCTATGTGTCTGTACCAGCGCAGGGCGTGGACATGCTGCGGGTCTGGGGGCCTGTGGAGGAGCTTAAAGGCTTTCTGGTCGGCCTGGGAGGGGCTGAACCCAGCCAGGTAGCTGCGTGACGTTAGGTAGTCATTCAGGGCCGCTGCCAGCGCGGCCTCCTCATTTATCTGTAGCAAGAAGCCATACTCAAAGGCTGCAGAAACAAGAGGGCAAATATTCGCAGAAGGATTACAGACTAGGCTGCAACAGCCTGAAGAAAACACTAACCTACAGTGTTTAGCAACACGTCAGCACACTTCCAACTCAAATCATGGAGCCAAAGAAAAAAGTTCAAACTGAACTGAAATCCTACAGATTATATGACACAAACTCCCGGTGTCTCAAAAGAACAGACAGGCACATATTCCAGTATTTGACTGAGTGTAATGCTTGAGATTTCTCTCCTCTCAGTAAGGTGTTATAACTTTAGACAGATTTAGTGGACAGATGGAATAGGGTTAGGGTTACGATGGGTCAGGTGAGCACTGATGACTGAGTTAAAGGAGAAGTTGTGTTGTTTTATTACAGTACTCTGTAAGGTTAGAGTACTAACCCTACAGAGTACTTTAAGGAACACCACTGTCTCTTGCCATGGTGCTGGATGTACAGCAGTCACTGTAGGGCTCAGAAACAGAGACAATGTGACACTAAAGGGGCTCTAAGTGTGACCTAAAAAACGAAAATAATGATAAATAAGTAAACTAATATATATATAGATATATATATATATATATATATATATATATATATATATAAATAAAAATAAAATACTCATACTCATCCCCCTGCAATAAAAACTATTTATCCATGATAAACAAAGTCTTTTCTGTCTGTACCAAACACGATTCCCAGAAATGAAATGAAGAGTGAAAGTGAAACGGACAGGAGGACGTTCCTGAATCACTTGAAGTTATTTTCTCCGCATGACTGAATACTGAATTAAATACTACGATTGAAAATGAAACAAAGTCAAAAAAAGTAACAGACAAAAAAAGTATAGACACAAACAGGGGTTAACCACAAAGTGACAGCTGGATGAAAGATTATTTTGGTCAATATTGAAATCACAATTATTTAACACGATTACTCGTTGACTTCTGGGAAGATGTTGCAATTATTGAAGCAAAGTGTAATTTCTTCAGTGTTGTCCCATTAAAAGATATAATGAAATATTTACAAAAATGTGAGGGGTGTACTCACTTTTGTGAGATACTGTATATGGAGGAGTTAGGTTTCTAATAAACATAATAAACATAATATAATCACAGCTATAAGGAGGAGTTAGGTTTCTAATAAACATAATAAACATAAGATAAACACAGCTATATGAAGGAGTTAGGTTTCTAAATAAACATAATACACATAAGATAAACACAGCTATATGGAGGAGTTAGGTTTCTAAATAAACATAATAAACATAATATAATCACAGCTATAAGGAGGAGTTAGTTGTCTAATAAACATAATAAACATAATATAATCACAGCTATAAGGAGGAGTTAGTTGTCTAATAAACATAATAAACATAATATAATCACAGCTATAAGGAGGAGTTAGTTGTCTAATAAACATAATATAATCACAGCTATATGGAGGAGTTAGTTGTCTAATAAACATAATAAACATAATATAATCACAGCTATAAGGAGGAGTTAGTTGTCTAATAAACATAATAAACATAAGATAATCACAGCTATAAGGAGGAGTTAGTTGTCTAATAAACATAATAAACATAAGATAATCACAGCTATATGGAGGAGTTAGTTGTCTAATAAACATAAGATAATCACAGCTATATGGAGGAGTTAGTTGTCTAATAAACATAATAAACATAAGATAAACACAGCTATATGGAGGAGTTAGTTGTCTAATAAACATAATAAACATAAGATAAACACAGCTATATGGAGGAGTTAGTTGTCTAATAAACATAATAAACATAAGATAAACACAGCTATATGGAGGAGTTAGTTGTCTAATAAACATAATAAACATAAGATAAACACAGCTATATGGAGGAGTTAGTTGTCTAATAAACATAATAAACATAATAAACATAAGATAATCACAGCTATATGGAGGAGTTAGTTGTCTAATAAACATAATAAACATAAGATAAACACAGCTATATGGAGGAGTTAGTTGTCTAATAAACATAATAAACATAATAAACATAATATAATCACAGCTATATGGAGGAGTTAGTTGTCTAATAAACATAATAAACATAATAAACATAAGATAATCACAGCTATATGGAGGAGTTAGTTGTCTAATAAACATAATAAACATAATAAACATAAGATAATCACAGCTATATGGAGGAGTTAGTTGTCTAATAAACATAATAAACATAATAAACATAATAAACATAAGATAATCACAGCTATATGGAGGAGTTAGTTGTCTAATAAACATAATAAACATAATAAACATAATAAACATAAGATAATCACAGCTATATGGAGGAGTTAGTTTTCTAATAAACATAATAAACATAATAAACATAAGATAATCGAAGCTATATGGAGGAGTTAGTTGTCTAATAAACATAATAAACATAAGATAAACACAGCTATATGGAGGAGTTAGTTGTCTAATAAACATAATAAACATAAGATAAACACAGCTATAAGGAGGAGTTAGTTGTCTAATAAACATAATAAACATAAGATAATCACAGCTATAAGGAGGAGTTAGTTGTCTAATAAACATAATAAACATAAGATAAACACAGCTATAAGGAGGAGTTAGTTGTCTAATAAACATAATAAACATAAGATAAACACAGCTATAAGGAGGAGTTAGTTGTCTAATAAACATAATAAACATAAGATAATCACAGCTATATGGAGGAGTTAGTTGTCTAATAAACATAATAAACATAATATAAACACAGCTATAAGGAGGAGTTAGTTGTCTAATAAACATAATAAACATAAGATAATCACAGCTATATGGAGGAGTTAGTTGTCTAATAAACATAATAAACATAATATAAACACAGCTATATGGAGGAGTTAGTTGTCTAATAAACATAATAAACATAAGATAATCACAGCTATAAGGAGGAGTTAGTTGTCTAATAAACATAATAAACATAAGATAAACACAGCTATATGGAGGAGTTAGTTGTCTAATAAACATAATAAACATAAGATAATCACAGCTATATGGAGGAGTTAGTTGTCTAATAAACATAATAAACATAATATAAACACAGCTATATGGAGGAGTTAGTTGTCTAATAAACATAATAAACATAAGATAATCACAGCTATAAGGAGGAGTTAGTTGTCTAATAAACATAATAAACATAAGATAATCACAGCTATATGGAGGAGTTAGTTGTCTAATAAACATAATAAACATAATATAATCACAGCTATATGGAGGAGTTAGTTGTCTAATAAACATAATAAACATAATATAAACACAGCTATATGGAGGAGTTAGTTGTCTAATAAACATAATAAACATAAGATAATCACAGCTATATGGAGGAGTTAGTTGTCTAATAAACATAATAAACATAAGATAATCACAGCTATAAGGAGGAGTTAGTTGTCTAATAAACATAATAAACATAAGATAAACACAGCTATATGGAGGAGTTAGTTGTCTAATAAACATAATAAACATAATATAATCACAGCTATATGGAGGAGTTAGTTGTCTAATAAACATAATAAACATAATATAATCACAGCTATATGGAGGAGTTAGTTGTCTAATAAACATAATAAACATAAGATAAACACAGCTATAAGGAGGAGTTAGTTGTCTAATAAACATAATAAACATAAGATAATCACAGCTATAAGGAGGAGTTAGTTGTCTAATAAACATAATAAACATAAGATAATCACAGCTATATGGAGGAGTTAGTTGTCTAATAAACATAATAAACATAATATAAACACAGCTATAAGGAGGAGTTAGTTGTCTAATAAACATAATAAACATAAGATAAACACAGCTATATGGAGGAGTTAGTTGTCTAATAAACATAATAAACATAAGATAATCACAGCTATATGGAGGAGTTAGTTGTCTAATAAACATAATAAACATAATATAATCACAGCTATATGGAGGAGTTAGTTGTCTAATAAACATAATAAACATAATATAAACACAGCTATATGGAGGAGTTAGTTGTCTAATAAACATAATAAACATAAGATAATCACAGCTATATGGAGGAGTTAGTTGTCTAATAAACATAATAAACATAATATAAACACAGCTATATGGAGGAGTTAGTTGTCTAATAAACATAATAAACATAAGATAAACACAGCTATATGGAGGAGTTAGTTGTCTAATAAACATAATAAACATAAGATAATCACAGCTATAAGGAGGAGTTAGTTGTCTAATAAACATAATAAACATAAGATAATCACAGCTATAAGGAGGAGTTAGTTGTCTAATAAACATAATAAACATAAGATAAACACAGCTATATGGAGGAGTTAGTTGTCTAATAAACATAATAAACATAAGATAATCACAGCTATATGGAGGAGTTAGTTGTCTAATAAACATAATAAACATAATATAAACACAGCTATATGGAGGAGTTAGTTGTCTAATAAACATAATAAACATAAGATAATCACAGCTATATGGAGGAGTTAGTTGTCTAATAAACATAATAAACATAAGATAAACACAGCTATATGGAGGAGTTAGTTGTCTAATAAACATAATAAACATAAGATAATCACAGCTATATGGAGGAGTTAGTTGTCTAATAAACATAATAAACATAATATAAACACAGCTATATGGAGGAGTTAGTTGTCTAATAAACATAATAAACATAAGATAATCACAGCTATATGGAGGAGTGACCTTTGCGTCTCTGCCGTTACATTCAGCTTCACTGACTGGGAGCTTAGTGATGGTTTTTAAAGGGTTCTGCTAATCGTTCACTCACCGGCTCCCTTCAGCCAAGGCTTTGCACCACCGACCCTAACCCTTGAGCAAGCTAATACAGCTAGTGTTAGCTTATTGGCGTTGCCAGTTCGTCATAACCTCCTCACGGATTTTCAACTTACGCGTCTTTACGGTGAAAAATAAACGTTGTTCACTGTACCTGGCTGTGCTGGGGTCGACATGGCCACAGTGCTGGATGGTTGGATGCTGATGCAACAATAACGTGTCCGGAAGAAGAAGCCGTGCACTAAATGCTAACGGTAGGAACAGGAACCAATGTGTTCGAACATGAGAGCGAGGGGGACATTAATGAGTGACGGCTCATCCAAGCGGAAGTTTGTGTGGCTGTAACTACTCCAAACTATCTAACTCCTCGTAATAGCAGGTATATTGTGAACACATCTGTCAGTGGACAGTAAGGTAAAGCGGAAATGCCAAACATGAAAGAGTACGTGGATAAAGTGCGAGGTGTTTATGAGCGATACACTGAGTATGTGAAGAGAAACCCCGGAAACACAGCACAGCTGGAGAGCACAGTGAGGACCCTCTCCTACCTCATAGCAGGTCAGTGACATGTTATTATAGGTTATTATAGGTTATTATAGGCTGGAGAGCACAGTGAGGACCCTCTCCTACCTGATAGAAGGTCAGTGACATGTTATTATAGGTTATTATAGGTTATTATAGGTTATTATAGGCTGGAGAGCACGGTGAGGACCCTCTCCTACCTCATAGAAGGTCAGTGACATGTTATTATAGGTTATTATAGGTTATTATAGGTTATTATAGGCTGGAGAGCACAGTGAGGACCCTCTCCTACCTCATAGCAGGTCAGTGACATGTTATTATTGGTTATTATAGGTTATTATAGGTTATTATAGGCTGGAGAGCACAGTGAGGACCCTCTCCTACCTCATAGCAGGTCAGTGACATGTTATTATTGGTTATTATTGGTTATTATAGGTTATTATAGGCTGGAGAGCACGGTGAGGACCCTCTCCTACCTCATAGCAGGTCAGTGACATGTTATTATAGGTTATTATAGGTTATTATAGGTTATTATAGGCTGGAGAGCACAGTGAGGACCCTCTCCTACCTCATAGCAGGTCAGTGACATGTTATTATAGGTTATTATAGGTTATTATAGGCTGGAGAGCACAGTGAGGACCCTCTCCTACCTCATAGCAGGTCAGTGACATGTTATTATTGGTTATTATTGGTTATTATAGGCTGGAGAGCACAGTGAGGACCCTCTCCTACCTCATAGCAGGTCAGTGACATGTTATTATAGGTTATTATAGGTTATTATAGGTTATTATAGGCTGGAGAGCACAGTGAGGACCCTCTCCTACCTCATAGCAGGTCAGTGACATGTTATTATAGGTTGTTGTAGGTTATTATAGGTTATTATAGGTTATTATAGGCTGGAGAGCACGGTGAGGACCCTCTCCTACCTCATAGCAGGTCAGTGACATGTTATTATAGGTTATTATAGGTTATTATAGGTTATTATAGGCTGGAGAGCACAGTGAGGACCCTCTCCTACCTCATAGCAGGTCAGTGACATGTTATTATTGGTTATTATAGGTTATTATAGGTTATTATAGGCTGGAGAGCACAGTGAGGACCCTCTCCTACCTCATAGCAGGTCAGTGACATGTTATTATAGGTTATTATAGGTTATTATAGGTTATTATAGGCTGGAGAGCACAGTGAGGACCCTCTCCTACCTCATAGCAGGTCAGTGACATGTTATTATAGGTTATTATAGGTTATTATAGGCTGGAGAGCACAGTGAGGACCCTCTCCTACCTCATAGCAGGTCAGTGACATGTTATTATAGGTTGTTATAGGTTATTATAGGTTATTATAGGTTATTATAGGTTATTATAGGCTGGAGAGCACAGTGAGGACCCTCTCCTACCTCATAGCAAGTCAGTGACATGTTATTATTGGTTATTATTGGTTATTATAGGTTATTATAGGCTGGAGAGCACAGTGAGGACCCTCTCCTACCTCATAGCAGGTCAGTGACATGTTATTATAGGTTGTTATAGGTTATTATAGGTTATTATAGGTTATTATAGGTTATTATAGGCTGGAGAGCACGGTGAGGACCCTCTCCTACCTCATAGCAGGTCAGTGACATGTTATTATAGGTTATTATAGGTTATTATAGGCTGGAGAGCACGGTGAGGACCCTCTCCTACCTCATAGCAGGTCAGTGACATGTTATTATTGGTTATTATAGGTTATTATAGGTTATTATAGGTTATTATAGGCTGGAGAGCACAGTGAGGACCCTCTCCTACCTCATAGCAGGTCAGTGACATGTTATTATTGGTTATTATTGGTTATTATAGGTTATTATAGGCTGGAGAGCATGGTGAGGACCCTCTCCTACCTCATAGCAGGTCAGTGACATGTTATTATAGGTTATTATAGGTTATTATAGGTTATTATAGGCTGGAGAGCACAGTGAGGACCCTCTCCTACCTGATAGAAGGTCAGTGACATGTTATTATAGGTTATTATAGGTTATTATAGGTTATTATAGGTTATTGTAGGCTGGAGAGCACGGTGAGGACCCTCTCCTACCTCATAGCAGGTCAGTGACATGTTATTATTGGTTATTATAGGTTATTATAGGTTATTATAGGCTGGAGAGCACGGTGAGGACCCTCTCCTACCTCATAGCAGGTCAGTGACATGTTATTATAGGTTATTATAGGTTATTATAGGTTATTATAGGCTGGAGAGCACGGTGAGGACCCTCTCCTACCTCATAGCAGGTCAGTGACAGCCAGCTGTTCATGGCACATTAATCATTCATGGTGCAGAACCTGCAGCAGACACCTGACCTAACAGCAACTCAACACATTACTTTCATTGCATCGACACTAGGGCTGCACAATATTTTAAAATCGTCATCGCAATATTCACTGGCGTAATATCTTAATATTTACAGTCAATGCGCAATATAAATATCTCGATAGACACAAGAAAACTGCCCTTCACAAACTTGTCCTTTTTTATGAATATTGGGGGCTACAAAGTGAAATTCAGTTGGTTGTCATATACAATTTCACCGCTAGATGGGAGAAATTCTTACACACTGGGGCTTTAAAAAGAAACTGTGATTCTTTTTTTAGTGGTTCCTTTTATATTCAATTCCATGTTCAATTTGTTCAATAAAAGTAGGTTGGAAATGATTTCCTTAACTGGCAATGTGTTGTATTTTAGCAGAAAACTGAAAGCAGCAGAAATGCAGAACTGAGAACACTTTAATATCTCTTTATTTATCGCAAGTAATATTGTTATCGCTATATTCACAACGTTATCGCTATATTTTCCTCACATCGTGCAGCCCTAATTGACACCAGCTACTTATTCTTTATTCTTTATGCGTTACTGTTTTCAGCACATGGTGATTAAAACATGTCATGACTTTTGTTTTTCAGGGCGATTTGCTGATTCCCATGAAATATCGGAGCTAGGTAAGTTAACTTATCACATATATATATATAAGTATCAGCTCTAATGTAAGTTTCAATACATGTAATCAGCTGTTATATCGATGTTCTCATAACTATTCAGACACTAAATGTAGTATTTACATTTGAAATAGTTTTGGCCCCAATCAAAGATAACCTGTTGGTGGCTCTGTGTCTTCTCCAGTGTACTCGGCCTCCAATCTCTTGGTGCTCTTCAACGACAGTATTCTGCGTAAAGGGCGGAGATGTGCCTTCCCTGTGGTGAGCACAGCCGAGAGATCTCCAATCATCTCACACTACATTCACTGAGAAATACGTGCTTGCTGCATCCATGCTTTTGATTCAACAAACTTCTATCCCAAAAATGTGTCACAAAGGAGAGAACGATGTGGCCAACGAGTAAAGAAATGTTTTACCGGCTGGAAGAATAAACAGATGCTCTTTAGAAGTATTATAGTTTATATTATTGTTATAGTTTGTAATGCTCTGCTGCAGACTGAAAGTGACGAGTGTCCCTGCTGTGTGTTCAGTCTCTCTCTCAGCAGAGACTCCTCACCTGGCTGTCTGTGTTGGAGCATGTGGAGGTGTTCCTGGAGATGGGAGCCTGCAAGCTGTGGGGGGACGTCGGCCGCTGGCTGGTGATTGGACTCATTCAGATATTTAAGTATGCTTTTCCTCCTCTGGCGACCTGTGTTTCTCAGTTCACCTTTATTTGAAATGACTGACCAAATGTCCTTCTCACGCTGATCTCCAGGGCAGTCTTTCGCCTCATCCTTCTTCTGTGGTACAAATCCGGCATCCAGACTTCACCTCCCATAATCCCCCTCGACAGAAGTGCAGAATTTATCGGTGAAGGTCAGTTATTGTCTCTTTCTCACTCGCTGTTATCACTTCCTTTAAAGCTTTAGTCCATCTTCGTCCGCTTATCCAGTGTCGGGTCGCGGGGGCAGCAGCTCCAGCAGGGGACCCCAAACTTCCCTTTCCTGAGCCACATTAACCAGCTCTGACTGGGGGATCCCGAGGCGTTCCCAGGCCAGGTTGGAGATATAATCCCTCCACCTAGTCCTGGGTCTTCCCCGAGACCTCCTCCCAGCTGGACGTGCCTCCACCTAGTCCTGGGTCTTCCTCGAGGTCTCCTCCCAGCTGGACGTGCCTCCACCTAGTCCTGGGTCTTCCCCGAGACCTCCTCCCAGCTGGACGTGCCTCCACGTAGTCCTGGGTCTTCCCCGAGACCTCCTCCCAGCTGGACGTGCCTCCACCTAGTCCTGGGTCTTCCCCGAGACCTCCTCCCAGCTGGACATGCCTCCACCTAGTCCTGGGTCTTCCCCGAGACCTCCTCCCATCATGTGGACGCACCGACAGTGTTGTTGTCATTACTTACAATTCGTCATGGGGGAGACAGAAACTACGCACTGTAGCTTTAAGAGAAAGCCTTTTGTCCGTGATCTTAGAGAGATAACCATATATATAGAACATATTATATTATATTATATGTTCTATATCTATGGAGATAACATCGTTTTTAGAAAGAAGAGGAAAAGTCGAGGAAGTTACATACAAATTTATCCACAATTCAAACTCTTCACACATCAGCATTTAGCTCAAAGAACCGCTGTGTCAAAGAACAGACGAGCTGCTAGCATGGCTGTACACTCTTAGTCATTTCTTTATACAGTTTATTGATCCCGAAATGACTCAGGACCACAACAGTCCAACCCAGTTGTTGCTTTTGACTACAACTAAATCAAATGTTTCATGTCAAATATGAACCTTTGTCTCAGGTAACAACTGATTAGAGTGCTGGGTTATTTAAAGCTGCACTTGTAAATATTTTAACATTAACAGCAATTCAAGTGACTACCTGTAATGTGAAAGGAGTGGCGTGTAATGATAAATCCACGGAGAATTATCACCCCTCACTTCTACGGAGCCTCTTTTAGCTCCTTGTCTTGCAAACTGCAGACAGACACAGGTAGAGACCAGCTGGTGGACATAGTGGAGCATTGTGCAGACAGACAAAGATATTTGGGGGAAACTGATATGGAGCTAAAAGGAGAATAAACATTACACACATTTTTCAGGTGGACACAAACACAACTCAAAATAAGTGATAATTTTGCTCCGTGGAAGTGTTTACTGAAGGGAAATGGTTGCTATGGTAGTGGTCCCAACCCTTTTCACTTGAAGGACCCACAAACTGAAACAAATTAAACCACGGACCCCCATCTGATTTTTGCTTCAGATATTTTATTACAGGACGTGTATGGAACCCATGACCAGAATAGTCATACATTCAGTTATTATGTTACTTATGGATGGGATTTTAGTGCAAATAAAGGGTTGTCCTTTTTGCTGCATGGGGACCCCCTGGAACCCCCTGGAACCCCCCAAGGACCCCTGGGAACCACTCTGCTAAGAAGTTTACCCTAACACTCCTATAAGGTTACACGTATGTTGTGTTTACAGCTCGTTCCACTGCCCCAAAGTTGCCAAATAAATCAAATGATGCAGCTTTAAACTGCACGTGTGTGTATAAGGAGAGAAGTTGATTGTTCTGTGTTTCCGTCCTCTTCTCCACAGGAGACGCTGACGGGCAGCAGCAAGAGGACGACTGCTTTGTGGGTCAGAGGTCAGGACGAGTTATTAGGCCACTAGGCAGCGGTAAGACTAGTTGAAATCATAATATAGAGTATCATCATAAAATGCTTTGGAGATTCTCATGGCCTGAAAATTATGATTACTTCCATTGAATTTTGGTTGTTTCAGTAGATTCAAAACAGCCTCAAACTGACCAAACTTTGACATAAACCATTCTGTGATTCACTCAACATTTTTTAGTTAAAAAGAATTCATATCTGCTTTTTTTCAAACTCAAAATTAGGCAAATGTAATTTTATTAGGTTTATTGACCATGAATTAAAAAAAGCGTTGAAAAGAGGGACCAAAACGTTTAAAAAAGCGTGAAATAAGTCGGAAACAGTTCCAAAGAAACGCATTTTTCAATTTTGACCCAGACAACACGAGGGTTAAGAGCCAGGTTGCTCGTATGCCGCTCTGAACGCTGTTATAAACTCCATCGGAGGTTCTGTATTTTATTTATTTATTTATTTAATTCCAAACAAAAAATAACAATCAAATAAAATATAAAAACACAATAAATACGTCAACACACCAAAAAGAAAAAAACAATATCTGTGAAGTGTTACAATAATATGTTCAATTTGTCCGAAAAGGAGCTGGATGAACTGTAAATAGTTCCTGTATATATTATATATCTTGTATACCAGTTTTTTAAATGTCATTACAGTTAAGGTTATTCTTTACCTTTGCATTTTACTCAAAAGGAGGCTTCATAACCATCAGCTTTAAAACATGTAAATGCCAAATCCAAACAAGGTAGGGGCAAAGTACGACTTTCTGGAACAACCTCAGCTACTCCCAAGTTGTATGGAAAAGGAAAATAGTCTGTAGATGTCAAATCTCCAGCAACACTTGTATTATAAAGAGTAGGGGCTTCCTGCAACTACCGATTATTTTCATAGTCGATTCATCTGTCATTATTTTCTTGAATCGATTATCTGTTTGGTTTATAAAATGTCAGAAAAAGCCCAAGATGACGTCCTCAAATGTCTTGTCAAAGATATTCAGTTTACTGTCACAGAGGAGAGAAGAAACTAAAACATATTCACATTCAGTAAGCTGATATCTAGAGGGGGAAATCCCAGCTGTTTGTTGATTTATTCAAAAAGAGTGACAAGCGTACTGACTTTTCACTGTCCGTGTGGTAAACTTGTCCCTCTGGTCTGCGATGTGCAGCGCCCGGCCTGCAGGCCCGGCTGTGGGGAGCGCCGAGTCAGAAGAAGAGGAGCAGCGAGGAGAAGCTCCGCAGCAAACCAACACAGCTGGGGCTCCAGGAGACCCTCGCTGAGTCCGTGTACATCGGACGGCCACTTGTACACCGTATCCTTGCCTCGTTTTCTCTCCACCCGGTTATATAGTTACATATTGAACTTGAAAGCACACAAGAGAACATAACTCTGCCACGGCGGCACAATCCTCTAAACCAGGGGTCTTCAACATTGTTTGAGCCAAGGACCCCTTAACTGAAACCGAGATGGAGGAGGGACCCCCTACTGCATATACTGTGTAAAATAAAGTATCAGGTTTGACTCCGACCTGCGGCCGTTTGCTGCATGTCATTCCCCCTCTCTCCCCTTTCAAGTCTACGCTGTCTTTCTGACCCTCAACATACAACCATTTACACCATTAAAAGCATATAAACGTTACAACATTATTAGTTATTAGAAGTCTCATGTTTCCTTAAAGCCTGCAGTACTCGGCCTCGGACTCTGTGGGAAACACTCGTGGAAGCCGTGGCTCATCTCTGCAGCCCTCGAACTCTCCAGGTATGGCAAGGATTCGTCTAATCAGTTAAATTATGTGTAGAATACTAATGATGTTTATTTTTATATGTAATGTATAAATGAAGTGTTCATTAAATGCATATAAAAGCCATTCTAAAAGAGGATGCTTGGTAGTACCAACAAGACAACCTGATACATGAAAACAGAATGAAACAAATGTGTGAAGAAGAAAACGTCCTCCAACTGTTCACATATATTAATATTAACTCTCATAATTATAAAGTATAAACTCCATGTCTAGGTCTTCAACTGTCTTCAACCGAACATGTAGAATACTAATTGTTTACTTATTTATAAATACATATATATATATATATATATATATATATATATATATATATATATATATATATATATATATATATATATGAGCATATAGTATGTATGTATACACATGGTTCCTTTAGTGTCTCTGTGCTCAGTGACAGCCTCTATCACAGCCTGTTTGTCCTGGTTCCTTCAGCGTGGCCGTGCTCAGTAACAGGACATTCCTAAATGGATGGGAGAAGGCCGAGATGAGGAGGAGAACCTTTCTTCTGCTCTACTACTTTCTGCGTTCACCCTTCTACGACAGATACTCAAAGTAAGTATGTCTGGATGTCCCCTCACTAATTAGCTGATTGATTGTATTGATTGTATGTATTGTTAAGTCCAGGGGTCTTCAATGGTTTTAAACCAAGGACCCCTCAACTGAGAGAGAGATGGAGCAGGACCCCCGACTACATATATTATATCAAATGAAGTTGCATATTAAACTGGGCCTACAGTAACGTGTAGGGCGACCTAAAGCCTTTATAAATACCTTTTGTAGTGCATAGAATACTCCATCCATCCATCCATCGTCTTCCGCTTATCCGTTGTCGGGTCGCGGGGGGGCTCCAGCAGGGGACCCCAAACTTCCCTTTCCTGAGCCACATTAACCAGCTCTGACTGGGGGATCCCGAGGCGTTCCCAGGCCAGGTTGGAGATATAATCCCTCCACCTAGTCCTGGGTGTTCCCCGAGACCTCCTCCCAGCTGGACGTCCCTCCACCTAGTCCTGGGTCTTCCCCGAGACCTCCTCCCAGCTGGACGTCCCTCCACCTAGTCCTGGGTCTTCCCCGAGACCTCCTCCCAGCTGGACGTGCCTCCACCTAGTTCTGGGTCTTCCCCGAGGCCTCCTCCCAGCTGGACGTGCCTGGACCACCTCCCTAGGGAGGCGCCCAGGGGGCATCCTTACCAGATGCCCGAACCACCTCAACTGGCTCCTTTCGACGTGAAGGAGCAGCGGCTCTACTCCGAGCTCCTCACGGATGACCGAGCGTCTCACCCTCATCATCTCTAAGGGAGACGCCTCCTCAGGAAACCCATTTTGGCCGCTTGTACCCTGGATCTCGTTCT
This sequence comes from Gymnocephalus cernua, assembly GCA_023631565.1. NCBI lineage: Eukaryota > Metazoa > Chordata > Actinopteri > Perciformes > Percidae > Gymnocephalus > Gymnocephalus cernua. The sequence continues at coordinate 100,949 of CM042426.1, read as the reverse complement.
TTCGGTCATGACATGGCATAGAATACTAACCTATTCAGATAATAATGTCAGCATGATTTTATAAATCCTGTTTCAATGTTAAACATACATGTGGCCCAGAGACTCTCAGGATGATCTGGATTTGTGGATCTCAGTGACTACGTTACCTATGGGCCACTCGACCTATCATCACTGGGGGGAGGGTCACAAATGGTGGAGCTGATTTATCTTTGCTAATAATTTTGCAAACAAATACAACATGCTGGATTCATATTAAGATATTTTAAAAGTAAACGTTACGCACAAGCGCGGCACACACGCACGGTCGATATCAAGACATTTCCGATGACAAATCAGAATGACATAAAGTGTACCTCACACACACACACACACACACACACACACACACACACACACACACACACACACACACACACACACACACACACACACACACACACACACATACACACACACACAGGTTCTATTTCCCAGTACCAGTCAGATTGTATTCTAGTGGGCAGAGAACGTTTCACAGTTGAGTGACCTCATTTTAAAGATTCACTGATTATGAATTGTCTGCGATTAATTTTCTCTCCACCGACTAATCAATTATTGTGTTTTACAAGAATGAACGCAGTTTAAAATATTTGTAAAAATATAAAGCACAATAATGTGGTAACGTAGTTTGGCAGCTGGTGTTTTAACAGTAGTTTGTTGGTCTGCAGGGAGAAGATTGTCTTGGTGCTGCGACTGCTGGCCGATCACGTCCCAGGAATAGGACTCGTTGCACGTAAGTACCGCCGCCACGTCTGCTCCACGAGGCTGACCTCCACAGACGAGCTTCTTAAACCGCCTTGAAGTGTTTCTCTCCAGCATTCAACATTCATGACCAGAGGCAGAAGTATTCTGATCTAATACTTAAATCAAAGTACTTATAGCACACTTTAAAAATTCAGTTACATTATTCTATGCACTACAAAGGTACTGTATGTATGAAGGCGTTAGGCTGCCCAGTTTAATATGCAAATTTAAATATGCAACTTATAACAAATTATTAGCAAAGATAAATCAGCTCCACCATTTAGTGACCCCCCCCCCCCCCCCCCCCCCCCCCCCCCCCCCCAGTGATGATAGGCTGACTGGCCCATAGGTAACGTAGTCACTGAGATCCACAGATCAAGAGGAGGTTGTGACTCATGAGTAGAGATGTTCAAGTTATTGCTGGCTAGTGTTCATTTAGTGTTAACTTCAGTTTAGTTCTGATCTATTTGGGTAGCTTAAGGACACTACATGAACAAATTATTAAATTAAGGAAATGATGGAATAGGAACTAGGGCTGCACGGTATGATAACGTTGAATATCGCGATAACGATGTTACTTGCGATAAATAAACAGATAATGACCTCTTCTGAAGAGTCCATCAGGGTTTTTTAGACCTCCGTGTCCTCCTTGGCTATTAACAGCCGCATGGAGGAATAAACTAGCTAAAAAGCATAATATGAACACTTTAATATAAGAGTATTTATTTATTTAGCTCATTCTTGCTTTTTCTCGTATTCATAGTGAACTACTTGTGTTTTGTGTGTTTTTTGGTTAATTCTTTTTTATGTAGTTTGAAATAAACCATTCAGTTATAAAAACAAAACAATGAACAAAGTAAAGTTTGGAGAAAAATATCCTTGATTTCATAACGTATTGGTGCTCGCTTGTCTGTTCAGGCCCTTTGATGGATTACCTCCCCACCTGGCAGAAGATCTACTTCTACAATTGGGGATAAAGCCTGCTGGACATGCTCACATCTCTGAACTCAAAGAAGGCCACGTTGAGAAAGGGACGACGTGGGGACAGAGACGCTTGCTATAATTCCCCATGAATCAGATAAAATGATGTGGAAATGATGACCACTTGGAACTGACAGCGAGGACCTTCTTAGTGACAACACGTCTTGATTTAGAAGGCTACTCCAGAAATTAAGCAAACGTAGTTTTTCACTCTACTAAACACGGGTGTGACTGATGCTAATGTTTGCCTCGTGTCGGAGATCTTGCTTCTTTGAGTTGATTCACGCCATTGTCTGTACTATGAAGCGTTTGTATTTGCATTGACAGCCTGTATTATATGTGGCCAAATATTTTTGTGAGTAACGGTATTTCATTCCATCGTCTCGGTGATCCATTTTGTCAAGATGAGCTGCCTTGTTTGTCGACAACTGCCGCAGGGCAGGAATCTGTACGTCTGAAGCACACAACTAGAGTGACGACAATCTCAACACCTCATTTAAAATCCCCCGTTCTTGTTGGAGTTTTCATGCAGAAATGAGTTGCACAATGCCAGTGGAAACAGATTAATCAAGAAAAATGTGAGACGGCAAAAACAGATGAAAGGCCGTGCAAGTGTGTGTGAAAGCTGGAGTCAATGACGAGAACAAGCCAGAGGTTTTGAATCTTTATTAACTCACTGAATAGGTTTCTTTTTTTTTAGCCTACAAATAAATAATTAAATGTTTCATCCTTTCAGTTCACGTTTGTTACTTTTTTGGAGTTTTATCACGGGTGGAACATACACAGGCATGGCCACGCTAGGAAGGAATCGGACTCTGATCCATCAAAGATACTAACAGGTTCCCAGACCTCTCATCTACTTGAGACAGTTCTTCAATTACTTGTTGAATGTCAAGTCTGCCGGGAACATAAAGGTGAAGGAACTGTGGGAGCGCGCTGCATCACCATCAGGTAAGAGGGTGTGTGACACACGTAAGCTGTCGCGCTATGCTTATTAATAAGTCGGCCATGAAAACATTTCTTCAGCTTTTTGTCTTAATGGGCACAACTGTCATGATGTGGTTAACGCCTTTAAAGTCTGGAACATTTGATTGGCCAATAATTAAAAACTGAACAGATAAAACGTAAACTGAAGACGTCAACCTTCCAAAATAAAAGGTCAAACTGCCGAGAGAGGTACAGCTGCAGCGATCAATCCATTAGTTGTCAACTATTAAATTATTCACCAACTTTGTTTTAATATTTGTAATTTTTATGGGAAAAAAAAGTAGATTTTAGCTTGTGTGAATATGTTCTAGTGTCTTCTCTGGGACAGGAAACTGAATATCTTTGAGTTGAGGACAAAACATTTGAGGACGCCATTTTGGGGTTTTTGGGAAACTGATCCACATTTTTCACCATTTTCTGACATTTTATAGTCCATTCACTCAGAAAATAATCAACAGATTAATCGACTATGAAAATAATGGTTAGTTGCAGCTCTAGAGAGAAGAAAAGGCCTTTCAGAGTTGAGGTACATCGAGGCAGACTTCAGATTCAACCAGCGAGACGTGACAAGTGAAATGAAGAAGACCCAGCATCTAAACATGATTATTGTCTGAAGAGATTTAAAGGACTTCAAGTGTTCTGACGTCCGTATTAAAACTGACGTTATGCTCATTTGATGTCCTTTTTAGAACTACCGATTGGGTTTAAGCCCCACTTTAATTTAAACTCTCCAGCTGGCCTGCGCTGTCTCATGGACGCCTGGGTTTAACTGGTTTTAAAACATAATAATAAATGGATATGGATAATAAATAACCATAGCAGCTAGGACATCAAATGTGATGTTCCACTGTTCACACGATATTCTTTCACTCAGAAATGCATAACTCCAAGCTCACAAACCGTGTGCAACAGTCGAGGCAGTAGCCGTCAGTGCCGTGTAGATGAAAAATAATAACCTGTGGTCAATCTGTACTGGAAGTGAACAGCAGTGAATCAAACACTGAATGCAAACGTTGTGGATTTTTGTTCAAATTAACGCTAACGGTTGAAAATATAAACTGCATTTTTTTATATAATCACAATAAAAACAAACAAGACATAACATGATGTATTTGTTAATATGAATCAAATAACAACACTTTGATTTATGTATTTAAGGAATAAAATATAGTAGAATTAACTTTTGAAAACTAAGACCAAAGAATTCTCGACAGTAAATTACAACATAACTTTCGGTTCTTCGATGGTTCCTTTTCTGAAAATAAAACTCAAGAGTCTGCTAACGAGGATGACTCGTGACTCATGGCTCGTAACTAATGGTTCATGACCCATGACTCATGACTCACTCCTGTGAAATTGTCTCTAGAAGAAGAAGAGGATGGGAGAGAAGGATGATTTATTTTTCCCCATGCAATCCTTTCTGCTTCCCGTCTCCGTCTCTCGTCCCATCTACTCGTTTCAGTCCCGAGGCTCGTTGCTCTTCCCAGGCGTCAGAATGTCTCCCCGCCGGCTGGTGCTGATCAGTAGGCGCCGTAGCGATCCTGAGAAAACATGGGGGGTGTTGAATCATTTTCCCGGTTCCTACTAGGCTGCACGATATGAGGAAAATATCTAACTGTGATTATTCTGACTGATTTAGCGATTGCGATATGATTCACGATATTGAAGAGAATGATCATGTTTGTATCATTCTCATTTTCACTAACCCTACTTAAAGCGTAACTCTCGCAAAAATGCATCCTAGGGTGTTTTTGTGAATGTACACGAGTCAAACTTCAGTTTAAAAGCATATATAGGACGGAAGCTCCACTTTTAAGATTCACCGTATTCTTGTTTTTGGGTCAAATGGCCTTTTGAATGGGAGAGCTAGGGGCACTTTTATGCTAGCCTCAAAATATCTATTTTTAACCACTAAGAAGACTCGACACAACATGAGACTTTGCTCCGAGTATCTCCAGGAGCTCTACACATTAACTCCACCGGAGCACGAGGGATATACTAAATCTGTTGCTGCTTGTTTTGATATCGACTCGTTCTGACTGCCGAGACGGCGGCGACCGGAAACAACAAGAGCTACGGTGAGTTGTTAAAACCTTTCTTTTTAGTAAACTCTGTGTTTAGTTAGTTTGTGTTATTGTGTGACTTTGATGAATCCGAACTAACCCTTTAAATATCACACAATATAACTAACCGATGGAGGCGGCGATTCTGGAGGTAAAATCACTGTTTTTGTTAAAGGAGTCTGGTGGCTTTGAAGATAACAGCTTCAGTTCCCCGTCATAAAGGTAAAGCGCTGAAAATATTCTAAATAAAGCGTACAATTACACAGATATAGATGTTTTTAGGTGTCTAAATGTGTAACACTGACTATGGATATTAAATATATACGAAGTAGCTCAAACAACCTTCAAAACATCTGAACTATTCCTTTAAGGATGATGTTTCTAGGGCTGCAGCTATCGAGTATTATAGTAATCGAGTATTCTACCGATTATTCCATCGATTAATCGAGTAATCGGATAAGAAATACTTTTGTTTTATTGAAGAGCAAGATTATACAAGAGTGGTTTAATTTTTGGAAAAATATTTTTGTATTGCCTACATTGTTTACAATATCATCTCTCTAAAAACTAAACGTATGAAGTGCATTTAAGTTTCAACCTGAGACTGATCTGTATATACATGTAGGTCTATAAGTATATATGTTATACTCAACCTATTTTCATTTATATATCTGATTACAATGTCACACAGCTCTGTTACACTAACGCTAGTACATCGTTAACCCTAACCCTGTTTCTCCGAAGGGAGAGTCAACACGTCGGCTCTTCAGATCAGATTGTGGTCTCCACTACGTATTTTCTTGTCTTTGTTTCTGGTGGTTGTTGTGTTTGGTGTAGTTTCGTCGTCCATATCACTGTGTGATTTACTTTAGTCGGGTCCTCTTTGTGGAATGGATGATTAAGTTAGACTCGATGTTCTCTGATGAGATGCTGAAGCGTTGACGTCGTGCTATTATTGTGGTCAGCTAGTTTGATTTTGCAGTAGACACACTGAACAGAGTTTTGTTTTAATTATGTTTGAACTGATTCCAAACTTTGGACACTTTCTGTCGTTGTCTCCAGCCTGTCTCTTCTCTCAGCCCCTCACTATTTACGCTCTTCAGTTTGTAATCTGGACGTCAGCCTTCATGGCATGTGTCTCCAGCAGCGTCAGACCGGAGTGCAGAAACACCGTGAGCGATACAACGTTGGTAACATTGATTAAACAAAGGATGGAATAGTAATGGAATTATTTGAGTTACTCATGGAATAGTTTTAGCCCGACTTCTGTTGATGTCTCACCTGGATTGTATTCATGACACCGTTGGCCAAGACGGCCATCTTGCCTGCTACGGTCTTCACTCCCTGTTTGAATTGGGCAATATCCGGGCCGGAGGGGAGCACGCTGTCAAAGCCTGGCGCCCGCCCTGAAAGATGAGACGAGAGGAAGTAGTGTACGTTTAGGGTCTGACATATTTAAATGAATTCCATACTTAGCCTATATTAAAAGGTCCCATATTGTAAAAAGTGAGATTTTCATGTCTACTTTTTCAAGGTACTATATAAATACTGTGACAGTATTAAAATGCTCAATCTACACAAAATAACACAACTCCTATCCAGAAACTGTGCCTTTAAACGAGCCGTGAGGACTTCCTGTACAGTTGTGATGTCACAACTATATGACATTTTGGTCGAAAGTGCCGCTACGTTAGTTATTCCTCGGCTGCAATAACGCTGCAGAGACTCAGAGAGCACAGATGCGAAAGACCCGGAAGCGCTGACCAATCAGAGCAGACTGGGCTTTTTTGGAAGGGGTCTTAAAGAGACAGATGCTAAAACGGAGCGTTTCAGACAAAAGGTGAAGACAGGTACAGTATGTTCAAACAGACAGTATGAGAACAATACTATATAAGTTTTTCTTTTACATTAAAGCATGTAAACATGATCTAGTAAAAGCACAAAATAGGAGTATGACCCTGGAAAGGAGCCAGATATTGGACCTTTAATTAATCCACAACAAATGCATTTCCTCCTGTTTGAGTAGCGTTGACTATAAGCTCAGTGACCAGTTCTTTCAGTCAGAGACTTTCACATTAATGATGTGTTCTCTTATCATGGGGTTTTCTGACACTAAGAAAAATAAAAGGAAAATGCCAGCAAATACACAAGCAAACAGGTCGTACCTTTTTGGTCACTGCCCTCCCCGAACAGGTCAGCTGAACTGATGGAGGAGCTTCCAGACATGGTCTCCAGTCTGGTCTTTGCATCATACTGAGAGGAGAAGAAACAACAGTCAACACCTGGGGAATAACAATACGCTTTTTACAAACAATAAGCACGTAAATCTCTCTCGGGGAGGAATTGCTTTCAACAATGAAATGTGGATGTATATGCTTGAAGTTAGGGCTGGGCAATTAATCCACATTTTAATCGTGATTACGATTTTGGCTCCTAGTGATCACAAAAACCGAGTAATGAAGTAAAACGAGTATTTTGCACATTAAGTTTTTTGCAAGTAAACTCATTTTGTCTCGTGTTCTGAATGGAGAAACTTCACAGTTCAAGGTGTTGTCTCTGTTGATTTAATTTGTTTCTCAACTTCAATAACTGCACATTCTTTCCTAAATGAGTCACAATGAGTAATCATAGTGAATTATTGGGATTTCAATATTGACCAAAATAATTGTGATTATAGTATTTTCCATAATCGAGCTGTTCAGTTCAATTTTATTAATATAGCACATTTAAAAACAACCACAGTTGACCAAAGTGCTTAACAAGATCAAAAAACCCCAAATGGATAAAATACACAAACAATACACAATACCACAAGCCAACGAATAGAAGTGGGTCTTCAGCAAGGACTTGAATGTTTCAGCGGTCCGAGCAGTTCTTTTATAAAGAGGCAGTGATGGAGTACTCGAGATCTGGACTCGAGGTATCAAGAGCCATCGACACAGAGCAGTTTAGGTATTCAAAACTGAAAGAAGGCGGAGGTTTCTCACCTCTGCACTGCTCTCCCGACCAAAGAACATGTCCGAAGAGATCGCCTTGGCATTTGCAAACTTCTGTCGGGCCTCACTGGACTCGGACACTGGAGCCGATACGTCGGCTTTTCTTCTGCTGGGAAGTCTGAATTAAACACGTAAACCAACACATCAGAGCTGCACCCAGTCCAGTGGACACAACCGTTTCATTTTTTACCACGTAACACAGAAGACAGAGTGAGCATGTGTGTAGATACCTTTCTCCAATTGGCTGAATACTAGAGATGGTGATCTCCTCTTTGGGGTCCTCTTTCTCCAGAGCCCAGGAGGTGGTAAAGGAGGCAGTTCCTGCCTCCGTGTCCCACCGGGATCCAAAACTGTCTCCCACTGTAAACGGGTTGTCCTTATATCTGCAACATCAAACACAATGGATTATTAACCACTCCCTGCTGGTCTGGGACACCCATTCATGTTTATTACTGCAGGTCAAAGCAGGTTAAACTTAGAGATGCAACTAACGATTATTTTCAGTGTCCATTCTTTTCTCGATTAATGGATTAGTTGTTTGGTTTATAAATTGTCAGAAAATGGTGAAAAATGTCAATCAGCGTTTCCCCAAATAGCTCGAGATGACGTCCTCAAATGTCTTGTTTTGTCCCCAACTCAAAGATTTCAGTTTCCTGTCCCAGAGGAGAGAAGAAACTAGAACATATTCACATCTAACAAGCTGACATCAGAGAAGTTTGACTCAAAAAGACTCAAACTGATTAATCTATTATCAAAACAGTTGATTCATTTAATAGTTGACAACTAATCCTTTAATCTTTGCAGCTCTTATTTAAACTAGTAGATTAATAAGTAGGTATCCTTTGAGAGGCGTCACGTGCTTTGGGGGTCCAGAGGTGAAACCCGGCTCATCAAACATGTCCAGTTTGGAGCGAGAGGAGGACTTGGATCCCACGGGAGTCTCCTGCTCGATCACCTGCATCTCCGACATCACCGAGTGGGACACAGCACTGAAACAATCACACGCATTTAGAGATGATGTGACACGCTTGCTCATGCAGTCATTCAGTCATGCCAACCTTACACCAAACGACTTTTCAAGTGATTCCACTGTTCGCAGACTAATTTCCAATATTGGAATGAAATCCTGACAGTCTTGCTAAAGATGGGGCTTTTCCTTAAATTAGCAGCTAATGCTAGCAGTGGCTAGTTGAAGTCTTGCAATATGTCACCCTGCAAGATCCCCCAGTCTTTACATATAACAGTCTTTAACGTTAGATGTGAGATGGTGTCAGACTTTAGTCTTTTCAAAGTCTGTTCAGTCTTCTAGTGTCTGGCAGGCATTAGTCTGTTAAAGCTATAGTACGTAGTTTCTGTCTCCCCCATGAGGAATTCTAAGTAATGACATCAACACTGTCAACGCGTCCACATGATACACATGAGCCTTCAGAGGTCATTGTCTTCACTCGAGTTTCTGGACGCCACAATCTTGTGATATCTGGTGACACTTGATGTTAAAATTTTGGTGAAAATCGTTGAGACCTCAGGAAGAATAGCTGCTGCTTAATGGAGTAGCTAATGGGGATCTAAATAATAAACAAACAAAAAGACAGTCATACTGACAAATCCAGAGAGAGTTGTGTGGAGCTGATAGTCTTAATTAGCTTTGGAGACACTCACTCGGCTTGAATGAAATGAACGTTCATTAATATCAAAAGGTTACGCACTAAAGCTTTAAGAAAGTCAATGAACGATAAAGGGCACTCCTGATTCTGTCTTCATTGAACCAAAGATATCCTGCTAAAGGAAACTTCAGGTCGATCTGTGATGTTACCTCCTGTTGCCGAAGCCCATGCCCAGTCTCTCAGCCTGCTCTCTCTTCTTGCCTTCCATGGTCTGAATCTTCTTTTCCTCCATCTTCCTGTCGATCTCCAGCTCTTTGTAGGCCAAACGCATCGAGGCCACACTGCAAGGTAGACAATCGTTTGCCAAGAGTTTTATTTCTTATTTTGAGAAGAAAACAAAGGATCATAGAATGGAAATTACAAAAACAACAAAGAAAATCTCAATTCGCCCTTCTTTGAACTGGGATTTCCAAAACAATGTATTTCATGCTAATGCTATGTATAGGGTAAAGAGAGATGAAATAAGATCCCTTACATGGACTCCTCGGCATGTTTCTTCACCTCAGCCGCCTGCTCCTCTCTCATCTTCTCGGCCACTTGCGCCTGCTTCTCCACCTCCGAGAAACTCTTACTGCTCACTTTCTGGGCACCCAGACCTTTCTTTGCACCGAGCTGCATCAGTAGGAAACGCGGGACACAGATTAGTTCCAGATTAGTCAACGTTACATATTAACGTTTATTTGTATAGCACTTTACAGCAACCAGCAGGTATCCAAAGTGCTTTACATGAAGTAACAATAAAATATAACATACAGTAAAATCAGAAGGAATAAAACATAATAAATCAGAAAAATACATGAAAGCAGAAAAAACGGATAATGTCACAGCGCTCCTATGTTTAAAAAGCCATTCTAAATAAATATGTTTTAAGGTTAGATTTAAAAACAAGCTATGTCTATTATAGTGCGGATGTCAGGAAGTCACTTGTTCCAAAGCCCCGGTGCTTGAACAGGTTGAAGGGCATCCTCGGCGATATGGCCAAAATCGGCTAACCTGAAATCGGTCATTTCATATCTCGATAACGATATACTTCACGATTAGGGCTGCACGATATGAGAAAAATATGTGATAATGTTGGTGAACATCGTGATGACAATTGTTTAATTGAACATTGAATTGCATATAAAAGGCACCACTAAAACAGAATGAGAGTAACATTATGAAGTGCAGTTTACTACACAAAGAATCTCTTTTTGTGATATGTAGCAGCCTTTCGCGATGTGTTTATTGCACCAGTTGATATCGCGATAATAAAAATATATTGTGCAGACCTAATCACGATATGGCATGTTTTCCTATAATTCAATAAATAAAGAAATCGTCTGTGTGAAATGACCACACAGTGAAGCCTACCTTTGTCTACTCCTGTGTGAATTTAATACTTGACAAATGAAAAGTATTTTTAGTAAGAACTTTTAGTGCAAAATGAACATAACGTGCAAGGATCAGAACGTAGATGTAAATATAAATATACACACACACACACAGCGCAGTTCGACTGCTGGTGTTTCGACATCACAATAGAAGCGATATGGAAAAATATATACAATAGACATTTTTATATCATTATGTAGGGCTGCAACTAATGATTATTTTTCATTCTATGGATGAATGGATTAGTTGTTGGATTTATAAAATGTCAGATAAGGGAGAGAAATGTGGATCCGAGTTTCCCAAAAAGCCCAAGATGACGTCCTCAAATGTCTTGTTTTGTCCCCAACTCAAAAGATATTCAGTTTCGTGTCCCAGAGGAGAGAAGAATCTAGAACATATTCACATTTAACACGCTGACATCAGAGAAGTTTTACTATGTTTCCATAAAAAACGACTCAACCGATTATCAGAATAGTTGGCGATTCATTTATATATCGTCATATCGACCAGCCCTACCCGGCATTGCAGAGACAGAGGTCAAGGCTTGTTGAAAATATGACTCACCCCTTTTTTGGCAGTCATGGGCTTCTTTTTTCCAATGATGGAAGGCTTCACATCTGTAACACAAGTGACAATCTGTTAAAAAACAGCAAAAAAATGTAAGCCTTCACTTTTGTGAAATGATTTTTTACTTTGCCAAGCTGAAGTCAAAGCAAGTAAAACCACACCAGCTCAGAAACCCAAGGTAATATCGCAGAGACGGACGCAGAGACGGACTCAGAGACGGACGGACTCAGAGACGGACTCAGAGACGGACTCAGAGACGGACTCAGAGACGGACGCAGAGACGGACTCAGAGTCGGACCGACGCAGAGACGGACCGACTCAGAGACGGACTCAGACGGACTCAGAGATGGACTCAGACGGACTCAGAGTCGGACTCAGAGTCGGACGGACGCAGAGACGGACTGAGAGACAGACTCAGAGACGGACTCAGAGACAGACGCAGAGACGGACGGACGCAGAGACGGACTCAGAGACGGACTCAGAGTCGGACTCAGAGACGGACGGACGCAGAGACGGACGCAGAGACGGACGGACGCAGAGACGGACTCAGAGACAGACGCAGAGACGGACTCAGAGACAGACTCAGAGACGGACGCAGAGACGGACTCAGAGTCGGACGCAGAGACGGACGGACGGACGCAGAGACGGACTCAGAGACGGACTCAGAGACGGACTCAGAGACGGACGGACGCAGAGACGGACGCAGAGACGGACGCAGAGACGGACGGACTCAGAGACGGACGGACGCAGAGACGGACGGACGCAGAGACGGACTCAGAGACGGACTCAGAGTCGGTCGCAGAGACGGACGCAGAGACGGACGCAGAGACGGAAGCAGAGACGGACGCAGAGACGGACGCAGAGACGGACGCAGAGACGGACTCAGAGACGGAAGCAGAGACGGACGCAGAGACGGACGCAGAGACGGACGCAGAGACGGACTCAGAGTCGGTCGCAGAGACGGACGCAGAGACGGAAGCAGAGACGGAAGCAGAGACGGACGCAGAGACGGACGCAGAGACGGAAGCAGAGACGGACGCAGAGACGGACGCAGAGACGGACGCAGAGACGGACTCAGAGTCGGTCGCAGAGACGGACGCAGAGACAGACGCAGAGACGGAAGCAGAGACGGAAGCAGAGACGGACGCAGAGACGGACGCAGAGACGGAAGCAGAGACGGACGCAGAGACGGACGCAGAGACGGACTCAGAGTCGGTCGCAGAGACGGACACAGAGACGGAAGCAGAGACGGAAGCAGAGACGGACGCAGAGACGGACGCAGAGACGGAAGCAGAGACGGAAGCAGAGACGGACGCAGAGACGGACGCAGAGACGGAAGCAGAGACGGACGCAGAGACGGACGCAGAGACGGACTCAGAGTCGGTCGCAGAGACGGACACAGAGACGGAAGCAGAGACGGAAGCAGAGACGGACGCAGAGACGGACGCAGAGACGGAAGCAGAGACGGACGCAGAGACGGACTCAGAGACGGACGCAGAGACGGACTCAGAGTCGGACGCAGAGACGGTCGCAGAGACGGACGCAGAGACAGACGCAGAGACGGAAGCAGAGACGGAAGCAGAGACGGACGCAGAGACGGACGCAGAGACGGAAGCAGAGACGGAAGCAGAGACGGACGCAGAGACGGACGCAGAGACGGACGCAGAGACGGACTCAGAGTCGGTCGCAGAGACGGACGCAGAGACGGACGCAGAGACGGAAGCAGAGACGGAAGCAGAGACGGACGCAGAGACGGAAGCAGAGACGGACGCAGAGACGGACGCAGAGACGGACGCAGAGACGGAGAAGAAACAGGCTTTGGTTTGGCTTTTATTGTTAGTTCAAACACTGCTGATGCTCAGTGAGGCACGTTAGTCAAAACTTTCACTAAATCAGCAAGCTCTCATAACACTGATGTTAGTCAGTCAGATTGCTTTCAGAAGTATTTGCACTGTGAGAAAACTAAGTGAAGGGTAGACAACTAAAAATACGCTTTCAAAAAACTATTAATTCAGTAGACACCTAGTCTATGTCGACGACATTTCATTTCCGGGATTGCTCAGGTGCTGCCGGATGTCTTTCACTTCAGCCAGATGTCTGTCTCCTTCCTCTTCCTTTGTGTTGGTGTTCTAACCTCCGGCTGATTTGTGAGGACTCTGGTTAACTGCTCCTCAGATCTCTGCAGGGTAAATCCAGACAGCTAGCTAGACTATCTGTCCAATCTGAGTTTTCTGTTGCACGACTAAAACTACTACACCGTGGCTCCGTCCGGAGATTAGCACTGCCCAAGATGATTGTGATTGGTTTAAAGAAATGCCAATAAACCAGAGCATGTTTTTCTCCCATCCCAGAATGCTGTGTGGACTAGCCAGACCTTTCTCCGCAGCGCTGTGGAGGAAGGTCTGGTAATGTGAGACTAGTAGACACCAGACTATTGTGACAAATACTATTATTAGAGTCCTTTGAAAACATTTGTCTACAAGGTATTACCTTTCGAGTTATGGCGCAATAATGTCCACATGTTGCATCTGAAATGCTGGAACTAAAATACTCATCCACACACTGACTACCTGCAGGTATGTAAGACAACTTGCATTACAGTAGCCTTGGTTACATTTTTCTGACTAAGATTACAAAGCTTTGGTTTGACAAAGAGCTAATTGTTTAACAGCAGAAGCTCACGTAAAACTATCACAGGCCCTCCTAATTGGGCTATCTATTTTCCAGTGGGCGATAGAGAGGAGAAAATGAGAGGTGGCTGATGAGATGTCAATCAGGTAACACAACCATGCGTCTGAGGCATTAACCAGCCGGCGCAAACAGCTAATCACCTTTAGGTGTCCATCCTTCCTGTGATGACAAACGCATGGAGTCCTCTACACGAAAGGACAAACCAGTCACAAAACCAGAATCCAAAACACAGAAGAAGCTGATTTAACATAAGAATAATGCTCTTCATCAACAAGGTTTGAGTCCGAATTAGAGCAGGGGTCTTCAATGTTTTTTAGGCCAAGGACCCCTCGGCTGAAAAAGAGACGGAGCAGGGACCCCTTACTATATATACACACTGCACTTATTAAATTGAGTTGCATAATAAACTGGGCCTAGAACGTGTAGGGCGGTCTAAAGCCTTAACACATACATACCTTTTTATGCTGCATACAATACTAAGCTATTAAAAGAATCATTGTTGGCATATTCTTACAGTTATACATCATGTTTTAATGTTAAAATGTGGCACAGTAAATCCTTAAAGCTATAGTACGTAGTTTCCGTCTCCCCCATGAGGAATTCTAAGTAATGACATCAACACTGTCGCTGCGTCCACATGATACAAGCCTTCCGTGACCTTCCTGTTGAATATCTCTGAATTAGACAGTTTAATACACTGCTGGATGGATTTGTGTCATTGATGATATGTTAAGGATTGTGTAAATGATTAGTGAATTAATGAACCAGTCGACTGAAAAGTAATTAGTAACTATTTTGATAATCGGTGAATGAGTCTCCCTTTCTGCGGTTTTTAATGTTCCTATTGCACCTGTCTTTATATAAGTTTTTCTTTCTTTTCATCTTTTTGTGAAGCACATTTTGAATATTTTTTGTATGAAATTTGCTATAATTGAAGTTTCATTATTATTGTTAATTGGAAAAATAGTCAGCAGAAAATAAAGAAGGGAGTTACAGTATATGTTCATGTTTGTATACAGAGAAGCTGCAGAACAAAACTGAGGGAAGTATGTGCCCCTCTGAATAAGCACAACTGTCAAACATGACACGGCGGAGTTACTGAAGAGCAGGCCAGTGCTTGTGATGTCACTCGCAGAGGCTGAATCAGGCTAATAGACTCACCAATGGAGGCTTTGTCTGACGTGCTCAGACCGTCGATGCTCGGTCCTTCCTCCGGCTCTACAAAGAACCAGACGAAAAAACATTTTCTAAGTTGAGAACCAACTATATAATTATTTATACATATTATTTGATACAACCCAGTATATACACCAGAATCTTCCAGCAGAGGCGAGATATCATAACTTTTAGTAGGGCTGCACAATGTAGCATTTCTTATCCTCATCGCAATATCAACTGCCGCAATAAACACGTCGCGAAGGGCTGCGAATGTCAGCATAAAAAACTACCCTTTAAAATGTAACCGTCATTCTTTTTTAGTGCTGCCTTTATATTCAATTCAATGTTCAAATTGTTCAATTAAAAGAAAGTTGGAAATGATTTCCCTTCATTTGTTTAATATTCAACAAGCAGTTTGTTGTATTTTAGCCGAATACTGAAAGCAGCAGAACTGAGAACACTTTAATATCCGTATCTTAAATAGCAATAGTAACAAATCAGAAACTCTGTTTCTGTTTTGGTGAAGGTAAAACAAAATGTAAACAGTTTAAAAAGATATGTAAAATGTGTAAAGAAGAGACTTGTTGTACTAACGGCTGTCATCGTGGCCCTTGGCCGTCGTGTCTGATAGCTGTGGGGTCAGCGTGGCTCCATTCTGCTGCGGCTCGGAGGCTGGCGCCATGCTCCAGTCCATAGCACGCTGAAAACAAAGGACAACAATCAAAGCTATTTATATTTTCAATTAAGCACACAAGAATTCATAAACCCAGGTTCTTTAAAACTCATTTCATGGTGTTAAGTTATTGATACTTATTCAATTTCTAGTGTCGTTTACAGTGTCAAATTTACTGTTATATTTAACTAAACTGTTTTAGTTAAGGTTAATTTAAGTACGTTTCCAAAATCTTTTTGTATTATGTATTTATATTACAAAACAAATATTGGCAAAAATATGGCAAATATCTAAATTGGCACAAATATATTCCTGTTCCACGTAGTGAAAAATGTTCCTTGATGTGGCTAACAATTTTTATCACAAACTTATTTATTAAAAATGGTAGCATGCCATGATTATGCAACAAACTAGTCTCGCATTGCCAGACCTTCCTCCACAGTGCTGCGAAGGAAGGTCTGACTAGTTCACACAGCATTCTGGGATGGGAGAACAACGTGCTCTGGTTTATTGGCATTTCTTTAAACCAATCACAGTCGTCTTGGGCGGTGCTAAGCGCCGGACGGGACATTTGGGGGGAACCTCCAGCGGCAATCCCGGAAATGAAACGTCAGCGATATAGACCAGAAACACATACCTGTGTATGTTCTGCAAAAAAGTCTGTCTCTTCCTTCTCAGGAGCTGCAGGAGTGCTTCCTGCAGAAGACTCGATCCATAGCTGCAACAAGAGGAAGACTTAGTTACACTGAGACACACACACACACACACACACACACACACAATTCCATCAACTATGTTCACACAGGAGGTGTGACTTTTACCTTTTTGGCATATTCCCTGAAATGCGATCATCATACACTGTGAATATTAAACACCTTGTGGACTCTGAACTAGATCTGCCAACACGGCTCAGACAGTGATAATCACTCTTATGCAACATGTCAATCATCCACAGGACACAGGTTCATTTCTGTTATTTCGACTGAGTGAGTGTTGTACCTGTGATGTACAAAAACTAATTATTTAAACCTAATCAGGTTGTGTGTAGCTAATAGCTAACAGACTACAGGAGCTGGACCTGAGGTCAGACCAGCAAATTAAAAAACATCACATAATAGTGGTTAATATTTTAGCTTGATTTGGAACATCCTGGAACAGAAAAAGATGCTGCTCATTTATTATAATCTTCCAATGCTCACTGTATGTGTTCCCAATGTATTTCTTTCAGATGATTCCAGGTTATTGTGCTTCATGTGACAGGCACAGAGAGGATGAGAGGTGAGGAGAAATGTGTGTGATTGTACTGAATGGTCCAGTAAGTGTGAGTTTGTTCTCTGGCTGAGATCCAGCATGTTCTGTCAGATGACATGTGCACTCCTGCCAGTTTTGTGATGTTTTGATGCATATAATTAACACAAAAAGGCCACTGCACTACAGCTTTATCAACGAAAGCCAGGGAGTCTGCTGCTGACTGACAATGCAGAAACATGGCCGACAATCTGTCATGATTTAGGCCACAACATAAGAGTAATTCCCCAAACTGTTTCCACTCGATTGATACTCACATCGGAACCATATTTCGACAACGCAGCATTTGCTTGCTGCCGAATCTTCTCCCTATACAACTGGGCTGCACGACTATTATACTTGGCGTTGGTGTCGTTTGTGGAGCAGCCATGCTGGCGGAAGAATACCGTCTTCAGGCAGAAAGAGAAAGGGAGTTAATGCATCAATAGTAATAGCAAACAATAGTAGCTTATTACCCCACCTAGAACATGGGTGTTGTTGTTATTACTTACCGCATTGGCATTGCCTCCAACCTGCATACATCTAAGCTGAAACCAGTTCCAGTTGGAGTCTAACTCAGTGGACCTGAGGCAAAAAGGAAATAATCTCCAGTATGACAGGTACCCTGGATCATGGCACTACAGGTCACTCAGCATATGTACATTCTTAGTCACTCACAATCTGTGGTATGTTCTGAAATGCATTTCAAACTGAATTTGAATGTATTGAAAGGATAGCTCATTGAGATGTAGCATCTCATTTTTAAGGAGGGTCCTATAAACACAAATACAAAATTATAAAACACAAAGAATATCAGCCGTCAGCCCTCTTCTCTTGATTTGCGTTTTGATATTTTGTTGTTACAGTTACTGCATTGTTTTATAGGTATTCTGTGATGAGATGGTGCATATATGTATTAATACATTTCTTGTGTGTTGTTCTTTCACATAACTAAGACTAAAGAAGTGGCTAGGTAAAATGATTCCAAAGGACATACATGTATATTCTCTACATGTATAATCTTGTGAGGTATCTGTAATCCTTGGTGAAGTAAACATTGAGCTACAGAGTACACAGCACACATGGCAATTAAAGTGCCATTCATGCTCTTCTTTCAGACAGCTCGACTTCTCCCTAAAACTATACATTTAAATCGTAAATACACCATGATGATGATTTATGATAGCTATATGATCCCTGTTGAGTTCCACCGAAGCTTACCTGATGAAGCTGAGATGCACGCCCAGTGAGCGGTGGATGCCAGAGCAGTCAATGCATAAGAACACACCGTATGAAATACTTGCCCAGCTGGGGTTTTTGGCAGCGCAGTCAAAACATACCTGTTCAGAAACAGAATGGACATTTCATGATCTACTGGTACAACTTTAACGAACATCTCAATTCAACATATGAATGCAGTGAGCAGTTTTCCCACTCCGTGACAACGACATATTACTGATGACCTCACGGTGCAGTGTTGTTGTTAATGATTGCCATTGTGGTTACAGTAAAGTGTAAAATGATATAGCACCAGCATCCTTAAGTATGTATATCAGTGTCTCCCCTAGGATTTTTTTTAGCTGTGGGGGCAGGTATGTTAACCCCCCCCCCCCCCCCCCCCCCCGTGAAGGTAACGATCGCGTCATTCACGTGCATATTAAGTAGCCACATGTAACATGAGAGAGGACGGTTCGCTCAGCCAGCAGTCAAGTTTATAAGAATTTGTCCAAATTTCTAGATTCTCGCCAAGCTAAGACGACAACCGACAGCTTTATTTGTTTTAGCTTGTTGGTAAAAATTGGCTATTTGCAGAGTAGAGCTGTGTTTGGGTAAAACAGCGTGGTGGACGAGAGTGGACAGAGCAGATTAAAATATCTCTTTCTACATGTTTATGCCGGTCTATACAGGTGAGTGCATTGATAAGTATTGTCTTTTTACTCACGAAGGTTTCATTGTAGCCTACTTACAGTAGAGACTAGCGTGAGTTCATCCACACGCAGCCGAGTTGTGTGTGTGCGCGTAACGTTACCGCACACACACACACATCTAAAACACGCGCAGCACCTGACTGGGAACGATACCGAGGATTACCAACGGCCGCTGGGGGGGGGGCAGATGAACGCTAGTCTCGTTACTGTAAGTAGGTTACGATAAAACCTTCGTGAGTAAACCTATATAGACCGGCATAAACATGTAGAAAGAGATATTTTAATCTGCTCTGTCTGCTCTCGTCCAACGCGCTGTTTTACCAAACTCAGCTCTACTCTGCTCATTTTTACCAACAAGCTCAAACAAATAAAGCTGTCGGTTGTAGTCTTAGCTTAGCTTGGCGGGAATCTAGAAATTTGGACAAATCTTTATAAACTTAACTGCTGGCTGAGCGAACCGTCCTCTCTCTCCTGGAGGTAAATCTATGGATGTATTATAAGACCAAAACAGATACATGTGGCTACTTAATATGCACGTGAATGACGTGATCTTTACAGTCGCGTTCTTCATTCTTGATGATGATGCTGGTTGTATTATTTTGCAACAGCATCATTTCATGGCAGATGGGGCATACAGTATGAATGGTAGCCTGCTTATCAGTCCATTCATCATTAAAGGCTTTTCAACGTCAATTTTCCCTTCAGCCTCTTTGACTGTGACATTTTTACCTGACAACAGCCTTTCTTTCTGCAAGCATTTCCTGCATACTACAACCATGTTTCCTTAATCACAGACTTTAACCATCAGTCAGTGAACTGCCTCCTAGTCTGAGATCTTTTTCTAGTTAAAGAGTCAGTTATCATTATGGAGTTTACATGTTTTTGAGGAGTTTACTCACACTAATATACTGTAAACAAAATAGCATTAATTCAGTAAGAAAGTGAACATTTTCAACGATAATAGGCACATTAGGTATACATTAATTTTATTTTATTCATTTGAAAGTCTGGGGGGGGGTTGATATACCTGCCACCACGGCTAAAAAAAATCCTAGGGGAAACACTGAGATGTGTGTGTGTGCGTTAACGCACACACACATCTCGGCTCAGCTGTGTGTGTGTGTGTGGCGCGCAGGCAAGAATCCCGGCATGTGAATAGAGACAGGGGGCTGGGTTTGTGCTCTACCTGTGAAGCGCGTATCCGCGCTATTCTCCGACAATCAACATTGATACCGTGGCTGCAGAAATTTAACTGTGGCGGTGCGCCACTTGCAAATCAACATAGGGTAAACACTGTATATATTCAATGAAAAATAGTTGTTTTTTTAACATTGAAGAATGTAAACATGTTCTAGTAGAAACCCAAAGAACAAGTTATGAACCTGAACATTAGCATAATATAAGTACTTCATTAGATTCCACCACTGCATTTAACCTGAACATTAGCATAATATAAAGTACCTCATTAGATTCCACCACTGCATTTAACATGAACATTAGCATAATATAAAGTACTTCATTAGATTCCACCACTGCATTTAACATACGGTTTCGTTGAAGCCAGATCTAGAAATATACAATATATAATCCAACCCTATATATATATATATATATATATATATATATATATATATATATATATATATATATATATATATATATACAGTACGGTTACCGTTAACGTGAACATATGGCTCTGACACGCAAGGCTTCCAACATGTAGCTAGTTACTGTAACGTTAGCATTGGATATTGTTAGCATTGGATAGCATAACGTTATGGTTCAATACTGTTTAACTTTACGACTTGACGTTAATATCTTTAACTCAACGTCATACCTTGTTTTGGATATTTCTAGTTTAGTCTAACCAGTGAGCTCATTCTTTCTTTACTTTCACAAAGCAGTGCAGCTGAATGAGCTGTCGTCCTCAGCAAACACTAAATGTATACGTGGCCTTTATGTTAGACTGCTTCAACGCGTTAGCTAGCTAGCAAATGTTAGCTGGGCCTGGCTAAGCTACGTGCTAGTAAACTGTTAGCTAGCGAATGTTAGCTGGGTATTAGTAAGCTACGTGCTAGTAAACTGTTAGCTAGCGAATGTTAGCTGGGTATTGCTAAGCTACGTGCTAGTAAACTGTTAGCTAGCCAGCTCCCCGCCTTCGAAGCTTACCGACAAACTGCCAACCCAAGCCACACAAACACAATGATACACGCACAACGGTGGCGTATTATTCGGTTACCTTGTTTGTAGGAATAGATCTTAATCTTTTGAAAATTGTAAGGATCTCGGTCTTATTTGGTTCCGTAGCCATCTTGCCCCTCTGACAATTTCCATAAGGTGACGTCACTACGGACTCTCGTAGGTTCCAAATCTAACAAAAGCGAAAGTTGTGCGTAAACAAAACGTGAAGCCTCTACGTGCCTACGAAAAATAATGTGTCACGTCTATTACATTGTTCTCAGTTTTTTACTCTTGTGCAATCATATCAAAATTAAATTCCCTAGCCTGCACTTATTGGCTAACCCTGCTCTACCGCTTAACCAATCAGCATTAAGCCCTCATAGGATCAAAGTGCAAGATTAGTTAAGTCTTGCCTAAAGGCAGGGTTGGTAGATAATCTTGTAAAGATAGCAACACTTGAAAGTAGCATCTCCTCAGGGCCAAAACTGACTGATTTAGTCTCGTTAAACGCTTTTAAATCTAAAATGAAAGATGTAGAGGCAGATGCCGTACTATGTTGTTGTTAGATTGTAAAAATGATAATTATTTGAAGTGTTAGTTTTAGTGTTCTGTGTTATTTGTTTGTACCTATGTGTGTTTTGTATAACTTTTTATATGCTGCTGCCTGTCTTGGCCAGGTCACCCTTGCAAAAGAGGTTTTTAATCTCAATGGGACTCTCCTGGTTAAATAAAGGTTAAAACAAAAAGAAAAAAAACAGTCATTATGACACATATAGGGCTGGGTATCGTCCATGATTTCCCAAATCAATTAGATTTTGATTCACAAGGTCTCGAGATTACATTTCCAACTTGATATTGGTCAGGGAAATTTCAGCTCAATAAATGAGAAGGGTTTTGCTGGTTTTGGACCACCATTTGGACTCCTGTTTTCCTGTCCCTGCCACGGTCCCTGGTATATCCAACATCCTAAATAAACACAACGCAGAGTCAGAGTTTGCTGGGGCTTGCAGCCTGACGGAATCGTTACATGTACAAACAAGAAGCAACCCTGAAATACATATTTTTTATAATGCACCAGGTTAATGTTTGACCCCCAAAAAGTTTGTGTAAACCATTTCCATGTTGAAAAAAGACATATATAAGACATCAAAACAGGCTGAAAGCTGACTTTAGACCGACTGTGACTCTAAAGCTTGTCCGTGTCAAGGGATTAACTCTCTTGGGGTTGACCATCATTACTTCGTCCAATGAAAAAAGAAATGGAGAATAAAGTGATTTTTAGGCCCTCTGGCCTCTTGACCTGGTAACTGGAACCCAAACCTGTGGATGGAAGTTCATGGACCCAAATGCCAAAATGTCCTCCAACACAGAATCAGTTTTCATTGTTGAATACTTAAACACCTCTGACGATGGGTCCCTCTTTTTAAAAGCATCAGAAATTGTAAATTCAGCAGATCTGGTTAGTCCTGTTAGGTGAATTCCAAAGAATCCGCCTCTCACGTCTCTGAGATTGAAACTGACTGAACAAGCTTCTGCACCAACAGACAATGCAAGACACAATGGAGGCCGGTGTAGTTGTGCTGCTGTTGTTCGCACTGCTGGGGATTTCTTCCACGCTCAGCTTTTATGGAGATAGCATTAGTGTCATGCCTCCAAAGAAGAACCAGGATGGGACATTTAAGGTATGCTATTTATCATTATCTTCTTTAAACATTTATATTTATCATATTTTAATAAATACAACAGCAAAATGAATCATAGGATTTTGACATTTAAAGTATTGCCATGATACAAGTAAAAAAGACAGGAAATTGCTGTATAAAAGAACACTGAAATGTAAACATAAGAATATAGAATCATAAACATGATAACAGACTGAGAGAAAAAGGCCAGTGAGGAAAAATGTGTCTTAAGCCTACATTTAAAAACAGAAATGTAGTGGGTTTCACTACATTTTTTATCGAAATAAAACACTTTGGCCATTTTTTCACTGATGAAATGAATGATAACAGAGATACTTAGTTTATCGACGGTGTTGTAAACTATATGCTCAGGCCAACAAGTTGCTTCACAAGTTGTGTGTTCTGTCAACGTGAAATGTTCGTTATTTTAGCTTTATGCACAGCTACAGCAGAAGTATGCGGAGGCTGTTGAACTTGTTGCTTCAGGTTCCCAGGTGGCATAGTGCCAGTCACCTGTTTGTGTCCTCTCTCTTGTTCCTACATCTGAGGCACTTTTAAGACATTTAATGTATAATATTAAGGCTTTAACCAGCCCAAGGAAGAGGGCTCAAGACTCAGGAAACGCTGGCGGGATAGCCTACATATTTATCTTTGATGAATTAGGAGGCTGTGGCTCAGGTGGTAGAGCGGTTGTCTACCAATGGGAAGGTCAGTGGTTTAGGCAAGGCAAGGCAGCTTTATTTGTAGAGCACTTTTCAGCAACGGGGCAATTCAAAGTGCTTTACATGAAGACAATTAAAATACAAGAATAAAAGTTACAGTGCAGTATAAGAAATTAATAAAGAAAGATAAAGATAAAGAGCAGTTAAAACAGTTATATAAAAGCAGATAAAATAAGCAACGAAAGTATAAGAAATGGACAGTTATTTAACGAAAGGCAACATCAAAAAGAAAGGTCTTCAGCCTTGATTTAAAAGAACTGAGAGTTGCTGCAGACCTGCAGTTTTCTGGAAGTTGGTTCCAGATATGTGGAGCATAGAAACTAAATGCTGCTTCTCCCTGTTTAGTTCTGACCCTGGGGACAGAAAGCAGACCTGTCCCAGACGACCTGAGAGGTCTGGGTGGTTCGTAGTTTACTAGCAGACCTGACCTAGACCACCTGAGAGGTCTGGGTGGTTCGTAGTTTACTAGCAGACCTGTCCCAGACCACCTGAGAGGTCTGGGTGGGTTGTAGTGTAGTAGCAGACCTGTCCCAGACGACCTGAGAGGTCTGGGTGGTTCATAGTTTACTAGCAGACCTGACCCAGACCACCTGAGAGGTCTGGGTGGTTCATAGTTTACTAGCAGACCTGTCCCAGACCACCTGAGAGGTCTGGGTGGTTCATAGTTTACTAGCAGACCTGTCCCAGACCACCTGAGAGGTCTGGGTGGTTCATAGTGTAGTAGCAGACCTGTCCCAGACCACCTGAGAGGTCTGGGTGGTTCATAGTGTAGTAGGAGACCTGTCCCAGACCACCTGAGAGGTCTGGGTGGTTCGTAGTTTACTAGCAGACCTGTCCCAGACCACCTGAGAGGTCTGGGTGGTTCGTAGTTTACTAGCAGACCTGTCCCAGACCACCTGAGAGGTCTGGGGGGTTCATAGTTTACTAGCAGGTCAGAAATGTATTTTGGACCTAAACCGTTTAATGATTTATAAACTAGCAAAAGTATTTTGAAATCAACTCTCTGAGGCACAGGAAGCCAGTGTAAAGACTTCAGAACTGGAGTGATGTGATCCACTTTCTTGGTCTTAGTGAGGACTTGAGCAGCAGCGTTCTGGATCAGCTGCAGCTGTCTGATTGATTTTTTAGGGAGACCTGTAAAGACCCCGTTACAGTAGTCCAGTCTACTGAAGATAAAAGCATGGACAAAAACAATGGAGTTTACAGTGTGCTTTATACTGTGTCTGGCCTTCTGCCTTTCTTATGGTCTCCAGCTCTCGCACCTGGCTCAGATTCAATCTAGCAGAGAGTTTCTTCTTCAATGGAGTAACCTGCCATCAGTTTCTCCCCCTGTTCTAACCTTCCCGTGCCTTGACTCATTCACTGATCATAAGAATGGTCAGAAAGACAATGCTCCGCCACATAAATCAAGGAAGCGGGGCAGATGCGGTGGTGTACTTCAGCGACGACGGATACAGTCGCTCTCTCGTATTCCTCTACCATCCATCATGCTCGCTAATGCTCAATCTATTCGAAATAAACTTGATGAACTTCAAGCCCATGTTCGGTTTCAACACAAATTCAGAAACGCATGTTTGTTGGTGTTTACTGAAACTTGGCAGCTCATACCAGTATATCGTTCTGCCATCAGGAGTAATATCATCACAAGACAGATCAGCACCTGGACTGAGGATTCTACCCTGAGTTTACAGGGATGCTTTGACTGCACAGACTGGGACATGTTTAAGGAATCTTGCAGTGACATTGATGAGCTGACTGACGTTATCAGCAGCTATGTGACCTTTTGTCAGGACAGTGTGATTCCAAAAAAGACTGTGAAGGTATTTCCGTGGGTGTCAAAATCTCTGAAAACCTTGTTAAATTTGAAAAGAAGGGCATTTCAAGAGGGCAACCTGACCGAGTTGAACAGGGTTAAAAAAGAGATCAGGAGTGAAATAGGCTGTGCGAAACAGAATTACAAGGAGAAGCTGGAAAGAGAACTTGCTACCAATAGGCTGGAGTCTGCCTGGAATGGTTTAAAAACTATTGTAGGTTCAGAAAGCAAAAGCAAAAATAAGGTGTCTCTGGATGGTTTCAACTCTGATAATCAATAACGAAATAAGGAAATAACAGACTTGGCTGAAATGTGAAAGAACAACAGTGGCATAAAACATCTAATGAATCACTCAATTCTACCCGCCAACGTGGCAGGTTGACAGTTTCACCTGCCAATAGCAAAATTCACACGCATTTGGTGCGTGGTCGGGCATTAATTTGAGGCCCTGGTCACTTATATGCAAGAACAATGCACAAAAGGCAGTCTATCAGCCGATCAGCGGTGGTCATTATAGAGTAAACCTGTTTGAGTCGTGACTCACTCAGATCTTTCACCCGAGTCTTTAAATTAACTCATGAGTTGCGAGTCTCTAGTATAATTAACTTGGATCAGTTGAGTCCTACTACAATTCAATGCAAAATGATTACAGCGCCACACACAAACCTCTTGCAACATTAGCTACTACTAGTCCTAGCCATCTTAGCTGCCAAAAGCTTTATCACTTACAATTTCGTAGACAACCACAACTCCTCAAGTCAACTAAAGCGACTGAGTGAGCAAGAGAGACAGTCCAAGATAACACAGACAGGTTATAAACTTCCAGACCCACAGACTCAGAGCCAGAAACATTGCAAGCTCGCAGACCATGGGACTCACTCAAGGACTCATGAGTCCTCGACGACTCGTGAGTCAGTCAATCGCTCGAATCAGCCGGCTACGTTGTCATGAGTGGATCTGAATCAGATGAGCGAGTGAAGTCTCTCCTCGAGCTCAGGGTAAAGCAAATCCACAACAAAAGCCATTCTGAAATAACATACAATGTTCTGCACATAGCCTAGCTAGGCCTGCTGTAGGTTTGGTGTATAAATGTAATATGTTACAACGCAATTAGGTCGAGCAGACAGTCCAAAACTTTGCAAGCTCGCCTCAGCTCGCCTATCAATACTGACTCAAGTGACTCGCACAACCTGGATCAGTTTAGCGAGTGACTCAGAATAATCCGAATCCTCAAAAGGAATCGAGTTTGCCAGGCCTATTATAGAGTGCACGTCGGAGAATAGCGTGGACGCGTGCTTCACACCGCGACCGGGCACACGCACCCCTCGGAGAATACTGGGTGTATTGTTATTTGCTATATATAATGTTTATTCATTATGTATGGTAGCCTTTACAATGTTATTTATTTCTTTATGAACCACATACACACACAAACATGTACAAAGCTACCCACGCACATGTTTGTACTGTTGCTTATTCTCATTAAAGCATCAAAAGAGAGAAGTTGTCTCCGTCCATGTTTTAACAGACACGTATCAGCCACAGTGAAGTTTAACAGTCCTATTCTAGCCCAGAATGGGATATATTTTGTCTTATGACTATTAATTTCTATTCTATAATTTCCTTGTTAGTATTTGGTTTTTGATATTGTTTTGATAATCTCTATCAGCTGTTTGATAATCAGCAGCAGGTTCCTGGCTTCTGTTTAAAATCACATCCACAAATCTCTCCAATGCTAAGGAAATCTTAGGGCTGAAACAGGTCCGTTTCTTGAGTGCTGACAAAATAATTTTGCATGACTCTTAAGACAGTTGAGTTGAGCATGTTGATTCTTTTATATGATATCATCTATGAAATCTTTGCAGTGGAAAGATCTTCTCCATGAGACCTCAGGAAATGAAATTTGAGGAAATTTTGGGGGAATGGAAAATGTATACAGTACTTCCCCAAAACGCTTCTTCCCTCATTTAAATGTGTTTAATGTTAAATGTTAAATGTGACTGCTCAAGGAATGCTCCTCTGCTTAAAAAAAACATTCTTATCTTTTACTGACTCCCCTTTACAAAACTTTCTGGAATGTCTACAACCTGTAAAGTAAAAAAAAAACTAAAAAAGATTTTAAAAAATAACTCAACAGATGAACTCAGTTCAATAACAGGATTCAAGGTATTTCAGGTGTTTACAGCTCCCACATTCTTGAGCAGGCATAGGTGGTGCAATATAATATAATAATAAAATATGGTGCATAGTTCTTTTGGAAAATGGGTTTCCTTAAGCATATATATCTTGTTAGTGTAAATAATACAAAATACAAAAAATGCATTATTTGTGACTAAAATAGTGCTTGTTGGCAATATATTAGCGACCCCCCCACAGATGTATGACTTGACTGGTTTGGGAGCTCAGAGCCCAAAGGCTCCCATGTAACTCCAACATGGTCATTATTTACATGTCTACATGGTATCAATGCTGTATTTCCCCCCAAACTCTGCAGGTGACCTTTTATCCCAGACAGAATGGCAGAAGCAACTGTGAAGATCAATCTTCTTTCAAATGTGAGAGTGGGGTGTGCACAAGCTTGGATGAGTCCAGTGTGCTGCAAACGGACCAGGACAACACCGGCCAGCTCAGGTGGTGCCAGTCTGAAAGGCCCACAACAGCAACCATCCTCACTAATAAAACCTCCTTTTCTCTGATGTAAGTCCAGCTCACAGGAGCCCAACTCTTCTGTCTTAAGGCGCTGACACACCAACCCGATTATCGGCCATCTGACAGTCTGGCGAGGTCGGTGACTCGAGTCTGTTCGGTGCCATCGTCAGTCGGAGGAGCCGTCGGCCTTCATTTGGGCCGATTTGACTTGTTGAATTGGCCGGTGGGCAGTCGGACAATGACCAATCTGATTGGTGGAGAGCTAACCAGGAAATGACGAGTGGGATGACCTCTCAAAATCTGATGAAAATGTTTTAAACTGACCTTTGTTGATCTGAGATGAAGACAGATTCAGCAACTGCACGGCCTATTTCTCCTTAAAATGTTTTCAGAAACACGTTACGGTGAAATATTTTAGTAGAATATGAGATCGTATTCTGAACGAGACGCCATTATGGTCGGGGAGCAGCCGGACCCACGTGACGCGTTCGTCGTTTTCATTTTTTGGGCGACAATCCAGATTAGCGCCGCCTGCTGTTATGGAGACGTATTACGTCTCGCGCACGTGCAGAACGTACGCTCAAGTCGGCGTCTCTTCGGTGTGTTCTGAGGAACTTTTTGGACCGAATCGGGGAGACTGATCAGTCCGACTGGCTTTACTGCCGCCGGTCGGCCGTCTGGTTGGTGGTCAGAGACGTCTGGTTGGTGGGTCAGCCTTTATTCTACTCTAGTTAGAACAGAATATGTGACATATGTAGGTGTAATATGGGGAAATGATTAAGAGAAGAGTAGTATAGGTACATTCTAGGGCAGTGGTCTTACACTATTACATACTGATAGGACAAAGTCAATAGAAGAGCCACTTTTACCGCAAAATATCAAAAGTTACATCCACTCATAAATAGTATGTCTGCTTATCAATCTGTCATCCCTTAACATACAATATGCGATTATTTCTACATTAGCCCATCATGATGACCATATATAAGTTCAATTTATTATTATTATTATTATCTTCATCAGTTCCCAGATGGCCTCCGTGTATTCAGGAGTGATAACACACTCACTTCTACTTTTCAGGGACTCGGGCTGCTGCTGGGCGTCTAATGTCGACGGGAAAACAAACTGGACGGCTCACGCAGAGTTGGACCTGGGAAGTCGATCTGACTCACACGCCCTCAACGGCTGTCCCGTAACGACAACAGTGTCTTATCTACGGTACAAACCTTTTCTTTTCAAAGTGGGTGCATATGGGGCTCCATTTGTTCCAAAAGTATGTCACATGTGCCCTGTATGGGTCAACTGAACATGTTACAAAACATTTGTCTGCACTCCCTGCCATTTGGCTGTGTTGTTGTGAATGTTGTCCTGATGTGTCGTTTGACTGGCCTGATTTGATTATTTTTCCAACCCAGTTTAGATGAAACCACACCCACTAACGTATGACGAAAGCCTATGTGATGGATATTGTCGTTGATTATGTTGTAATGAATGAATGAATTTGACCAAACTAATGTAATCAGGTTTAACCTTTGTGTTGTCTTTTCCGTTGACCATGCAACTTTTAGTTTTTCTGTGTTCAAATTTTAAAAAATCGTTTTTGTCACTTTCTTTGATGTTTTTGTCGTTTTTCTGCCCTTTTTTGACTTTTTCATGTTTTTGAAGATTTTTCAAACGTTCTTTTATAAAAAAAATTGCTATAAAATTAAATATAATTCAATGAAAGTAGTGAAATGATCATTTATTTTACTTGTGAAGAGCATTGTATGGAACCATGCATTTTATTTCTTTTGACAATTTGGTTGATGGAAACCCAAATTTCCTATAGACATTTTTTGAAAACGTCAAATTTGACCCGAGGACAACAGGAGGGTTAAACTTCTTTTGTAGTCGATCATGCCGATTCCTTTACAATGCACCCTTTAACTGAGCATATGCTAACAGACCCATAGGCTAAGGTGTTTCTCACCTGGATGTTATCAGACGGTACTCACCCTTGGCGGGTGAGCCCTTTGTCTTGAGAGCAAAGGCATGCAAAACACAAACTGAAAGACAACACCCATTTTTGTCTTGTTCCTCATTGTTAGAGTAGGATTACTAAATTGCCAAGACAGCCTCTACACAGCATTGCTATGAATCCCACTAAACAGTCAAACGACAAAAGCAGTAAAGCTGCATTCACACTGACAGCATCGGTCGTCAGACGGTCGGGTGAAAACGCAGGTTTCCCATTGATTTTGAATGTGGGTATGGGAGAGCAAAAGAAACGCAGCGGCGAAATGTTGAGACAGATTTAACTTTTGGAGAAATGCAACCCGATGTCACGCTGTGATAGCCAATCATGTAACTGCTGATTAGACTTGTCAGTCTGCCTCTATCGCTGCCACAAGAAAGTTTTAGAGGCCATCCACATGAAGACGCGTTTGCAAATGCACTTTTTTTGCATCATTTGGGCCGATTGTCCACACGAATCCTGTAAACACACTGCCGTAAATGCACTTTTTTGAAACCTGGTCCCAGGGTGAATAAAAAAACCCAGCTCACGTTTGGCTTCGTATGGACGGCGAAACCGCATACGTGCGTATCAATGATGTCATCGCCACACACCTCAGCCTCACAGCTGACTGCCTTCAACCCAGCTGACGGCTCTAGCAGGGACGCAATGCTGTTTATAAAGTGGAAGTAGAGAACTTATCAACTAGCTAGCTAATCTGTCTGTTTATCAACTCCTTTAACGGATTATAGTAACTTTTAGCACGGCTTATTGTAGAAAGGCCACCGCAAGAAAAACGTGAAGCTAGATTATCAAAAAGACATCGGATCATTGATGTTTGTTTAACTGCCGATGTTATCTAGCAGAGCTAATGTTAGCGCGCTAGCTAGCTAGCGCACTAACGTTAGCTCTGCTAGCTAGCGTGCTGCAATCATGTCCGATAGAATGTAAACAAAGACACGTTTTCTAGGTGGCCTTTATATAACGTGCAGTGGTGAAAGTTATTAAAGTCTAGTCCATGGATGTATTAAGAGAACTAGCTAGTCATGTTATGAAGGGAAGTGGAAGTGACTGAAGGCTGCTCTTCTGCTTTCGTTCATTTCTGTAGCAATAACAGCACCGCCTACAGGCCTGGCATATGAAGTAGCGTGTTGAGTCATTTACAAATGGATTCATGTGGACGTGAATTTTCTTGAACCGAATCCAGGGAAGACGGATGCGTTTACATCCTAACGTCTTCATGTGGACATGGCCTTAAAACACCAAACACAAGCTCTGAACTGCCCAGGAGTCTGGTAAACAGCTGACTGTTTCCTGCAACAACAAAGCACCTTCCCTCTGTCTCTTTTCTTTCTCTTTTTCTCCATGAAACAAAGCTAATAACAGTCAAACAACACATCAGAACAGCATTCATAACTCAACCTAGTTAAGTGACAGGGAGTGCAGCAAGACAACTGAAAATCAGTTCAAAGACAAATGTTTCGTCACCTGTTCAGTTGACATGCGCTGGTGACATAATTTTGGCACAAATGGAACCTAGCAGTATGAAGGTATGACAATTACACACTGTAGCAAAATGTGCCTTAACTGTGTCCCACAGCAGTGTCAGAGTAAAATATACATTTACATCACATGTGATGACGGAGACGGCTGTCTTGTAACATTAGAATGTAATAATGAAAACTGTGCTGTGAGGTTGTTGTTTTTTGTTTGTTCCCCGAGATGTATTTAAGTATTCATTTGTCTTCTTTGAATATAAAACGTGTCACAAACCGTCTCAATTTATGTGACACGGAAGGGAGACCAGTCAAGTTTATGTAAAGTACCAATAAGTATTTTATTAAAAATAATCCTAGCAGAATGAGAAGGAGAAAGAAAAGGACTTGGTGGAGTCCTAACAAGTGCCACTAAATTAGGATAACGACCCTCCTGACAGACAGGTTAGTCCAGTGCAAGCAAACGGGAGGGAGGGGTCGGAACTAATTGCCAAATAGTGTGAGAAATATGTAGAGTATTTTTGATTCTCCTTCTGTAAATCTCGCAGTTGCAAGTGGTCAAAATCTTTACACAACTACTTCTATGGAAACTTCCATGTTTTATAGAAAAACACACACAACAGTGCACCTGAAAATAGTTTAAGTTATCGTCATGTGTATGATTGTGTTTAGTGTATATTTCATCCAAGTTTTGTTTTCATGCAGGTCGCCTCTGAACTGCTTTATAGGTTGTTTTTCCTCTTCTGGCACACGATCCAGAAACAAAACAGTGTGAGAAATGTATAGTACAGTATTTGTGATTCTCCTTCTGTAAAATGCATGAACCTGAAAATTCATGTGTCTATATTTAATCCACAAATAAATTGTGTTTTTCTGCAGATCGCCTCAGAACTGCTTTTCAGGGCTTCCTCTTCTGGCATACGATCCAGACGGAGATCACGTGAGGTGCCGCTTTGCTACAAAGTCTACAGCTCCTGCAAACTTCACTATGGATGAGGTAATCCATTCACATTGTGACAGAGCGCTAACAGGAGCTATAATGATGGGCCAGGCTCAGCAGTGAAAACACTGATATCATTCTTTCTCATCCCATGTTTGATTACAGGCACCATTTGCACATATAGTATGTAATGTACTGTATTTGTATGTATTCCACATATTTATTGTACTATGCCCCACAGAAAAACAGGCAAGCAGAGTTTGTATTTGTGTTCACCCAGGAAAAGTTATATACTGGTTTTAACTGAAACCAAAATCTTTTTTCTAATCTTAACTAGTCATTTTGATGCATAAACTTAACTGTTGTCGCCGCATGAGGGTCACTTTCTGTTGGCTAAACTCAACTGTAATTGCCGCTGAAAAATAAAATCAACCTCACGGTGGGTTGTGGCTAAGGGATACAGCTACATACAGAAGTTACGCAAAATCTTATAATAATAATAATTTTAATACTTTCACCCAGGAAACACGTGTTCATTCCTCAGGAGTGCTATAATCCAATTTTTTTTCCTAAACTTAACTGTCAACTTCTAGCCACAACACTGTACCCGGCTCACAGTTACTTTTTCTTGGTTAAATTTAACTGTAAAGACCGCTAAACTTATATGTTATGGGACTGTTGTCACGTGACCCGAGACTAGAGATGGTCCGATATCATTTTTTGCTTCCTCTGATACAGAGTACCGATCTGATACCAGTGTGTCGTATTTTACTATATTTTAACAGCTGTTTACTACTATCCCTGTATGGATGTGATATGATTTCTATCTTTATTGTACGGCCTGGCTCAGGTTAAACTTTCTTTTATTATTCAGTTTGACAGCGAGTCATAACGGAAAAAGAACATGAATAAACTACTTTGAAGGAGATTTTCTTCAGGGCTAAATTACGTGGTATCGGATAGGTGCATAGACTCCAGTACTTTCCGATACCGATACCAGCATTTTAGGCGTTATCGGAGGCTTTTCCAATACTGGTATCGGTATCGGAACCTCTCTACCCGAGACCAGTAATTTCGTAGGCTATTATACAAATAGTTATGCATAACCTTTTGTACCATATGATACAAACCTGTTCATGACAATGCATCGATAGCTTTCGTTTTGGATGTTGACATTATAGTATTTGTCCTGGGTACACATTTGCAGTATTATAACCTTTATTTTTTAATGTACTACTTAAAGTACTACTTAAAGTACTTAAAGTACTTTTTCTTACTCGTACAGATTTTTGACAATACTTTTAAACTGTTAAAATATTAGTTGTTACTGATTATTTTCTACACAGATTCAATATCCAAAGAGACAAAAGCATTTTAAACATCTTGATTGAACATTCTGTGTCCTCCCAGACTACGTGCACGCTGACAACCACAGGTCAAGTCGGCATCGGTGTCCACGTGTTTGAGCTGATGCTGGAGGACTCTTCCAGAAAAAACATCACGTTGACCTATGCAGATGGAACATCAGCATTTCGGGAGGCCTCCGACATAAACTCGCCGCCTCTTTGCAAAATGAAATTGCAGTTCTCCATGGAGAGTGAGTACATGCATGCACATTAGAGTTACACAGTTGCACGGATTGTGTGACCAAGAAACCCTGATTTGGTGGCCAGTCATCATACTTTTGTGTGTGTTTTGAGCTATGGTTTGAGGCGATGTGGGAGTCCCATACAGGAAACAGGAAACATCACTGCCTCTGTCGCTGCCACAAGAAAGTTTTAAAACACAAGTTTAAAAACACAAGCTCTGAACTGCCCGCGAGTTTGTGAAACAACTGACTGTTTCCTGCAACAACAAAGCACTCGCCGTGTCTCGCTCGTCTCTAGTCTGGTCCGGCCACAGTTTTATAATGAACCAAAAATATTTGTACATCTCTTGTGTTCTGTGCTAATGCTTTCTACGCCACCCCGAATAAACACCAACGAAGAAACCCGACCCCGCTGTACGTGTGCACAGTCACACACAGACATGCTAGGAGACAGGACACGTGCACTGTAAAGTTCACGGCTCGATCCGAGACCTTATTATACATCCATGTCCGAGACTCACTGACAACATTGTTTCTGGTAAGTAACGTTAAAACTAACGACACAGTATCCACTGTAGTTATCGACTAGTCAAGACACACTTTAATCATTAATCAATGTATGACAGCTAACGGATAGCGTTACTGAAGAAGTTATCATTGATAATTGACGTGATCATTTACTAATGTTAGCTAAGTTAACTAAGTTATGTGTTAGCTTACAACGTTAGCTGATAGTCTCCTCTCCAGCTTGTCATGACAAACGATGTATAACGTTTGTAATGTTATATCTAGTTAAATTACATTAGCTTACGTTAAAGGGAAGCTATGTCGATTTGTCTCTGCAGTGTGGGATGAACGGTGCTTGGCTTCCCCTCATTGCCCTAAAAGTTAACTAACTTACATGACAAACTACATAACATTAATCTTCTTATCAAAAATATGAGTACTGACAGTGTGTTCCAAATGCACCTTGCACCTTAAAGGGATACTTCACCGATTTAGCATTCAGCTTTGTATCAGTAGAAACCCGGTAGTATTTCTGAATGACCGTGCGTCCCTCCCTCATGTCCCCCTGAGACCAGAGACCTCTCCTCCCTCATGTGCCCCTGAGACAGGAGATATCTGCATTGGGGGGTCCGGAAAAAATCTTCCGATGACGTAAAATGACGATTTTTGCGTCATCGGAAGATTTTTTGGCCAGAGCAAAAGACTACAGCCAGTAGTAGGACCTACTTCCGCATGTTTTAAACCCGCCCATCACCCGAAGCTAGCCGATCTCGGCCGGAAAAAAACGAAATGTCAGCCATCTTGAATCCTCGCTAAACAGGGCTCTGCTCTCTCTTCTCAGCAGCAAACTTTTACAACAATTATGTGCATTCAAACTACTGCACGTGTTCCACCGGGATACATCGGTACAGATCGGAGAATATGCAGGGAACGTTATTACAGACTGAATAATCGGCCCACTACGAGAGCTTCGCCTGCCACGGAGACCAGCACGGGGACCAGAGTTCTCGCTCGTACCCGAGCCGGGTAGGGGACATCCTCGTCGGCCAAGTGGGAAGCTAACGCTAGCCGGGGAAAAGGCACATCCAGAGCGAGCTAACGCTAGCCGGCCACCTGTCCCATCAATCCTGATTGCAAGTGTCCGTTCATTAAACAACAAACTGGACGACATCCAACTTCAACGATGCTCCCAACGCGAATTCAACGCGTGTTTTTTGCTTTCGTGGGAAACATGGCTGAACAACAGTGAACCGGACTCTCCAGCTACCAGGCCTGCTAGCCCTCCGACGATCCGAGCTAGAGATGCTCTGTATGAAGGTGAGCTGTGTTAACACGGACTGGTGCAGAAATGTGGTGATTTGTATCCAACTAACTGCTAACCGCTGGAGTTTGTGACTGTTACATGGCGACCATTCGACATGCCACGCTAATTCACGGCTGTGTTTATACTCGGTGTTTACAGCCCACCAAGCCTAATGCTGGTATGCTTAGCTGAACTTTACCGAGCCTATAATGTGTGTGTGCACTAAATGTAGCCTGTTTCGTATGTCGTTATTATATAATGTAGTTTTTATATATTTTAAATGTGTAACACCACTTGAGCCACGATGAAACGTTGTTTTGTGTATATGGTTGAAATAACAATAAAACACATTGAGTTGAGTTGAATGCCTCACTGTCTGTCTGTCAAGCGGTAGGCGTGGCTTGGGAGTGGACTGAAAGCAGTGAAGCGAAGTGCATTCTGGGATTTGGTGTCTTTCATCCATATGAGCCAAAAACACATTTTCTGGCTTTTCTCGGCCTAGAAGGCACCAATTAAATTTTTTTTTTCACATTTCTGCTACATAAGTGACCCAATTTAAAGATATATTCAGCTTTCCAGCGGTGAAGTATCCCTTTAACAGGCTGCAGGGAGAGCAGCTGGCTGCCTGCCTGACTGAGGGTCTCCATCACTGGATCGAGCCCAGAAGGCATTAGAGCTGTTCTTCTCAAAGCCGAGGAACATTACATGTCCAAAATCAGGGTCCAAAGTTTGTCAAAGGGAGGTAGGGAGGGTTAGAAAATAATATATCTTATTGTCCACCATGACAAGTTGTCTGTTTAACTTCAGTGAGCTGGGTTACCTTTACTCTTTTGCCCAAGTAAAGTATATTTGTAATATATATTCACCATATGACCTGTCAGGTATCATCCAGTAGAAACTATTTTAATTCAACAGCTGTTAATTTATTTGATCTGCTGCACTTTGGATCAATAGACTGAGATTAAAAAGGATGTATACTGGATGTTTGTTACGTATACGTGATGCTGTTGACTTAAGCTGCAGATCATCTTGCCTTTGCTGTCTCACAGAATGGTCTAATAACATCAGAATGAAATGCTTTCCTTCAGAATGAGATTTTCATCACCTGTTGTGTACTTTTCAAAGAATGAGTACTTAAGGTCATTGTTTCACAATGTTAATATTAAATGTACAGATTGGATGCTCTATTTGTAATAAGTATTTATAAAATTAAATTGTCCAAATTTAGCGTGCAAAGCTTGTCCTTTTGATTACAAATGTATTCTATGCAAAAATGTCAGTAAAGAAAATGTCAGCTTTCCTTTTCTTGATGACCTCTTGTGTCTGTGTTTCAGTCCTTCCTCCAATACCAAACTGTGACGCTGGTCACGTGCAGCCTGTGTTCTTGTCCAGGACTCCTTCCCATGGGGATGTTCTTCACGCTACTGTGGGTCAGACATTCCAGCTTTATGCCCAAGCACAGGCACACCATGCCAGGTATTTATTTTAAAAATATGTTAACCATGCCACCATCATGGCTAAAGAATGACCCTGTAATAAGTTATTGTTGCCTAAAAAAAAGCAGATAAAAATACACTGCGTGCCAAATAAGCTCCTCTGCGGAGGAGGGTCTGTCTAGTCCACAGAGCATTCTGGGATGGGAGAACAATGTGCTCTGGTTTATTGACATTTCTTTAAACCAATCACAATCGTCTTGGGCGGGGCTAAGCTCCGGACGGAGCCACGGTGCCTCTGCTAAATAGTCTCAGGAAGGAACTTGTTTTGGTGGAAAATGTGTACGTTCAAAAGTAGTTTTAGTCGTGCAACAGAAAACTCAGATTGGACAGATAGTCTAGCTAGCTGTCTGGATTTACCCTGCAGAGATCTGAGGAGCAGTTAACCAGAGTCCTCACAAATCAGCCGGAGGTTAGAACACCAACACAGAGAAAGCAGACATCCGGTCAAAATGAGGGACATCAGGTGGAATTTCTGGCGGCAATGAAGCAATCCCGGAAATGAAACGTAGTGGCTATAGATTACCATCTGGCAGACGCTACAGAGCTGCCAAAACACGTACCACCTGACTCAAGTTCTTTCTCCACAGCCATCAGCACACTAAATAAACAAAAAAATGAAGTAATTACTGCCATTCAGCGATCCACCAAGCACTTGCTGCACTTTAAAATACTTTTATATTTGTTGACTTATCTATTTTTATCCCACTGAATGTCCTTTGTCTTGTGTTTTTATGTTTTTATTTTGGAATGCATCACCTGAGTGTCACAACTAATTTCGTTGATTTCCTATGCAATGACAATAAAGGCTTTCTGATTCTGATTACTTCACATGTGTTTCTGTTTTCCTGAAGCATAAATGACTTCCAGGTGAGTGGCCCCCAGAACATGAGCAAAGTGTTCAAAGACAATAAGTTTGGAAAGGCCGATGTGACTCTGAGCTGGACACCACAACACAGCGACCTGTACAGATCTGTCCCAGTGTGCTTCACTGCAGAGACAAATCAAAGGTGCTCGTATCTACATTTACTGGAAATGTGTGTTTTAATATCCTGCTTACTGCTTTGTGCCGTGTTAGCAGTGGAGATCTATTGTTTCTTTGAATATGGAGCTGGAGTAACCCAGCAAAGACTAACAAAGAAATAAGCCTCTATTGTTCAGGAGATTATATGTTTCTGGTTTCTGTAACTTCCACTAAAAATGTTGTCTCCATTAAAGGGAGACACTACATGCCAAGACATTTATTTAGATTTTGCCTCCCTAACATGTCTTCTATAAGACTAGTGGAAAGGAAACATTTCTTTTACTACACTTTGTCTCTTAAATTCACCAAAAGTTAGCATTAGATAATGCCTCATTTGCATATTCAAACATAAACAAAAACACAACTTTCAGCCAACTTGTAATGGCGCTGACACACCAACCAGATAATCATCCGTCTGACAGTCTGGCGAGGTCGGTGACTCAAGTCTGTTCGTTGTGTTCCGTGCCGTTCCGTTTCGTCTGTCGGAGGAGCCGTCGGCCTTCATTTGGCCCAATTTGACTTGTTGAATCAGAAGGCGGACAGTCGGACTCAATGACCAATCTGATTGGTGGAGTGCTAACCCGGAAAAGATGAGCGGGATGAGTGTGAAGAATGCTTCTCAAAATCTGATGAAAATCTTTTAAACTGACGTTTGTTAATCTGACAACAATACAAATTAGCAGCGCCTGCTGTTATGGAGACGTATTATGTCTTACGCATGCGCAGAACGTACGCTCAAGTAAGCGTCTCTTCGGTGTTTTCTGAGGAACTTTTTGGACCAACTCGGGGAGACTGATCAGTCCGACTGGCTTTTCTGCTGACGGTCGGCTGTCAGGTTGGTGTGTCAAAGCCTTAATACAACAAATAATCTTCTTAATGTCACTAATCAACTGGGGAGGTTTCATGGTGTTATTTATATACTGAAGGTGTTTACACAGGGCTTTGTTCAGATATCATTCACAGCCTGATTCATACAACATTTATACATAAAACATGGAGAAAATCGATGTATTTTATGGCTGTTGGCAGCATGTTCTTATTAATGGAGTGATAAAAAGAGATATCTAAAATCCCCTCTGTAAAAACCTCTGATAAAACTTTAAATCTGGCTTCATCCAATGTTCACATTTCTGTTCTGGAAATGTGAACATTAGCACATATTTAATAAGGGAAATGTAAGTAATCAACTGGGAGTTTTAATGGTGATATATATTAGTTACAGTGCTTTCCCTATTCATCTGTAGCATCTCCCCTTCAATATAAATATTCAAACAAGTATATCTGTTGTTCTTTATATAATAATAGCTACACTGAAACCTATTTTCTTTGTTTTGTCATTCAGCCAATCAGACATGAGGTGTGTTGTTGTCATGGTAACCCAAGCAGCTCTCATTCAAGGTTTGTTGATTACCATTCCTCATCAATATTATCAGTGGTGGAATGTAACTAAGTACATTTACTCAAGTACTGTACCAAACCACTCACACTCTCTCTCTCTCACACACACACACACACACACACACACACACACACACACACACACACACACACACACACACACACACACACACACACACACTTATTCCTCTAAGGTAAAAAATTGCATTTCAGGATAATAACGAAAACATAAAGTGTGGCAAGGCAAGGCAGATTTATTTGTTTCACACATTTCAGCAACAAGGCAACTCAAAGTGCTTTACATAAAACATTACAGAGCAGTTGGCAATTAAAACCATCCCTTAACAAGAACATTACAAAACAGCTTAACTAGAATAAGACAGGTATACATTACAAGATAAAAGTTACAGTGCAGTGTAAGAAATGAAAAATTACTTTAAAAAGGCAACATCAGAAAGACAGGTCTTCAGCCTTGATTTAAAAGAACTGAGAGTTGCGGCAGACCTGCAGTTATCTGGGAGTTTGTTCCAGATATGTGGAGCATAAAAAGTCAACACTGCTTCTCCCCGTTTAGTTCTGAATCTGGGGACAAAAAGCAGACCTGACCCTGAGACCACCTGAGAGGTCTGGGTGGGTCATAGTGTAGTAGCAGACCTGACCCAGACCACCTGGTTCAAAATGTAGAAGTGGATCAGAAATGTGGGCCCACCACCTGTGGGAGGAACCGCTGGGGTCGGGTGCGCTGCCACACGGGTGGCGGTGAAGGTCAGGGGCCTCGACGGACCAGACCCGGGCAGCAGAGGCTGGCTCTGGGGACATGGAATGTCACCTCGCTGTGGGGGAAGGAGCCGGAACTTGTGCGTGAGGTGGAGCGCTACCAGTTGGATCTGGTGGGGCTTACCTCTACGCATAGTCTCGGTTCTGGAACCGTACTCCTGGAGAGGGGTTGGACTCTTTTCTTCTCCGGAGTTGCCCAGGGTGTGAGGCGCCAGGCGGGTGTGGGGATACTCACAAGTCCCCGGCTGAACGCCGCTACGTTGGAGTTTACCCCGGTGGACGAGAGGGTCGCCTCCCTACGCCTGCGGGTTGTTGGGGGGAAAACTCTGACTGTTGTTTGTGCATATGCACCAAACAAGAGTTCAGAGTATTCGGCCTTCTTGGAGACCTTGAATGGAGTCCTGTATGGGGCTCCGGAGGGGGACTCCATAGTTCTGCTGGGGGACTTCAACGCACATGTGGGCAATGACGGGGACACATGGAGAGGCGTGATTGGGAGGAACGGCCTCCCTGATCTAAACCAGAGTGGTTGTCTGTTATTGGACTTCTGTGCTAGTCATGGATTGTCTATAACAAACACCATGTTCGAACATAGGGATGCTCATAAGTGTACTTGGTACCAGAGCACCCTAGGCCGAAGGTCAATGATCGATTTTATAATCGTTTCATCTGATTTGAGGCCGTATGTTTTGGACACTCGGGTGAAGAGAGGGGTGGAGCTGTCAACTGATCACCATCTGGTGGTGAGTTGGGTCAGGGGGTGGGGGAAGATTCTGGACAGACCTGGTAAGCCCAAACGGGTGGTGCGGGTAAATTGGGAACGTCTGGAGGAAGCTCCTGTCCGACAGACCTTCAACTCACACCTCCGGCGGAGCTTTTCGTGCATCCCTGTGGAGGCTGGGGGCATTGAACCTGAGTGGACAATGTTCAAAGTTTCCATTGCTGAAGCTGCGGCAGGGAGCTGTGGTCTTAGGGTCTTAGGTGCCTCAAGGGGCGGTAACCCTCGAACACCGTGGTGGACACCGGTGGTCAGGGAAGCCGTCCGACTGAAGAAGGAGTCTTTCCGGGATATGTTATCCCAGAGGACTCCGGAGGCAGTTGCAAGGTACCGAAGGGCCCGAAGGACTGCAGCCTCTGCCGTGAAAGAGGCAAAGCAGCGGGTGTGGGAGAAGTTCGGAGAAGACATGGAGAAGGACTTTCGGTCGGCACCAAGGCGCTTCTGGAAAACCGTCCGCCACCTCAGAAGGGGGAAGCGGGGAACCATCCAAGCTGTGTACAGTAAGGATGGGACGTTGTTGACCTCAACTGAGGAGGTAATAGGGCGGTGGAAGGAGCACTTTGAGGAACTCCTAAATCCAGCTGATGCGCCCTCTTTGTTAGAGGCAGAGCTGGAGGATGACGGGGGATTGTCGTCAATTTCCCTGGTGGAGGTCACTGAGGTAGTCAAACAACTCCACAGTGGCAAAGCCCCAGGGATTGATGAGATCCGTCCAGAAATGTTGAAAGCTCTGGGTGTGGAGGGGCTGTCTTGGTTGACACGCCTACTCAACATTGCGTGGAAGTCTGGGACAGTGCCAAAGGAGTGGCAGACCGGGGTGGTGGTTCCCCTCTTCAAAAAGGGGGATCAGAGGGTGTGTACCAATTACAGGGGTATCACACTTCTCAGCCTCCCTGGTAAAGTCTACTCCAAGGTGCTGGAAAGGAGGGTTCGGCCGATAGTCGAACCTCAGGTTGAAGAGGAACAATGCGGATTCCGTCCTGGTCGTGGAACAACGGATCAGCTCTTTACTCTAGCAAGGATCCTGGAGGGAGCCTGGGAGTATGCCCATCCAGTCTACATGTGTTTTGTGGATCTGGAGAAGGCATATGACCGGGTCCCCCGGGAGACTTTGTGGGAGGTGCTGCGGGAGTATGGGGTGAGGGGGTCCATTCTCAGGGCCATCCAATCTCTGTATGACCAAAGCGAGAGCTGTGTCCGGGTTCTCGGCAGTAAGTCGGACACGTTTCAGGTGAGGGTTGGCCTCCGCCAGGACTGCGCTTTGTCACCAATCCTGTTCGTAGTATTTATGGACAGGATATCGAGGCGTAGTCGTGGTATGGAGGGGTTGCAGTTCGGTGGGCTCGGGATCTCATCGCTGCTCTTTGCAGATGATGTGGTCCTGATGGCATCATCGGCCTGTGACCTTCAGCACTCACTGGATCGGTTTGCAGCCGAGTGTGAAGCGGCTGGGATGAG
This sequence comes from Gymnocephalus cernua, assembly GCA_023631565.1. Classification (NCBI taxonomy): domain Eukaryota; kingdom Metazoa; phylum Chordata; class Actinopteri; order Perciformes; family Percidae; genus Gymnocephalus; species Gymnocephalus cernua. The sequence continues at coordinate 57,995 of CM042426.1, read as the reverse complement.
GATCAGCACCTCTAAATCTGAGGCCATGGTTCTCAGCAGGAAACCGATGGAGTGCCTTCTCCAGGTAGGGAATGAGTCCTTACCCCAAGTGAAGGAGTTTAAGTACCTTGGGGTCTTGTTCGCGAGTGAGGGGACAATGGAGCGGGAGATTGGTCGGAGAATCGGCGCAGCGTGGGCGGTATTACATTCAGTTTATCGCACCGTTGTGACGAAAAGAGAGCTGAGCCGGAAGGCAAAGCTCTCGATCTACCGGTCAGTTTTCGTTCCTACCCTCACCTATGGTCATGAAGGTTGGGTCATGACCGAAAGAACGAGATCCAGGGTACAAGCGGCCGAAATGGGTTTCCTCAGGAGGGTGGCTGGCGTCTCCCTTAGAGATAGGGTGAGAAGCTCAGTCATCCGTGAGGAGCTCGGAGTAGAGCCGCTGCTCCTTCACGTCGAAAGGAGCCAGTTGAGGTGGTTCGGGCATCTGGTAAGGATGCCCCCTGGGCGCCTCCCTAGGGAGGTGTTCCAGGCACGTCCAGCTGGGAGGAGGCCTCGGGGAAGACCCAGGACTAGGTGGAGGGATTACATCTCCAACCTGGCCTGGGAACGCCTCGGGATCCCCCAGTCAGAGCTGGTTAATGTGGCTCGGGAAAGGGAAGTTTGGGGTCCCCTGCTGGAGCTGCTCCCCCCGCGACCCGACCACGGATAAGCGGACGACGATGGATGGATGGATGGATCAGAAATGTATTTTGACCCTAAACCGTTCAGTGCTTTGTAAACCAACAGTTTACAACAGATTATTTTGAAATTCTTTGAGAGACAGGAAGCCAGTGTAAAGACTTTAGAACTGGAGGCCACGATACAGTCTGTAGGAGTTGCAGTCTAAAGCTAAATGTCTTTATTGATGAAAAAGTTAACACAAAAGTTCTATTTACAGGGAAGGCCAGTGTCACATGCTTACCCAACAAGATGATGGTGGCCCTGGAGAAAGCTTCCATGCCCGGCATCGACGTGAACTTCCTCCAGCTGAGAGACTCGTCGTGCTCTCTAACCTCCAACGGCACGCACATCTTAGGCAGCATGTCATTCAGCACCTGCGGCACAAAACTTGAGGTGTGGCAAAACATTTACACTATATTTTACAGTCTAAGAATAGCTGGACTGGGTGGGTAAAAAAAAACAGGAAACCGCTGTTGGTGCCCCTTGTGAAACCAAGTCAGCTGGACTTGTTCACCTAACATACTTAATTTACATAAGTAACTTGAATTATGTAACAAACTAACTTATTTTCACCCAAACCATAATCTTTTACTAAACCTCACCAAGTAGCTTTGTTTTATTTTTAACATTAGCCACTTGTTTAAAATAAAGACAAATTCAGTCATTGTGCCTGCAAATACGTTTACCTATGTTATACTATGGAGGCCGTTCAGTCGGTGCATAACGGGTATAACCTTTTATTTGTCTTAAATTCAGGAAGAAGGCGACTTTCTCGTTTTTGTGAATGAGATCAACTCCTTCGAGCTGGCCAACGAGATAATAGTCCGACGGAGAACAGTTAAGATCGAAATCTCTTGCAAGTTTCCCAAAACCATCAGCATCTCCAGTTACTACAATCTCCAAAAGTCTGACTACATTTTCACTGAGTCCAACTTCGGCAGCTTTGGCTATACGTTTGAGGTATACACCAATAGCAACTTTACAAGCAAAGTGCCGGCCATCGCCTATCCAGTGAAGGTCAATTTGTTAGAAGAGATTTATATGGGCATTCGGGCTGAATCGGATCTGCCAAATGTGTCATTGTTTGTGGAATCATGCAAAGCCACTCCTGATGACAACCCTAGCAACACCCTCTCCTACGACCTCATCAAGAATGGGTGAGTGCTGATGCCTTCTGCCAGCACAAACAAAAATGCTTTTGGCTATTAATTTGAAAATGTTTAAATTGAGATATGGGAATATAATTACAATTGTCTTGTATTTACAGTTTCTTGATCGTGTGTCTGTCCTCATGAACCATTCCTACATATAGCTATGAAATGTAATGCACTGTAATTCATATGTATTCTGCATATTTATTGCTGTGTGCACCACATTGGCTGCTGCTGTATGAGACCGTGAAGATCTGCATAGTAAGTTGGTAAATCGATAGGTCCTAAAACACAAGACTTTCCTAGCTACCATTCAAGCCAACATTAGATGATAACTAATGTTAGCTAAACACAGCTGTCTAGGAACCAGTAGCTAGCTAACATTAACCTTGTTTCGTCCTCCATTCTGCAATGTTTTGGTCTCCCACGTATGTGTGGTGAGCTGTGGTGAAGCGTCGACGTCAGATTTTGACGTTGATGCATCAACGTCATCGATGCGTTGCTACAGGCCTACATGACACAGTCAACTTTTTTTGGCTAAACTTAACTGCAACGGCCGCTTAAACATCTGTGACTTCACGGTGCTCTGTAGCTGGCTCACAGTCACCTAAATTTAACTGTAAAGACCGCTAAAGTTAACTGTCATGTGACCGGCCACCGTAATTTGGTAAGATATCATTCGAATTGCTATGCATAAGTTTTCCTACGATATGATACGAACCCGTTCATGAGAATGCGTATGTATGAATACTGTATATGACGTGCTACCATTTTCTTTTCTCACAGGTGTATACTGGATGAGACACTTAAAGTCCACCCATCAAACCTGACTGAATTCAACTTTGAGATTCAAGCCTTCAAATTTTCTGGAAACTATGACGAGGTAATATTAATGAATACTAAATCATGCCAATGTATACCAAAATATTATACTTAGTGGTCCCCTAATCTGTCCCTCCAGAAAAACGCGATAATGCGATCACATAATTCAATGCATAATCAGCCAAAGTCTGCATATTTATGCGGGGGCCGCATTTTTTCAAATACGCAGCACTTTTGCCGCATAAATTGCATATTTCCGTGCAAAAAAATGCGGGGCTTGCATGATTTCATAATCCCGCACTTATAAGTCACATATATTTTAGCAGAAAGTAAAAAATGTTGCGTTTACTTCACACAAGAGCAGCCATGACCAACTGCCACTTTGCTCGTTTGAAAGCCATGATGTCTCTGTCGTTAGTTGGCCAAATTCTCTGGGCGGGCAAAGAAGAGAAAGGGGAGGTAACCTTGCTCCTTATGACCTCATAACAAGCAAGATTCCAGAACGGCTCATCTGAGTTTACTTTTTCTCAAAGTCAGAGCAGGATACCCAGGGCTCGGTTTACACCTATCACCATTTCAAAACAATTGGGGACCATAGGCAGGCTGGGGGAACTCATATAATGTTAAAAAAACCTCATAAAGTGACATTTTCATGCCATGGGACCTTTAAACTTTGAACCTCGTGTGTTTTCACTTCATCAAAATGAAGTGGAACATTTTGATCGCCTAAAAATGTGTTGTTCAGCATTTCTGCCAACCAAGCTAGCTAGCGCTAGCATTAGATGCCAACGTAGGGCAAAGTTTGCCGATTATCTGTACTGCCATACATGCAAATGAAAGGCGGCAGTACCTGGGGATCTGCCTTTAAATCTCCATTGGATGACTCAGCTCAGAAGGGTTGAAAATTGGCAACTTTCCCTCTTTAGCATTTAGCTTAGCGCAGCGCCATTGCAACCATAAATAACAATGGCTTGGCGTCCAAAGCGCTACCCTCTTGTTGAAAATTCCTACTTTCGGTTTCACAAAACCAAGATGGCCACAGCCATGTTGCCAAATTCGAGGCTTCAAAACAGCAGTCTACAAACCAATGGGTGACATCAAGGATGCTACATCTGCTATTTTTACAGTCTATGTTATGGACTTGACTCAGCCACTTAATTTCCTTTTGAACTAAAACCTCTCACCTTCCACCTCCCAGGTGTACATCACCTGCTCCGTCATCCTGTGCGAGTCTGGGAATGCCTTTTCCAGATGTGCCCAGGGTTGTGTGGTGCAGCCAGCCCGCAGACGCAAGCGATCACTGTACAAGGAGACAGTCAGCCACTCCATAACCCAGGGTCCTTTTCGGTTTATCGGGCAGGAAGTTCCTAATGCAGTCATGGAAGATAAGAACAGTCTGATGGAAAAGAGTGACACAACTGCTGCAGGTTAATATTATTTTCTCGATCAATGGATTAGTTGTTGGGTCTATAAAATGTCAGAAAATGGTGAACAATGTGGATCAGTGTTTCCCAGAGAAGAGTTTACTTAAATATTTAATAAATTATTTACAATGTTTCAATTCAATGAACTGTATTCATCCATTTGGAACTTCATTTGTGCAAAACATCAGTGTGTGTACAGTTCCCATACCCAGCAACAGAACACACCGTGGTCATCCGAGACATGTGCCTAGGGCCCATTTGCCACTACGGGGGCCCAGAAAGAGTAGTAGTATAGTATAGAGTAGTAAAAATAATTATAGTTTTAAAAATATTTTTTAAATGTAAATTTACAATCCAACACATCTAAACTTAAAAGTACAGTAACGCTTACTCCAATTGCAGGAAAATGTGTTTCCGGTTCTGTATGTTAGCTAGCAAGAAATGAAAAAGAAGAAAGAAAATTACAAAGAGGGGCTTTACACAAGTTTCCCTCAGGCCCTTCAAATAAGCCTAATTTAGGTGGATTGAAATTCATTAATGAATATGCCTAGTATAACCTTTCCATTTAATCTGGCTCTGGTCAGGAGGTGAAACTTGCAAAGCACAATACATGAAGAATATGAAGAAATGTATTACAGTTTTTTACAATCACTTTGCTACTAATTTTAGATCCCTGACATCATTTTTCAAAACTCTAGACACAAAACTCAAAATGATCATCACTTGTAACAGGCTGTCCAATGTTCAGAACATTGTATTGTGCATTCATATCTTTAAATAAATTTTGCACAATCATTGGTTCAAAAAACAAATTTATTGTGAAATACCATTGAAAGGTTACTTTAGATCACCCACACACAAGCTACCCATAGTTTCACTGGGTCATCGTTCATACAATCATTAAATATTGTAGAACAAAATAGGTGTTACATGTTTCATTGTAGTACTAGGAATCACTGAACAAAACCTGAAATGTATTGATGAAAAACAATACAGTATAATTACAATATAGGTTTATTTGAATCAAAGCAAAATAATTAGCTACAAAATAGAAAAGAAAAGACAGTACTGTAAAACAATCAAATGCAGTGTTCCTCAACTTGCTTCTACTGTAAAAAGCAAAACTAATAAGTAATTACTGTACTTATACATACCGTATTCATCAACTCTGTTCAGGTTCTCATCTACATTGCAATTAGCCAAACATCTTGGAAAAAACGGGCATGGCGAACAATGTGGTATGAGTATATATGTATATGTATATATCTCAATCATCAGTAACGAGTTGGCAGAATTGGACAAGCAATTCCAAGGGCCTGCATGCATACAGTGCAAGGCAAGGCAAGGCAGCTTTATTTGTATAGCACATTTCAGCAACAGGGCAATTCAAAGTGCTTTACATAAAACATTAAAGAGCAGTTAAAAATCATTAAAAATGAAAAACAGATAAAATACGAGAATAGAAGTTACAGTGCAGTATAAGAAATTAAACATTAAAGAGCAGTTTAAAGAAAGGCAGCATCAGAGAGAAAGGTCTTAGATTTTCATACAGTTTCAATAATGCAACTTAATAGAAATTAATCTTTATTAATTTTAATCTTTCTTTAAATATTTAATGAATTAATTAAATATTTAAAGAAAGGCAACAGCAAAAAGAAAGGTCTTCAGCCTTGATTTAAAAGAACTGAGTTGCTGTGGACCTGCAGTTATCTGGAAGTTCGTCACAGATATGTGAACCATAAAAACTGAACTAAACTGAGCTTCCCCCTGTTTAGTTCTGACTCTGGGGACAGAAAGCAGACCTGACCACCTGACCACCTGAGAGGTCTGGGTGGTTCGTAGTTTACTAGCAGGTCAGAAATATATTTTGGACCTAAACCGTTAAGTGATTTATAAACTAGCAACAGTATTTTGAAATCAATTATTTGAGGCACAGGTAGCCAGTGTAAAGACTTCAGAACTGGAGTGATGTGATCAACTTTCTTAGTCTTAGTGAGGACTTGAGCAGCAGCGTTCTGAATCAGCTGCAGCTGTCTGATTGATTTTTTAGGGAGACCTGTAAAGACTCCGTTACAGTAGTCCAGTCTACTGAAGATAAAAGCATGGACAAGTTTTTCCAAGTCCTGCTGAGACATAAGTCCCTTAACCCTTGATATATTCTTAAGGTGGTAATAGGATGACTTTGTTATTGTTTTAATGTGGCTGTTGAAATTCAGGTCTGAGTCCATTATTACACCAAGATTTCTGGCTTTGTGTGTTGTTTTTAACATTGTCATTTGAAGCTGAGTGCTGACTTTTAATCGTTCCTCTTTTGCTCCAAAAACAACCACCTCAGTTTTTTCTTCATTTAATGTAAGAACATTCTGGCACATCCAGTTGTTAATTTGTTTAATGCACTTACTCAGTTTTTGTATTGGACTACAGTCCCCTGGCGATAAGGTTATGTAAATGTGTGTGTCGTCTGCATAACTGTGGTAACTTATTTTGTTGTTTTCCATAATCTGAACCAGTGGAAGCATGTAGATGTTAGTGCAGTACTGTAAATACTGTAAATAGTCTTTAATGTGGTACATGGGACCATAGAAACAGTGTCTGATAAACAGTAGTACATTACAGTAAAGAATGATGATGAAATATTACATCCATTGATAATGTAGTCTAATTGGTTCATGCTCCACACTAATTGGTGACAATGAATCTCGTTATCTTGAAACTTTCATGATCTAAACATGGAATATTGTTTCCATACAACTATGCATTAAGAGTAATGCAACAGTTACTTATTTCGATTAATTGTATCGATTGATAGTTAGATCATTGTAATGAAATTACTAGACAATCATCTGAAATGTAATGTGTGAATTGCTTTTTGAAATAGTAGTACTTTAATGTTAAGTTGTGTCATATTGAACAGGTGATCTTTGTTAAATGAACAAATTATCTCAGGTTTATGTGGATTGCGTCCAAGCAATTGAAAAAAAGTGTTAGTTTTGAAAAATGTGTATTTTGATCATTGGATGTGAGTTTTGTCTAGAGTTTTGAAAAATGATGTCAAGGTTCTGATATTAGTGCCAAAGTGATTGTAACAAACTGTAAAAAAACAAATGTACTGTTGTCTTTCAGTGAACCCTCCACCAGTTTCTCCAGACACAAGATCAAGCGGAGGACGTCGGGACATCGGTCCTACAGTCTCCAGCGGAGGAGGTTGGGGAATCAAGCAGATCCTCAACACCAACATCAGCACCGTGGTCTTTGCCTGCATCTTCTCAGTAGCACTGGTGGTGATGGCTGTGCTGGTTCATTACTTCATGAAGAAGAGAAAAGCAGACGACCAAAAATCTCTCTTAGGTTGGGAGAACTAACACCCAACTCAGTTAATAAGGTGCTGTTTTACACAGCATGTATATTTTAGGTTATGTTTTGGTAAAGGATAGGTTCAGATTCTTAAAACAATACTCATGTCCAGATGCAGTGATTCTCAAACTGGGTCCATGGCACTCTGCCTTTAAATCTATAATAGTTCATAGATTACCTCCTAATCAAACAAATCTATAACTACACAAAAAATCTTTAATACATGTTGAATATCTTTCTAATACATTTCTATTGTGTTGTTCTTTCACGTAATTAACACTATAGTATATATATATATATACCACCCCCGTTTCAGTTTAAAAAACGGGGCTGAACATGGCCCAGGCATCATGTGATCAGACATTATGTGACCGACCAGCTGTCGCCTAATTTAGTAGCATATACAAATTGGTGTGCAAAAGTTTTCGTACCATATCATATGGCTATGGAATGTGTTGTTTATATTGACCAAAATTGATTTAGTTGTTGTTTAGAGTTAGTCCATTTACTGAAACATAGCCGCTTTAAGTCCTGTGTTTCGAAATATGTTGGTGGGGAGTCCCTTTTGGATTACATTTGCTTATTGACTTTGCCTTAAAAGTACAAAACACATATATGAGATTTTTATACATTTATGAGATGAATGTGTAACTTTGAAAATGTCCACAGACAGTTTGAAACTCAGTGAATTTATTTTAACAGATAAATATAGAGCAATATAAGTAATGGTGACATTATAAATTTGTGTCATTTAAATGGAATTGTATTCATAATAAAGGGAAATTAAATCAAAATTCTGTTTGAAGTCTTAATCACGTAATAAACACAACGCTGTGTGTTTGTTTTTCATTTTGTATGTGTTGATAAATTCTTTTTAGGAAATGTAATTGTTCATCCATCCACCCACCCTTCCATCCATCCATCCATCCATCCACCCATCCATCCATCCATCCATCCACCCATCCACCCACCCATCCATCCATCCATCCATCCATCCATCCACCCACCCACCCACCCACCCATCTGTCCATCCATCCACCCACCCATTAATCCATCCATCCATCATCCATCATCCATCATCCATCCATTACATTACATGTCATTTAGCTGACGCTTTTATCCAAAGCAACTTCCAATTAACTGCTTTCAACCCTGAAGGTGCAAACTCCAGACAACAAGTAGTAAGTGCAAGTACTTTAGCTTAAAATAAGCAACACTACAGAGAGCCATATGAAAGTATGAAAGTGCAGCTTCAAGAAATATATATAATTTATTTTTTCTTCTTTCTTCTTCCATCCCCATCTGATGAAGAGCGGAGTGGGCGGGTTGGGGTATAGGGTTTGACCATGTCCTGGATGCATGCTGGGGCTGATCCGTTCGTGACCCTGTATACAAGTACTTGTGTCTTGAAGCGGATGTGGGCAGCAACTGGTAACCAGAGAAGAGAGCGGAGTGGTGTAGTGTGAGAGAACTTGGGGAGGTTGAAGACAAGTCGAGCTGCTGCGTTCTGAATGAGCTGCAGGGGCCGGCCAATCTGGAGGGAGTTGCAGTAGTCTAGACATGAGATAACTAGAGCCTGAACCAGAACCTGAGCCACCTTCTGCGTTAGAAGGGGATGTATCTTTCTGATGTTATGCAGCATGTATCTACACGATCGGGTAGTTGCAGCAATGTTGGCATCCACTCACCCACCCACCCACCCACTTATCCGTCCATCCATCCACCCACCCACCCATCTATCCATCCATCAATCCATCCATCCATCCATCCATCATCCATCCACCCATCCGTTCATCCATCCTGATGAATGTTGAATGAATGTTTGTCTTGTCTGTCAATATTTTTAGTATGTTTGCCTTTATATTGGCTGGATTGATAATATAAAACAAATAATTATGTTGATGTTTTTGCATGTAGTACATCATAAGAGTGTCAGCATGCTCACATGCTGAAAATGGCAATAATGCCATGCCAGTGTTTAGCATATTATTGCTTAGTTGGCTCCAGCAACAGAAACATTCATGATTGATTGCTTCTTTATTTGCGTGTCATGCACACAAAGTGCCCAACCCTCATGGGTTTAACCCTTGTGTTATCTTCCTGTCGATCATGAAACAAACATTTTTGTTTTCCTTATCTCAACCGTGTTTGGTCACTATTTTTTTCTTCTTATGTTTTGTTGATTTTGTCGACATTTATGGCACTATTTCCAACATTTAAGACACTTTTTCAAGGTAGCTTGTGGCTCGGAGGTAGAGTGGTCACCCCAAAACCACAAGGTTTCAATCCCAGGCTCCTCCGGTCACATGTCGAAGTGTCCCTGAGTGAGATACTGAACCCCAAGTTGCTCCCCGGATGCTGTATGTATAGCTGTTCACTGCTTCTAATACTTATAATGGGTTAAAATGCAGAAATAGAATTTCACAACATTTGATTTGCGTGTATGTGAGCATATGCTTATCTTTTTTCAGATCACCATCATACCAGAGCTGCACCTGTCATCTTTACCTGAGCATGACCTGCTTCCCAGATTTGAAAATTTGTGATGACAATGTGACAAGCAAGAATGTCACAACAAACACTGAAAAGACTTACGGGAAGACAAATCTGAAAGTTTCTCACCACCCTGGCACAGTGGGTGTCCCTTAGCGGTGGAAAATACTCATATCTTTAATTACTAAGTGTAAAAAAACAATACAGCTCCATAAAAAAGTCTTACAAGTCTTACATTCAAAATTTCACTTGAATAAAAGCAATAGAGTAAAAAGTATCAACAGCAAAATGTAGTGAAAGTATTAAGTTAAAGGTACAATATGTAACATTTCTGCATTAGAATGTCTAAAAATGACCATACCTATGTTATGTATATTTTATATCAGCAAACATGATGGTCATCCTCTCTGAACTCTGCTGACTTCACTTCAACTGAAACATTGATTTAACCTTTTTGCCGGCTAAACTTAACTGTAACGACCGCTGTCAGGACCGTCACCTCACAGTGACCGGTCTCCAGCTCACAGTCATCTTTTCTTCGCTAAACTTAACTTTCATGTGACTGGTCGGCAGTCACCATGATTTCGCAAAGTATCATACAAATAGTTGTGCATAGGTTTTCGTGTGCCAATATCATCTGAACCGGTTCATGGGAATGCATTGCACTTGTACTTTTTATCTAAATCACATTTCTGCTGAAGACAAAGGGGAGCAGCTTTCCTGTAAACCTGCAGGTGCAAAGGATGGTCACAATGTTTCTCAGAACATGGCATGACCTAAAACAGTAAACAGTACATTCTACATACTGAAATGATGACTAACCATGACCCACATGCTGGCGTTGGCTCAGCAGCGAGGCAAGGTTTATTTGTATAGCACAGTTCAACAACAGGGCAATTAAAAGTGCTTTACATAAAACATTAAAGAGCTGTTAAAACAATAAAAATATAAAAACAGATAAAATACGAGAATAGAAGTTACAGTGCAGTATAAGAAATTAAACATTAAAGAGCAGTTTAAAGAAAGGCAACATCAAAGAGAAAGGTCTTAGATTTTCATACAGTTTCAATAATGCAACTTAATAGAAATTAAAAAAAAATATTTAAAGAAAGGCAACAGCAAAAAGAAAGGTCTTCAGCCTTATTATTATGACTTTATTATGTTTTTATTGTGGCTGTTGAAATTCAGGTCTGAGTCCATTATTACACCACGATTTCTGGCTTAATTTTCTGGCTAAATAGTAGTACTTTAATTTTAAGTTGTGTCATATTGAACAGGTGATCTTTGTTAAATGAACAAATTATCTCAGGTTTATGTGGATTGCATCCAAGCAATTGAACAAAGTGTTAGAGTTTTGAAAAATGTGTATTTTGTTCATTGGATGTGAGTTTTGTGACTAGAGTTTTGAAAAATGATGTCAAGGTTCTGATATTAGTGCCAAAGTGATTGTAACAAACTGTAAAAAAACAAATGTACTGTTGTCTTTCAGTGAACCCTCCACCAGTTTCTCCAGACACAAAATCAAGCGGAGGACGTTGGGACATCGCTCCTACAGTCTCCAGCGGAGGAGGTTGGGGAATCAAGCAGTTCCTCAACACCAACATCAGCACCGTGGTCTTTGCCTGCATCTTCTCAGTAGCACTGGTGGTGATGGCTGTGCTGGTTCATTACTTCATGTGGAAGAGAAAAGCAGATGACCAAAAATCTCTCTTAGGTTGGGAGAACTAACACCCAACTCAGTTAATAAGGTGCTGTTTTACACAGCATGTATGTTTTAAGTTATGTTTTGGTAAAGGAAAGGTTCAGATTCTTAAAACAATACTCATGTCCAGATGCAGTGATTCTCAAACTGGGTACGTGGCACTCTGCCTTTAAATCTATAATAGTTCATAGATTACCTCCTAATCTAACAAATCTATAACTACACAAAAAAATCTTTAATACATGTTGAATATCTTTCTAATACATTTCTATTGTGTTGTTCTTTCACGTAATTAACACTATAGTATATATATATATATATACCACCCCCGTTTCAGTTTAAAAAACGGGGCTGAACATGGCCCAGGCATCATGTGATCAGACATTATGTGACCGACCAGCTGTCGCCTAATTTAGTAGCATATACAAATTGGTGTGCAAAAGTTTTCGTACCATATCATATGGCTATGGAATGTGTTGTTTATCTTGACCAAAATTGATTTAGTTGTTGTTTAGAGTTAGTCCATTTACTGAAACATAGCCGCTTTAAGTCCTGTGTTTCGAAATATGTTGGTGGGGAGTCCCTTTTGGATTACATTTGCTTATTGACTTTGCCTTAAAAGTACAAAACACATATATGAGATTTTTATACATTTATGAGATGAATGTGTAACTTTGAAAATGTCCACAGACAGTTTGAAACTCAGTGAATTTATTTTAACAGATAAATATAGAGCAATATAAGTAATGGTGAAATTATAAATTTGTGTCATTTAAATGGAATTGTATTCATAATAAAGGGAAATTAAATCAAAATTCAGTTTGAAGTCTTAATCACGTAATAAACACAACGCTGTGTGTTTGTTTTTCATTTTGTATGTGTTGATAAATTCTTTTTAGGAAATGTAATTGTTCATCCATCCACCCACCCTTCCATCCATCCATCCATCCACCCATCCATCCATCCATCCATCCACCCATCCATCCATCCATCCATCCATCCACCCACCCACCCACCCACCCATCTGTCCATCCATCCACCCACCCATTAATCCATCCATCCATCATCCATCATCCATCATCCATCATCCATCATCCATCCATTACATTACATGTCATTTAGCTGATGCTTTTATCCAAAGCAACTTCCAATTAACTGCTTTCAACCCTGAAGGTGCAAACTCCAGACAACAAGTAGTAAGTGCAAGTACTTTAGCTTAAAATAAGCAACACTACAGAGAGCCATATGAAAGTATGAAAGTGCAGCTTCAAGAAATATATATAATTTATTTTTTCTTCTTTCTTCTTCCATCCCCATCTGATGAAGAGCGGAGTGGGCGGGTTGGGGTATAGGGTTTGACCATGTCCTGGATGCATGCTGGGGCTGATCCGTTCGTGACCCTGTATACAAGTACTTGTGTCTTGAAGCGGATGTGGGCAGCAACTGGTAACCAGAGAAGAGAGCGGAGTGGTGTAGTGTGAGAGAACTTGGGGAGGTTGAAGACAAGTCGAGCTGCTGCGTTCTGAATGAGCTGCAGGGGCCGGCCAATCTGGAGGGAGTTGCAGTAGTCTAGACATGAGATAACTAGAGCCTGAACCAGAACCTGAGCCACCTTCTGCGTTAGAAGGGGATGTATCTTTCTGATGTTATGCAGCATGTATCTACACGATCGGGTAGTTGCAGCAATGTTGGCATCCACTCACCCACCCACCCACCCACCCACTTATCCGTTTATCCATCCACCCACCCATCTATCCATCCATCAATCCATCCATCCATCCATCCATCATCCATCCACCCATCCGTTCATCCATCCTGATGAATGTTGAATGAATGTTTGTCTTGTCTGTCAATATTTTTAGTATGTTTGCCTTTATATTGGCTGGATTGATAATATAAAACAAATAATTATGTTGATGTTTTTGCATGTAGTACATCATAAGAGTGTCAGCATGCTCACATGCTGAAAATGGCAATAATGCCATGCCAGTGTTTAGCATATTATTGCTTAGTTGGCTCCAGCAACAGAAATATTCATGATTGATTGCTTCTTTATTTGCGTGTCATGCACACAAAGTGCCCAACCCTCATGGGTTTAACCCTTGTGTTATCTTCCTGTCGATCATGAAACAAACATTTTTGTTTTCCTTATCTCAACCGTGTTTGGTCACTATTTTTTTCTTCTTATGTTTTGTTGATTTTGTCGACATTTATGGCACTATTTCCAACATTTAAGACACTTTTTCAAGGTAGCTTGTGGCTCGGAGGTAGAGTGGTCACCCCAAAACCACAAGGTTTCAATCCCAGGCTCCTCCGGTCACATGTCGAAGTGTCCCTGAGTGAGATACTGAACCCCAAGTTGCTCCCCGGATGCTGTATGTATAGCTGTTCACTGCTTCTAATACTTATAATGGGTTAAAATGCAGAAATAGAATTTCACAACATTTGATTTGCGTGTATGTGAGCATATGCTTATCTTTTTTCAGATCACCATCATACCAGAGCTGCACCTGTCATCTTTACCTGAGCATGACCTGCTTCCCAGATTTGAAAATTTGTGATGACAATGTGACAAGCAAGAATGTCACAACAAACACTGAAAAGACTTACGGGAAGACAAATCTGAAAGTTTCTCACCACCCTGGCACAGTGGGTGTCCCTTAGCGGTGGAAAATACTCATATCTTTAATTACTAAGTGTAAAAAAACAATACAGCTCCATAAAAAAGTCTTACAAGTCTTACATTCAAAATTTCACTTGAATAAAAGCAATAGAGTAAAAAGTATCAACAGCAAAATGTAGTGAAAGTATTAAGTTAAAGGTACAATATGTAACATTTCTGCATTAGAATGTCTAAAAATGACCATACCTATGTTATGTATATTTTATATCAGCAAACATGATGGTCATCCTCTCTGAACTCTGCTGACTTCACTTCAACTGAAACATTGATTTAACCTTTTTGCCGGCTAAACTTAACTGTAACGACCGCTGTCAGGACCGTCACCTCACAGTGACCGGTCTCCAGCTCACAGTCATCTTTTCTTCGCTAAACTTAACTTTCATGTGACTGGTCGGCAGTCACCATGATTTCGCAAAGTATCATACAAATAGTTGTGCATAGGTTTTCGTGTGCCAATATCATCTGAACCAGTTCATGGGAATGCATTGCACTTGTACTTTTTATCTAAATCACATTTCTGCTGAAGACAAAGGGGAGCAGCTTTCCTGTAAACCTGCAGGTGCAAAGGATGGTCACAATGTTTCTCAGAACATGGCATGACCTAAAACAGTAAACAGTACATTCTACATACTGAAATGATGACTAACCATGACCCACATGCTGGCGTTGGCTCAGCAGCGAGGCAAGGTTTATTTGTATAGCACAGTTCAACAACAGGGCAATTAAAAGTGCTTTACAATAAAAATATAAAAACAGATAAAATACGAGAATAGAAGTTACAGTGCAGTATAAGAAATTAACAATTATTTAATAAAAGGCAGCATCAAACAGAAAGGTCTTCAGCGTTGATTTAAAAGAACTGAGACCTGCAGTTTTCTGGGAGCTTGTTCCAGATATTTGGAGCATAAAAACTAAATGCTGCTTCCTTGTGTTTAATTCTGACTTGAGTCAAGTCCTGTGACCTGAGTCCCCCACCACTGAAACACACTGATTGCATTGCTTATCATCATGTCATTTAATGTTTCTCATTTGACACCAGTAGCTCCTTGCTTGAGGAGTAACAGAATATATGAAACATTATTTGTATGTAATTAGGATACAAAAAGGTCACTGTGTTCATAAGACATAATTAGATTACCAATACATTAAGTAAAAGGGTTACATTTTTTAAAGTATTGTTGGCTGCAGTGCATCTTATAAAAACACAGTTAAACCTGTTCTCAAAAGTTGGCTCTGTGTTTAGTATTACTGATGCCAATGAATATGAATTCCGATAAACTTTAAAACACATGTGAAACTAGTCCTACTACATTCTTCATCCATACAGTAAATAATGTAGAAAGAAAACATGTATTGTCTTCATTTCCTTGTAGAAAAGTATTTAAGTAGCATATCCTGCTGAAGATGAAGCACTCAGGAGGATGGCTTGTCTTACCGTGCTGCTGCTGCATCTGCTGCTTATGCTCTCATCTGCATCTGCATGGTACTACTCGTACTATGGCGGATCACTGACCTTCACCCCAAAAGGACAATATTCAGATGGGACATATAAGGTAAATTAAACATTGGGTGTCAAGCAAATCTCATTAGAGGGGCACATCCTGATTAAGTTATGAATTTTCATTGTCAGAGAAAATTAAGATTTCCTCTTAATCTAATATAATGAATTATGATATCACTACTATGAATGTAAATTTAAAGTTTGGCTGGTTCATTGTTGATTAATCTGTTGATTATTTTCTCGATCTACAAAATTGCCAGAACATGGTGAAAAATGTTTTTCCCAAAACCGAAGAGGACGTCCTTAAATGTCTTGTTTTGCCCACAACTCAAAAATATTTGACATACTTTGCAGTTGTATTTAACATCTACTTTTCCACATTTTTGCTAGCTTGAAGTTAAAAAAATTGTGGGTTGATTGCTACATGTGTAATCTTTGGATATTTCTTTACAGGTGGAATTTCACAACAAGCAAACTACAATTTATTGCAATGTGAATTACTACTCGTGCTCCTCTGGTGACTGTGGGTCCCAGACTGAAACCACCAGCACAGTTGTTGCCAGTAATTCCTTGGGTTTCAACTGGTGCCAATATGACGTGGTGAACAAAATAAACCTCAACAGCAGCCTCCCCTTTGAGATTAGGTGAGATATTACTCATATAATTTCTTACAGAGCCCCTATTTTACTCCTTTCTACCATCATATTTGTACTGTTGGTGTCTACTAGAATGTTTACATGCTTTGATGTTCAAAAAACATATGTTTTTCATACTGCCTTTTTGCTGCAGCACCTCTGTCTGAAACACTCTGTCCGAGCTCTTGGTCCGCCTTCCTGAAAAGCCCAGTCTGCTCTGATTGGTCAGCTGACCTACTTTGTTGTGATTGGTCAACCAAATTCAAACAAGCCGCTGGGTGGGCTGTGCTTGCTCAGCAGCACCTATGGTTTTTACATATTAAACACTGGGCTGGCATCTTCAATCACTGATTAAGGAATTTCAAATGTTTGTATTGTAATTAAGAACATGTGAATATAGCTTAGGAGCTAACATCTGATTGTTACTTCCAACTGTGCCATATTATTGATAATTATTTGTATATATTGTATTCATTATTCAAATATTTCTTCACACAGATACCCCACTAATGTCAGTCCTTACATCGGTCAGGGTGTCTGGGCATCAAACTTCAGAAACACAATGGCTAACTGGATAATGACAGCACATGTGGACCTGGGAACCCGATCTGATACTGGTGAATCTAACAGATCCCCCATCACTACTATGCTGCCTGTTCTCAGGTAATGACACACTCTGTTTAATATTTAAAAAAATGCATGCAGCTTGTTTAACTAGTTAGGAGATTAAATGGTTTTGGTGCTACACAGAATATTCAGGAGATTGTCTATATATTGTTGCAAGCTTTTCAGTCGAAAACAAAGACTGAGCTAAAGCAGACATCAGGGGCTCATCAAAATCAAATTCATCCTGGGAGACATAGTTGTGTGTATCAAATTTCATGGCATTCCTTTAGTTGTTGAGACATTTCACTCACGTCCAAAACTGTGAATCTGCTGGTTGTGCTAGATGGTCATTAGGAATAATTCTCATGGTACCATTAATATCTGATCCAGATTTCATGCCAATCAAAACTAAACAACCCACAACAAAGGTTGAGGAAAAAATGTTGAGACAACATAAGTGCTGCCATAACGCTGGCTCTTCCTTGTCTACCACCCAATACAAGCCCATATTACATTTACTCAGAGCATTTTGCTAAGAGGTAGGCTAATGCAATAAAAAGGCATTTTTGCTGATACTAGATATCAAACAAAAGCCAGATACTATACACAGCAGATGATAACATCATCTCGGAGCTGAGCTCTCTTCCTCAATCTCACTGACTCCCTCTGGGTCCAGTTATTTAAGTGTGCTGACTTAACACTACAGGGATATCTTAAATGGACACTGTACTAGTAAAGTTTATTTCTGCTAAGGTCTAGTCAAAGACATATCTCCATGATGGTGGACAATGAAGTTGTATTGTATCAGATATTCTTTTAGACACAGACTGTTCCTGATTTAGTTGATTCACATGTTACAGAGTAACGAGGAACTGCCCACGATCATTCAACATGGCAGTTTTTGATCCTGATGGTGACAAAGTCAGATGCAGAGTACCAACAGACTCAAGTACAAATGAGTGTGGGCTGTGTGGTCTAACTGCAGGTTTCTCTTTAGATCAGGTAAGGAGTTGGCCAAAGTATCTATCTATCTATCTATCTATCTATCTATCTATCTATCTATCTATCTATCTATCTATCTATCTATCTATCTATCTATCTATCTATCTATCTATCTATCTATTTAATGATAATACCTCACAACACCATTCAGTGTAAAAGAAATCATTTCAAAATCATGTCATATTATCATATAGAGACAAAGCGCAATGCGGCATACTCTGAAATCCACGCCCACAGAAAGGGGAAAACAATTGGTGCCACAATATGCAACCAAAGGATGAAATGCTAACAAAGTGACTGTAGCTAGCAAAAACATTATGTCCAATGATGATTTTAGCAACCTATTTCTACCAGAGAGGACAAGTTAGATATTAGTAATTTAATGTTAGCTATATGTTAGCAAGCTAAGGCACTTTCACTTTCTGATTCATCCAAAGTCCACTGTTACACAACTTGCATACCGTTAAATGTGGCCATATGCAGTGCACTAGTGCAGACACTACTTACACACAGGGACCATCTTTGCAAATACCAAAAGCTACGGGACCACCAACGTTTTTTTCAAACTTCTGAATGTGTGAGGAAGCTGCAGTGGTTACTATTGAAATGGTGTAACATGAACTATAACAAACTATGTAATATATATATGTGTTTTTCTACACTGCCACCAGTTAGTGAGACAAAAAGCTGGTAAATGTTGTGGCGGACAAAAGTAGGTGGGAATAATGCTCCACCCGGCTGCAAAACATTAAACAGAAGAAGAGTAATTTTCAGTCAGTGCATATATGGCTATGCGCGACACACTACTCTGATTAAATGTAGGCTCTACACAAGTATGTAAATAGTGCACAGCAATGCATATTGTGTAATGAAAGTATCTCTCCTTTTTGTCAGAACTCCTGCTCCCTAAAGTATATAAACAGTAATCAATATGGAACCCATCCAATTGAGCTTGTGGTGGAGGACTTTCCCAACAAACCCATTACACTGTCCTACTCTGATGGATCCTACACGACAAAGCACCCTCTCTCAGTGTTGAGGCGTAAACGAGCACCAACAACAGCTGCTCCAACAACAGCTGCTCCAACAACAGCTGCTCCAACAACAGTCTATCCAACAACAGCATATCCAACAACAGCCTATCCAACAACAGCTGCTCCAACAACAGCTGCTCCAACAACAGCTGCTCCAACAACAGCGGCTCCAACAACAACAGCTGCAACAACAGCCTATCCAACAACAGCTGCTCCAACAACAGCATATCCAACAACAGCTGCTCCAACAACAGCTGCTCCAACAACAACAGCTGCAACAACAGCTGCTCCAACAACAGCTGCTCCAACAACAACTGCTCCAACAACAGCGGCTCCAACAACAACAGCTGCAACAACAGCCTATCCAACAACAGCTGCTCCAACAACAACAGCTGCAACAACAGCATATCCAACAACAGCTGCTCCAACAACAGTCGCTACAACAACAACTGCTCCAACAACAGCGGCTCCAACAACAACAGCTGCAACAACAGCCTATCCAACAACAACAGCTGCAACAACAGCCTATCCAACAACAGCTGCTCCAACAACAACAGCTGCAACAACAACATATCCAACAACAGCTGCTCCAACAACAGTCGCTGCAACAACAGCCGCTACAACAACCACACAGCCTTACCGAACAACAATTGCTCCTTTGAGCAAGCTTCCTCTGCAGTTTACTGTTTATGGTATAGTTATGTTCTATATATTCAAACAACCAGGGGTGAAGCCAGACATTGTTAACAGCACAACAAACCCATATAGGGGGCATGTTCATTAGGCTATATGTGCAACTTTTATTAAGTTATTTTATAAAGCAAAAATATTTGGGGGTTTTGAGAATCCCTCCTACCCCCGCTCCACCAAAAACACTGATTTGAATATTAACATTTCATCAATTATTTTAAAGTCTCCTCCCTTCTGATTTTCAGTGGACTATCACAATGCCCCTTCATGCCTTGATGGGGATTACTTTCCCGTTTTCTCATCACCAACTCCACGTAATGGAGTGAATCTTCCTGCGTTTGTCAACCGCACCCTCGAAATCAAAGTCAAATCCGAAGCACAATACACCACGTAAGGAATAGTAAAATCATTGTATAATTTTGCAGAAATGTGTTTTTTATAAGTTAATGTAATGTGCACCAATATGATGCTTTTGACAAGGTTTTTAAATCTCCTTTGGAAGAATGTTACCCATTTCAAAGTTATGAAAGCACTGTTTCTCCTGTAGGATTTATGACTTGATTGTCACTGGACCAAAGGGAATTTCAAAGCAGAAAATCTCCACGGAAGAATATATCATCAATTGGACACCAACTGAAAATGAATTGAATGATCATTTTCCTATTTGCTTTGTTTCGGAAGCAAGAAACATGTGAGTTTTTATACACCTAA
This sequence comes from Gymnocephalus cernua, assembly GCA_023631565.1. Classification (NCBI taxonomy): domain Eukaryota; kingdom Metazoa; phylum Chordata; class Actinopteri; order Perciformes; family Percidae; genus Gymnocephalus; species Gymnocephalus cernua. The sequence goes on along the minus strand of CM042426.1, from coordinate 37,482 downwards.
TATAATATATATTATATATATTATATTTAATATATATAATCAATATATTTTTGAACAGTTCATATCATTAAACTATCCATTCTCTCTAATGTTATATTCTAGGTATTACCAAGTCTTTCAATCAGAGCCACGCTGTGTGATCGTGGATGTTGGATACGATGGTTAGTTGACTTTATTTTAACTCTAGGGATATAGTTTAAATTCTTTTAATGGATGGGTCACGTATGTTTTTCATAAAGTGGATATATTTCAACTTTGATGTCATTTACCAACATAAAACAATGTTCATCCTTTTTTTAGAGACCACTGTGACATGCAATGAAACAACGATAATGGTGGAAGTGGAGAAGTCCTACCTCATCAGACACAACGAGGGCAACTTGCATCTGAACGACTTCAGCGATCCTTCCTGTGACCTGACAACACGCTCCAACGCAACCCACCTGGTGGCTGTCATGTTGCTGAACACATGTGGAACCACCGTAGAGGTACAGGACGCAAAACTGCACCACATCTGTGTACCACATTTGTGTTTTATTCAGCAATTATTTGAATCAAAGAACTCAACAGTGTGGTTCCACAAGTGAAAATCCCATTCCCCTGTAGATGCCACAAGTCCATACTACACTACCCACAATCCTAAGCGTGACAGCGACGTCTCTGTTTGGTGGAGCTCACTGTTACTATGGAAATGCTTACCGAACCCACAAACCGACTAGCGAATTGTTACCATTGAAGTCTATGGTTATTTTTGTACACAGTCTTGTACTTTTGTGTTTTCCATTTTCAAAAGAGAAGCTGTGGCCCATAATCAAATGTTTTATAGTCACATTTCATCTCATAGTTGGTTGGCTTGGTTCCAGGCTTAAAACTCTGGTTTAGCACAACTTGTTTCTATGTTTTTTTGGCTGGTCAGGTTTTTGTTTTTGCAATTAAAATTTGATAGCTAAATTGTCTTTGTTGGAGAGCGATGTAAAGTCAGCATGCCTGGACTCATGACTTGTGATGAATGGCTCGCCAGAATTGGCCAAAATTGAACGTGGATTTTGAAACAGACACCAAAGTACAAGACGTGCTACTAGCTGAAGCTAACTGTCAGCTCGAGTCTGCTAGCCAAGTTGTAAATGGACCATTTTGGTCATCTGGTGCCGAAACAGCTGAGGGCACCAAACTAAACTTAAAAAACTGTTTGGTTGTAACATGGAAAAATAGATTTGTAATGTATTTGTACTTTTACATGTCACTATTTAAGTTTTGACTTGTAGTAGTAATGACTATTCCTATTGCTTTCTCTCCTAATTACAATTTCTTTCATTTTTAGGAGGATGAAAACAACATAATCTTCAAAAACATGATCACATCTGGTGACCCAACTAAAATCATTTCCAGACAAAATGATGTTGAGATTGTCTTTTCCTGCGCCTTTCCAAAGCGAACCAATCTGACACTGGGATTCACGCATAAGAACCCGTACGTCTTCACAGAGAAGGGCTTCGGGGCTTTCACCTTCCAGTTTGAATTCTTCCAGAGCCAGCGGTTCAGAAAACAAATTGAAAGCAGCACTTACCCAGTGGAGGTGTACCTCAAACAGATGATCTTCATGCAGATTGAGGCGACCACTTCCATCCCCAACACAGAGCTATTTGTGGAGTCCTGCAAGGCGACTCCATATGACAACCCAAACTCTCGCATCAGCTACACCATCATCGAAAATGGGTAGGTGTACGCAATGAAAAGGCTTTTGTTTGGTACCAGAAATGTCTCTTTTTCCAGTTATTAACCATTGTATCTGCATCATGCCACAGGTGTGTAAGAGACAACACGGTGGAAATCTACAACAGCTCCAAATCTCAATTCAGATTTGGAATGGAGGCTTTTGAGTTCATTGGTGCTCATGAAGAGGTAAGGTTACTTTAAAAAAAAATGTAATAGCATTATTATAAATTTAAAAAAGCACATTTAAAACCACATCGTACTTTTACATTTTTCAGCCCTCTGCCTTTTTTAAACAAATACAATTATTTATCTTTTTTAAATGGCATCTCTTTGGTGTGAATGCAAAATGTACCACCGTTGGGAAATACCTGACATCAAAACTTTTATGTTGGTGTTAAAATATCAGATTTTAGCGACTCTGAGTGTTGCAATTAAGCAGTTCAGTCAGGAACACTCGTGTCACAGATTTAACCATTTATTTTACTAAATGGAAATACAATTATTCTTGGCGCTGATGGCTCGCTCTTGATAAGGCTCGCTGGACCAGCCAAGCAGCATGCTAAGCTGAGACAGAAAGCACCATGCAGAAACCCCCCTGGGTAAAAAAAAGAGTGAGGCAAAAGAAAAACATTGAAAACTATTTAAAACATCATGTTAGGACTCTGAACTTGTAAGATGGAGGCTGTGGTGGTGGAGGCAAAGCGTTGCCAGCAGCAGCAGTGAGTGAACCAGTGTCAGTGGCAGGGATCAGTGAGGAGGGAGTCTTATTCAAAAGGACCGCTTTGATGTGAGAATGGCTGTAATTGGTGTGTGTATGATAGGAATGATAATTTAATCAGCCGACGTATGATTTCCACGTACTGCATGAACTAATGCTAAGCTTAATTAAATGAAAATGCACTTGTACAATAATATTCATTACATACATACTTTGTTTAGAAAGTACGAAGAACTTTTTACGATTTTACCTCTGTGTGTCTGCAGGTGTACATCACTTGCTCAGTCATCCTATGTGAGACTGGTGTTCGCGGGAGCAGGTGCTCTCAGGGATGCATCAGCTCCAACTCAGGTAACCTTCGGGTCAAAAGAGAAGCTGTGGCCCAGTCTTCCCGCCACACCATTTCCCAGGGACCTTTGCACCTGGCTAAAACTTCTGACAGCCAAGGTGAGTGTTCACATACACCAGCATATACTATCAAATTACCAGATACACTGAGATCATGTATGTAAATTGATTCAGATCCAAACACTCAAATCTCATATTTAGTTTTTATGTGTTTTATGATTGGACACAGCTATTCACACTGGCCTGATATATAAATATACATATATCATGTTATTGATCTAAATTTTAGTCTGTTTTTTTCCATTTCAGCATCTGGCCCGAGGCTGAATATGGGCCTGAACATCATCTTCATTGTTGGCTGCCTCCTGGCATGCGGTGTGGTGATCTACAGATCGAGGAGGTCCAAAGCTAAATACCAACCGCTGCCAACCTTTGAGACAGACTGAAGACAGAGATGCCATTTTGATCCAGTCTGATTATGAGGAAGATTCTCAGCTACAGTGTAATGTTTTTTTTACTTCTATAGTCAATATGTTTGTATCTTTTTTAGGGTAGTAGTGGCTTGAAACATTATGTAAGATGTGCAGTTACATGCAAGAAAGCATTTAATCAGAATATATCTTTTTCTTTACTTGTGGAAAGTGGTTCCGCCTGCTGTGAAGCATCTAATCTGCCAGATACTCTATTTAACAAGAAGATTAATTATTTAAGCCCAACTTTTTTGAGATGATTCAATGCATTCCAGTGTTGTTCAATTTCAAAAACATATTTCAAGCCTTTTGACCATCACAACATTGTTGGATTAGCCCCGTTATGCTACCACCATACTGGTGGTTTGAATCATTGTCACACAGTCCAACATGTTAAAAGTTAGAAGTGCGCAGTGTGTACATGGGTTTAGTCAGCACATCAGCTGCTTAGAAATTTGGAGAAAAAGAAATTCCTGTGGGCATTAAATATCTAAACTCTTTTTACACACTTGTAGGGGTTTTAGGGAAACATTTTAGTCATTTGATATATATCAACTAGCTGATGAAGTATGATTCAAACTTCTGTCTCCTCATGAAATAATGCTTTTTTATATTTACAGACAGTTTTTACCTCCAAGATTGTATTTCTTTATTTACCAGAATAACCCCTTGAGATGCACCATCTTATTTTCGAGGGGGTCCTTTACTGTACAAACAAACCAGCATCAAAATGGGAAATCATAATTAAAGTATGTACAACACAAGACTATAACATACATTTAGATACAATAACATTCACATTCATACACATCCACATGCTAACAATGCTCCCACAAACCTAAACCCTTCCCTTTTAGCCCATGCCATAAAATAAAAAAAATCAATAAGCCATCTGTGAAAATACAAATACAAAATCCAGGTATAAGTATGCTTACACACTTCACTATACGCATACAGGTACATAAATGCAAACATGTACAATATAAAATGAAAAAAATAAAATTACAAGAAAGAGGGATCAGAAACAGGAACATGTTTCAAAATATGTAAGAAGAGATGATTTAAAAACATAGAAGGAAGTTATAGATCTGAGCGAGCAGGGAAGTTTGTTCCAGTCTGATGGAGCTTTAAATTTAAATGCACGCCGATCTACTTCTTTGCTGATTCTTGGTACATAAAAAAGAGCGGATCTGTATGCCTTAAATTGTACTGTGTATTAAAAGAAATTAGGTAACATGTCAAATATGGAGGGAAGTGCAAATGAATACACTTAAAAATAAGTAGTATCCAGTGAAATTGCCTTCTTGACTTGGCAAAAACACACATTTAAGTGCCAAATAATGAACAATAAAAGACATAAGTAAAATAATTGGTCTTTTTTGGTGTCACCTTATTTATTTGTTCTGTCTACAGTAACATTGTAATGTGCAGTTATTTTCTTTTAACCAACACAGAACAATCTCTGAGTGTCTAACTCGATATGTCATATGTATGATGTGGCAGTTGATATTGCGATGATGATAAAAAATCTATTGTGCAGCCCTAGACTCAATGATAGCAGTGTAGAAGTGCACGGTCATAGACTTTGACAGGTTTAACTGTCACAGGATGTACATCCTCTGCTGGGCTTTTATGAGGTCCTGGGAGAAGATGGTGCCCAGAAAGTGGTGCCACTCCACAATGTTGTCTGTAGAGTCAACCAGGGTGATGGGGGTGGGAGGGCTAATTCCTTCTTGAAGTCCACAACCATCTCCACAGTCTTCAGAGCATTTAGCTCCAGATTGTTCTGACTGCATCAGGTCACCAGGTGCATGTGGCCATCATAAAACATAGGTATTTTAAGTATTGGGCAATGGTGAGAGCTGTGTGGACTCAATCCCTGCTTGCCCTCTTTTTCAGTATTTTGAGTGCAGGCCCTTTTAAATGACAGAACTGCCCAAAGTCATTATACTACTGAACAAAGCGATGTAGACTATTAAAGGTGCTGGTGGTAGGATTGTTAAGATCCAGGACTTAGCCAAATAATTTTTACGTGAAAACAAAATGCATTTTCAACTCAGACATTATTTAAATTCACCTACCCTGTCTTGTTGCTGCTGGTGGGTAGCAGTGTTAGCTGCTAGCTAGCTGTTAGCTGCTAGCTGCCATTCGTGATAAGTGTGTTGAGCCAGGGTTCTGTGAAAATCATCACGCAGCAGTTCTCTGTGTATTTGTAGCTCATCCATTTTGTGTGTGATCGATCTGGTGTTGGTGAGTAGGAGGCTTGGCAATGTCAATCTTTGTGGTAGTTCCCTTACCTAAGAGGGTTGAAAGACAGACTTTTCTATCTAATCTCTTCTTATGGAAACTGTCAGCACATCAATGAAGATAAGAACATGTCTATTTATTATATGAGAGCAAACTATCAGTTTTCCTTCAATAAGTGAAAGTATTCTTAGATTTTCAGGTGACTTGGACAATTGGACCTGGTCTCACCCTACTTATAACCAGATAATGGCAGGTTTTCAAGTTTCTCAAAGCATTCATTGCATGCAAAATGACACTGATAAGCCTATTGGAGTCTGTGGTATGTGGGCATTTACTTCCTTGTAGATTTAGCTTGATAGGCGTTAGACTGGCAGTGCGTGTTTAGAACAGGTTTGTAACTTTAAACCTTTCCATTTAAAATGTAAAAGAATAACATCTGGACTGTAAACCTGATTAATCTATTTAAAAAAAAAAAAAAAAAGATGTTGTGTACCAGCCCAGTCTTTCCCAACTCGTGAAATACGGCAGCTTGGTTGGTGGCCAGATGTTCCAAACTGTGATGCTTCACTGTGCAAGCATTGGCTTTTAGTGGCCATAGTAATTATGATGGGAACAAAGATGGAACTTTGGTAACAACGTATAAAGAGTGATAAAAGGGACTTAAAGCAGTGACGTTCAAGGGACCGCTAGAGCGGTTAGGTTTGGAGTTAGAAAAGAGAATCCCGTCGCCGAAGGCGGGTTTGGAATGAAATAAAGAAATTCTCAATTATCCCATCTCTTATTCAGACCGCTGGGTACATGTGTGCCCAGTTTTTGGATCCAGGACCTTTTCACTCTCCTACGCTGCTTCACAGACCAGGCTGGATTGGACTCCAGAATGGTGGCCCTGAGACTGGACCACTCGTGGTCAACAAAGTGCTGCACTAGAGGGATATGTAAATTTTTATGTTTATTTATGTTATATCTGTGTTGGGTGAATCTGGTCAGCATAGTGTTTCCTGATTCCCCAACATATTGCTTTGGACATTTTGAACACCTAATAAAATAAATAATATTTTTCTGATGAACAGTTGTGTTCTTTTGTGTCTCAAAGACCTCCTTAGTATTCTGGTTTTTTACCATTCTGTAGCTGCTAATGAAATCCCCTTGTGAACTGGTCCTATGTGTCTGTAAAGGTTTGAGTTTAGCTCTCACCAGAATGTCTTTAAGATTCTTATTTTTTCTAAAGGCTGCAATCAGCCTTAAATCCTTTAGGAAAGCCTCGTTCCCTCCAGAAATGAAGTTATTTTTTTAGTTTTTTCACCAATTTGATATTTTCAGGAGAATAAGTGACAATAATGGGTATGATTGTATCTAAACAAATAGGTTTAGGAATGAAATAAAGAAAAGCACAAACCTTAGACCTACACTAATTCCCAACTATCCTATCTCTCATTCAGACCGCTGGGTACATGTGTGCCCAGTTTTTGGATCCAAGATCTTTCCACTCTCCTGCGCTGTTTCACAGACCATGCTGGATTGGACTCACTCCAGAATGGTGGCCCTGAGACTGGACCACTCGTAGTCAACAAAGTGCTGCACTAGAGGGATATGTACATTTTTATGTTTATTTATGTTATATCTGTGTTGGGTGAATCTGGTCAGCATAGTGTTGCCTGATTCCCCAACATATTGCTTTGGACATTTTGAACACCTAATAAAATAAATAATATTTTTCTGATGAACAGTTGTGTTCTTTTGTGTCTCAAAGACCTCCTTAGTATTGGTCTAGGTACTGGTTTTGTACCATTTTGTAGCTGCTAAAGAAATCCCCTTGTGATCTGGTCCTATGTGTCTGTACCGGACACTAGATGGAGCCATTACCCTTCTTGTGAACGAGCTGTGTTGGCTTTGGGAGTGTGTCAATGACAAAATAGCCAAAGAGTCAGGTTTTGTTTTAATACAGGCAGAAATGGTAGTGATCAATGAATAATAATAAAATGATATATTGGTATCTGAGGTACTATGTTGACAAATTTAGGTAGATATGAATCAATAATATAGATTGCAGTCCCTCGTATGAGAATAAAAATCAATAATGTACAAAAATGTATTCTAATAAAGTCTTTATCAAAGGTTTTAATACATATGGATTGGATATAAGTATTTATGCTAATAATGAGAATAAGGTTTAGGGATGGTAAGTGTGTGTGTGTGTGGGGGGGGGGTTAGAGAGTATGGAAGAAATCGGATGTGTGTAATGTCTGTCTGTGTGTGTGAGTGTGTGTGTGTGTGTCTGTTTTAGTGAGTATAAACAAACTGAGAGACTCCATTTTATATTATAAATTATATATATAGACACTGTATTAGGCTACAATGTTTCATTTTGTAAAATTTTTGGTTGGTGGTGTGCCGTGGGATTTTTTTAATGTAGAAAATGTGCCGTGGCTCAAAAAAGGTTGACAAACACTGAGCTAGACTATCTGTCCAATCAGGGTTTTCTGTTGCATGAAGAAAGACGGAGCGTACCTTGTAGGAGCACCAGCGGGCGAAGTCCACTCCCTGGTCGTGCGGCTTCAGCTCGGCATTCCCCGCGGCATGGGCGCAGTCAAAACCCACATAACAGCCCTGAGAGAGCAAACGCACAACCGTTTCTACAGGGGGAGGACTTTCTGATGATATTTACAACGCGCTTTATCTAAACGCTCTTGGCGTTGTTAGGGTTAGGTTAAGGGAAAGAATGGGACATTGGAACGTACCAAGGGTTAGGGAGTAATAACCACGAAGTGATGATCCTTAAACGTGGCTGGGCAGACACTGGAAATATAGGTTTGCAAAGGATGACGGTTGGGTTTAGGCAAAAATGTGCAAGAATGGTTAGGGTGTGAGTGTCTGTCAGGGCTGGACTGGCCATCGTGCATACCGGGCATTTTCCCGGTTGGCCGACGCATAGATAACTGACAGCAGCCCATTCGGTAATTGTACAAAAGTCCGTCTGTCAGGACTGATTGTGGCTGCATGCCGGGGGGTACTGCGAGCGGGTGCACGCGCCACACGGAGAGAAAAGTGGGAGAAAGAGAAAAGAGACTGTGTGCGCCCAGAGGATAATCAGTTGAGCTGTGTGTGTGTGTGTGTGTGCGTGTGTGTGTGCGTGTGTGTGTGCGCACGCGCCTCACGTCATAATGACAACAAGCAGTTTGGCGGTAACATTAAAGTTAGTGGCTGTCAGGTAACCTAACTGGCAACTTTGGCAATGACTTGCACTTGAGTATGGACATTGTTTAGGTTACCCTATGGCCTCCAGGTCGCCAATCAAAAGTGAGTGAGTACACTGCTTCTCTTTTCCAGGGCATATACTACTCCCAGCTTTATTGTAGCTTTTGGTTATGGTTATGGTTATTGTAGTTAACAGACACTTTTGTCCAAAGCAACAAAATATGAATCTTACAATGGTTAAAATGAACAGTAAACAGTTTTTAAAAGTTGCTAAGCCAATGTTAAGCAAAATAGTAATAATAACAATAATGGCAATACAATATCAAATATCAATAAGGGTTAGGAATGAAATAAAGAAATTCTGCTGCCGAAGGCAGCAGAATTGAAAGCACAAACCTTAGACCTACACTAATCCCCAACTCTCCTATCTCTCATTCAGACCGCTGGGCACATGTGTGCCCAGTTTTTGGATCCAGGATCTCTCCACTCTCCTACGCTGCTTCACCGACCAGGCTGGGTTGGACTCCAGGATAGTGGCCCTGAGGCTGGACCACCCGTGGTCAATAAAGTGCTGTACCAGAGGGATGTGTACATTTTTATGTTTGTTTATGTTATATCTGTGTTGGGTGAATCTGGTCAGCATAGTGTTGCCTGATTCCCCAACATATTGCTTTGGGCATTTTGAGCATCTAATTAAATAAATAATGTTTTTTTGATGAACAGTTGTGTTCCTTTGTGTCTCAAAGACCTCTTTAGTATTCTGATTTTGTACCCTCTTGTAGCTCCTGAAGAATTCTCCCTGTGACCTGGTTCTATGTTCCTGTACAGGTTTTAATTTAGCTCTCACCAGAATGTCTTTTAGATTCTTATTTTTTCTAAAGGCTGCAATCAGCCTGTAATCCTTTAGAAAAGTCTGATTACCTCCAGTGGAAATAAAGTTGTTTTTCAATTTTTTCACCAATTTGATATTTTCTGAGGAATAAGTGAGAATAATAGGCAAAATTGGATCCAAACAGATAGGTTTAGCCTGTGTGAATGTCCTCAGAGCCTGACGCAGCATGGTGTAAGAGTACCCCCTACTGACCAAAGAGGGGAATAGGATTTTGACTGCTGATTTAAAATCCTCAGCTCTAGTGCAGATTCTTTTAAACCTCAGTAATTGAGACTTAACTAACCCAGCAAACGTGTGCTTTGGGTGATGGCTGGATCTGAACAGCAGCGCATGCGTATCAGTCTTTTTGAAAAAAACTCTTACATCCAGTCTGTGTGTGGCAGAAAAGTCGGGTCCTTTGTAGGTGGTCGTGTCTAAAAAGTCTATGGAGTCCTGGTTAATGGTCGAAGTCAGCTTTATGGAGTGTCTGTAGTCATTCAAGGTGAGTAAAAACTGTTCAAAATCCTCTATCGAATGTTGCCAAATGCCCCAAATGTCGTCCAAATAGCGGAAATAATGTAGCGGTTTTTTCTGGCAGGCTGCTAACGCACCTTCCTCCCATTCCGCCATGAACAAATTAGCATAGGCTGGAGCGAACCTTTTCCCCATCGCCGTGCCTGTGATTTGTAGGAAATATTGGCCATCAAACTCAAAATCATTCCTTGTGAGGTTAATTTCGAGTAGTTGGAGGATTTCCTTATCTGGCCTCTTACTGTTGGGGTGTTTTAGAAAGGCATTTTTGACAGCCGAGAGCCCCTCAGACGACTGTATGTTAGTGTACAGGCTGGCTACGTCAAGGGAGAAAAGGAAGGCCGTGTGCGGCACTTCAATGCTCTTAACTTTCTCTACAAAGTCGTAGGTATCTTTTATGTAGCTGGGATGTAACATCGATAGAGGATTAAGATAGTAGTCTATGAATTCTGCAGTGTAATAAGTCTCACTCTCACAGTCTGAGACGATGGGACGTCCCGGAGGGATGCAGAAAGGGAGGCTCCATGACTCTCTGCTTTTGTGGATCTTAGGTAATAGATAAAATATACGCATCCTAGGTTCTTTATTTCCCTGGAGGTAAGTTTTTTGTTTGTGATTAATAAATTTTTTGTTATATAATGATGAGAGAATCTTATCTACTAGAGGTATTGTGTCTTTATATATGGGTTTATTTAGTTTTCTATAATATTTTCTGTCATTTAGTTGTCTGTTTCCCTCCCACAGGTAGTCTTTCCTGTCCATCAGGACCACCGAGCTCCCTTTGTCTGCAGGTTTGATCACAATTTCATCATTTTCACTCAACTGATGGAGTGCCTCAGTCTCAAATCTGGTTAAGTTGGTCTTATTCCAGCCTATCTTATGGCCTTTTTGAAAATATTCAATGTCTGATTGTGTTAATTTTGTGATTTCAGCTGGTAGCTGTGCAGCAGAGGGAACCCAAGTGGACTTGGGAATGAAAGGCAAATGTACAGTATCAGGTTTGTTATCATAATAAACAGACAGTTTCAATTTTCTATGGTAATTTTGTATATCCAATCTAGTCTGATCTTTTAAACATTTGTGATTGGTCCTGTGGAGAGAGGGTATAAAGGTCAAACCTTTATTAAGAAGCAGAGTCTGTGCTGCTGTTAGTTGGAAGGATTCACACAAATTAATCACATTTTTTGACCCTGTTTCATTTTTGCTACTTACAGGGTTCCCATGTTTAAATGCTGAATCCAGTGCTGCAGCATGTGCTCCCCGGTCTGCTTGGACCAGTGGATGAGGTCCTTCTCCAGGGTAAAGTCACTTCTGGAAAGCTGTGGTATGTAGTTGAGGTTTTTCTGAATGTAATTGTTCAGATTGAACAGGTTGGTCTGCTCCCCTGCTGGGAGTGCTCTGGAGAAGTTGATAAGAGCTACATAAATCTCTGAGTTGGGGAAGGCTGCCTCAGCCATCCCTACAGCTTCCTCTAGCTGTAGGGCAGTGACAGACTCAGCATCCTGGGCCCTGCTGTTGATGCCAAAAGAAAGGATGGTTTTCTCCACTATAGTGGAGACTGGTGTTTTGGCTAGAATGGCTGCAGCATGTGAAACTGCGGCACCTGGGAAGCTGTCCACCTGGATGTAGTCCTGATGAAAAGGTGGAAGCCTTGACAGGTTAGAGTCCCCAATTATGAGCCATTTTTTCTGTGGCTCGAGTGACCAGTCAGAGTTTTTCTGATTAGTCTGTGGATGTCTGAAAGCTCTGAATTCTGGAGCCGTTGGAGCAGGTGGGGCTGGTGTGGCAAGAGGTGCAAAGGTGAGTGTGCTCTGTACCTGATGTTTGGCCAGGGGAGCCAGCCCTGTTTCCGGGTTTGGTCCAGAGGTGGAAGATGTGGCTCCTTCTGTGTCTGTGGGTTGCAGGTTATGGACTCTGCGTGGAACCCTCTGTGACCGCGGTGTGTCCAGGACTTGGATCACAGGTGAGAGGGGCTGAGGTGAGTGGGGAGAGAGGGGAGGTGAGGAGGGGGAGAAGAAGGAGGGGGGAACTGGGGAAGAGGGGGAGAGGTCAGGTGAGGGGGAGTCTGCAACAAGAACTATCAGTTCTTCTTCCTCTGTGGGCTGCTGCTGCTGTGTTTCTGTCTCCTCTGCCGTCTGAGTGCTCTGTGCCCTTCTCTCAGGGGTTGTAGGGACCTCCGCTGCCTGTTGTGCTGGAGCAGGTTGGAGTGTCTCCCACTGTGCCATCCTCTGTGGGACTCCCGGTGGCAGTTGGGGTGGAGGAATGGGGGCTGTCTGCCTCAGAAAGTCATTCATGGCTGAGCTCAGATGCCTCCTCCGTATAGGCTGGGTCCGTGGGACATCCGTTGGAGCTGGAGGAGGAGGAGGAGGAGGAGGAGGAGGAGGAGGAGGAGGAGGAGGAGGAGGGGGGGGCCCTGAAGCCAGTGTCTCACTCGTCACCTGTGGGGCTGCTGGTTCAGCTGCTGTCTCTGTTACAGGTAAGGTCTGAGTCTGTTCCCCCCTCCCCCCCTGGGCTGTCACCTGAGCGCTGTTCTGTAAAGTGGCAGCTACTCTCGCATAAACTGCATCTAAAAGTTCTTGTGACATTTTCCTGCCAAATCTGCTTTTTGACCAAGCTGCCGCAATTTCAAAATTCTCTCTCCAGTAGCCTGCATGTAGCTGCTGCAGGATCTGGAGGTTATTCTCTATATTGTCCTTATAGTGGTCTCTAAGGGTCAAAAGAGTTGTGTACTCCCAGTTTTTGGCATTACCCTGAATCATGCTCTCTGTTGTGGGATTTGGATCTGCGGGCTTAATGGAGTCAATAAGATTTTGTGTCATTCTGGCTATGGCAGGTGGTGTGTCAGAAGCTGTCACATTATTAAGATGATGTGCGGCAGTAATAATCCTATGTATAACCCTAGTTCTGATTATAAAGTCTGGGTCATCCTCATGTCTTTTTTGTTGTTTCTTTCCCTCAGAGGGTTAGGGTTAGGGTTAGGGTTAGGGTTAGGGTTAGGGTTAGGGGGTTAGGGTTAGGTTAAAGAAAAAGGAATCTCGGTGCTTTAGCACCGAGATTCTGAATGCACGCACTACAGAAGACAGTCAAAACACCCAGGCGTCACCCGTCTCAACCCGAGGTCCCCCACTGTCGTCCTGTTCTCCTGTTTGTGATTACATTTATGTTATCAGAATGTCATTTGCTGTTACAGTATGTGTCTTAAAGTACCATTCAAAAAGTTAAGCGTGAGTGACAGTACTGGTTCAGCCTCTGTAGGAGGACAAAGGTCAGTGACCTGTGGCCAGAGGCCAATTGAGGTTGAGTTTAGAGGTTAAGGTCATGGTGAGGGTTAAGGGTGAGGGTGGGGTGGGATTGTGGTTGGGGTTAGGTGAAGGGGAGGTTGGGTTAAGGGTTAGGTTAGAGGAGGGTAGACCTACACCGAGGTGTGTGGGCAGGTCTAGGGCACTCACCACAAACCTTAAGACAAGATCCACAGTGGTCCCCACTGTTCCTCCACGAGCCCGTCTTAAACCACAACAGTGTATAGTTTTAAACATCAACAATTCCCTTTAATCAGAAGGCTAAAAAGCATTTGGTTAGGAAACTTTAGGCTATGGTTAGGCCAAAAAGCACCTGGTTATGGTAAGGCTATAAAGCACTTGGTCATGTTTAGGCTAAAAAGCACTAGGTTATGTTAACGCTCAAAAGCACTTGTTTATGTTTGGGCTAAAAAGCACTTGGTTATGTTTTAGGCTAAAATGCACTTGGTTATGGTTAGGTTAAGAAACCTAATTTTCGGTTATATCCTATTAAATGACATACTGTCCTTTAATCTGTCTAAAATAGATTGTATTATGAATAGTAGGACACATCATCAGTAGTGGACCTCAGAGTCATCAGGTGTTTCGGCCATTATCACTATTTAATCAGAAGGCTAAAAAGCATTTGGTTAGGAAACTTTAGGCTATGGTTAGGCCAAAAAGCACCTGGTTATGGTAAGGCTATAAAGCACTTGGTCATGTTTAGGCTAAAAAGCACTAGGTTATGTTAACGCTCAAAAGCACTTGTTTATGTTTGGGCTAAAAAGCACTTGGTTATGTTTTAGGCTAAAATGCACTTGGTTATGGTTAGGTTAAGAAACCTAATTTTCGGTTATATCCTATTAAATGACATACTGTCCTTTAATCTGTCTAAAATAGATTGTATTATGAATAGTAGGACACATCATCAGTAGTGGACCTCAGAGTCATCAGGTGTTTCGGCCATTATCACTATTTTTAATCAGAAGGCTAAAAAGCATTTGGTTAGGAAACTTTAGGCTATGGTTAGGCCAAAAAGCACCTGGTTATGGTAAGGCTATAAAGCACTTGGTCATGTTTAGGCTAAAAAGGGTTAGGGTTAGGGTTAGGGTTAGGGTTAGGGTTAGGTTAGAGGAGGGTAGACCTACACCGAGGTGTGTGGGCAGGTCTAGGGCACTCACCACAAACCTTAAGACAAGATCCACAGTGGTCCCCACTGTTCCTCCACGAGCCCGTCTTAAACCACAACAGTGTATAGTTTTAAACATCAACAATTCCCTTTAATCAGAAGGCTAAAAAGCATTTGGTTAGGAAACTTTAGGCTATGGTTAGGCCAAAAAGCACCTGGTTAGGGTTAGGGTTAGGGTTAGGGTTAGGGTTAGGGTTAGGGTTAGGGTTAGGGTTAGGGGTTAGGGTTAGGAATGAAATAAAGAAATTCTGCTGCCGAAGGCAGCAGAATTGAAAGCACAAACCTTAGACCTACACTAATCCCCAACTCTCCTATCTCTCATTCAGACCGCTGGGCACATGTGTGCCCAGTTTTTGGATCCAGGATCTCTCCACTCTCCTACGCTGCTTCACCGACCAGGCTGGGTTGGACTCCAGGATTGTGGCCCTGAGGCTGGACCACCCGTGGTCAATAAAGTGCTGTACCAGAGGGATGTGTACATTTTTATGTTTGTTTATGTTATATCTGTGTTGGGTGAATCTGGTCAGCATAGTGTTGCCTGATTCCCCAACATATTGCTTTGGGCATTTTGAGCATCTAATTAAATAAATAATGTTTTTTTGATGAACAGTTGTGTTCCTTTGTGTCTCAAAGACCTCTTTAGTATTCTGATTTTGTACCCTCTTGTAGCTCCTGAAGAATTCTCCCTGTGACCTGGTTCTATGTTCCTGTACAGGTTTTAATTTAGCTCTCACCAGAATGTCTTTTAGATTCTTATTTTTTCTAAAGGCTGCAATCAGCCTGTAATCCTTTAGAAAAGTCTGATTACCTCCAGTGGAAATAAAGTTGTTTTTCAATTTTTTCACCAATTTGATATTTTCTGAGGAATAAGTGAGAATAATAGGCAAAATTGGATCCAAACAGATAGGTTTAGCCTGTGTGAATGTCCTCAGAGCCTGACGCAGCATGGTGTAAGAGTACCCCCTACTGACCAAAGAGGGGAATAGGATTTTGACTGCTGATTTAAAATCCTCAGCTCTAGTGCAGATTCTTTTAAACCTCAGTAATTGAGACTTAACTAACCCAGCAAACGTGTGCTTTGGGTGATGGCTGGATCTGAACAGCAGCGCATGCGTATCAGTCTTTTTGAAAAAAACTCTTACATCCAGTCTGTGTGTGGCAGAAAAGTCGGGTCCTTTGTAGGTGGTCGTGTCTAAAAAGTCTATGGAGTCCTGGTTAATGGTCGAAGTCAGCTTTATGGAGTGTCTGTAGTCATTCAAGGTGAGTAAAAACTGTTCAAAATCCTCTATCGAATGTTGCCAAATGCCCCAAATGTCGTCCAAATAGCGGAAATAATGTAGCGGTTTTTTCTGGCAGGCTGCTAACGCACCTTCCTCCCATTCCGCCATGAACAAATTAGCATAGGCTGGAGCGAACTTTTTCCCCATCGCCGTGCCTGTGATTTGTAGGAAATATTGGCCATCAAACTCAAAATCATTCCTTGTGAGGTTAATTTCGAGTAGTTGGAGGATTTCCTTATCTGGCCTCTTACTGTTGGGGTGTTTTAGAAAGGCATTTTTGACAGCCGAGAGCCCCTCAGACGACTGTATGTTAGTGTACAGGCTGGCTACGTCAAGGGAGAAAAGGAAGGCCGTGTGCGGCACTTCAATGCTCTTAACTTTCTCTACAAAGTCGTAGGTATCTTTTATGTAGCTGGGATGTAACATCGATAGAGGATTAAGATAGTAGTCTATGAATTCTGCAGTGTGATATGTCTCACTCTCACAGTCTGAGACGATGGGACGTCCCGGAGGGATGCAGAAAGGGAGGCTCCATGACTCTCTGCTTTTGTGGATCTTAGGTAATAGATAAAATATACGCATTCTAGGTTCTTTATTTCCCTGGAGGTAAGTTTTTTGTTTGTGATTAATAAATTTTTTATTGTATAATGATAAGAGAATCTTCTCTACTAGAGGTATTGTGTCTTTATATATGGGTTTATTTAGTTTTCTATAATATTTTCTGTCATTTAGTTGTCTGTTCCCCTCCCACAGGTAGTCTTTCCTGTCCATCAGGACCACCGAGCTCCCTTTGTCTGCAGGTTTGATCACAATTTCATCATTTTCACTCAACTGATGGAGTGCCTCAGTCTCAAATCTGGTTAAGTTGGTCTTATTCCAGCCTATCTTATGGCCTTTTTGAAAATATTCAATGTCTGATTGTGTTAATTTTGTGATTTCAGCTGGTAGCTGTGCAGCAGAGGGAACCCAAGTGGACTTGGGAATGAAAGGCAAATGTACAGTATCAGGTTTGTTATCATAGTAAACAGACAGTTTCAATTTTCTATGGTAATTTTGTATATCCAATCTAGTCTGATCTTTTAAACATTTGTGATTGGTCCTGTGGAGAGAGGGTATAAAGGTCAAACCTTTATTAAGAAGCAGAGTCTGTGCTGCTGTTAGTTGGAAGGATTCACACAAATTAATCACATTTTTTGACCCTGTTTCATTTTTGCTACTTACAGGGTTCCCATGTTTAAATGCTGAATCCAGTGCTGCAGCATGTGCTCCCCGGTCTGCTTGGACCAGTGGATGAGGTCCTTCTCCAGGGTAAAGTCACTTCTGGAAAGCTGTGGTATGTAGTTGAGGTTTTTCTGAATGTAATTGTTCAGATTGAACAGGTTGGTCTGCTCCCCTGCTGGGAGTGCTCTAGAGAAGTTGATAAGAGCTACATAAATCTCTGAGTTGGGGAAGGCTGCCTGAGCCATCCCTACAGCTTCCTCTAGCTGTAGGGCAGTGACAGACTCAGCATCCTGGGCCCTGCTGTTGATGCCAAAAGAAAGGATGGTTTTCTCCACTATAGTGGAGACTGGTGTTTTGGCTAGAATGGCTGCAGCATGTGAAACTGCGGCACCTGGGAAGCTGTCCACCTGGATGTAGTCCTGATGAAAAGGTGGAAGCCTTGACAGGTTAGAGTCCCCAATTATGAGCCATTTTTTCTGTGGCTCGAGTGACCAGTCAGAGTTTTTCTGATTAGTCTGTGGATGTCTGAAAGCTCTGAATTCTGGAGCCGTTGGAGCAGGTGGGGCTGGTGTGGCAAGAGGTGCAAAGGTGAGTGTGCTCTGTACCTGATGTTTGGCCAGGGGAGCCAGCCCTGTTTCCGGGTTTGGTCCAGAGGTGGAAGATGTGGCTCCTTCTGTGTCTGTGGGTTGCAGGTTATGGACTCTGCGTGGAACCCTCTGTGACCGCGGTGTGTCCAGGACTTGGATCACAGGTGAGAGGGGCTGAGGTGAGTGGGGAGAGAGGGGAGGTGAGGAGGGGGAGAAGAAGGAGGGGGGAACTGGGGAAGAGGGGGAGAGGTCAGGTGAGAGGGAGTCTGCAACAAGAACTATCAGTTCTTCTTCCTCTGTGGGCTGCTGCTGCTGTGTTTCTGTCTCCTCTGCCGTCTGAGTGCTCTGTGCCCTTCTCTCAGGGGTTGTAGGGACCTCGGCTGCCTGTTGTGCTGGAGCAGGTTGGAGTGTCTCCCACTGTGCCATCCTCTGTGGGACTCCCGGTGGCAGTTGGGGTGGAGGAATGGGGGCTGTCTGCCTCAGAAAGTCATTCATGGCTGAGCTCAGATGCCTCCTCCGTATAGGCTGGGTCCGTGGGACATCCGTTGGAGCTGGAGGAGGAGGAGGAGGAGGAGGAGGAGGAGGAGGAGGAGGAGGAGGAGGAGGAGGAGGAGGAGGGGGGGGGCCCTGAAGCCAGTGTCTCACTCGTCACCTGTGGGGCTGCTGGTTCAGCTGCTGTCTCTGTTACAGGTAAGGTCTGAGTCTGTTCCCCCCTCCCCCCCTGTGCTGTCACCTGAGCGCTGTTCTGTAGAGTGGCAGCTACTCTCGCATAAACTGCATCTAAAAGTTCTTGTGACATTTTCCTGCCAAATCTGCTTTTTGACCAAGCTGCCGCAATTTCAAAATTCTCTCTCCAGTGGCCTGCATGTAGCTGCTGCAGGATCTGGAGGTTATTCTCTATATTGTCCTTATAGTGGTCTCTAAGGGTCAAAAGAGTTGTGTACTCCCAGTTTTTGGCATTACCCTGAATCATGCTCTCTGTTGTGGGATTTGGATCTGCGGGCTTAATGGAGTCAATAAGATTTTGTGTCATTCTGGCTATGGCAGGTGGTGTGTCAGAAGCTGTCACATTATTAAGATGATGTGCGGCAGTAATAATCCTATGTATAACCCTAGTTCTGATTATAAAGTCTGGGTCATCCTCATGTCTTTTTTGTTGTTTCTTTCCCTCAGATTGGACAAACCTGCCTCCGCGTTGGCGTCCCTCCTGCCCGTTTCGGGGTTGTTCCCTTCCCCGCTGTGGACGCCACCTTTGCTGCTGAGGCCTCCAGCGTTGCTGCTGAGCGCGCTCCCCGCGCCGCTGAGAGGTCCCCTGGCGCGGAGCTCCGTTTTTCCGTGTTCGGCGGTTCTGTGGACCTCCGTCGTTCCAGTCCTTTCGCTGGTAGGTGTTGTTGTTGTTGTGCTGATATTCGGCGTGGGTTTTACCACGATCAGCTCCGTAATTTGAGCCCCCGTTGCTCCGTTGAAAATGGCGGGGCTGTTGGTTTCTTCGGACCGCTTCGGCGTAACTAACGCGGCCAAAGGACTGCTGACGGCGTGGATAAGTAGAGTACTTTCTGCTCTGGGTAAACTGGGTTCTATTTCTATCCCTGCCCCTTTTGTAACTCACGTTCATCCAGCTGCCATCGTATCCGTGTTGGCCCGTCATCTCCAAGCTGAGCCGAAGGCCGTTGGAAGAAACTTAAAATATCAAAACTTTAACTGAAAACTATCTCTACAAAAAATAGAGACGAGATGGTGAAGAATTAAGAGAATTTATTCTCAAAGAGCGACGCGTTTCGGCATTTAAAAATGCCTTTTTCAAGCTCAGAATAAAACAATTTCTCAGTACAGGTATCTCTCACACAACTCAGTCAACGGACAGGCAGTGAATGAATGAAAAAAGCCGGGAAAGGAGGCAAATCACAACATCCTGAATCCAGTAATGCCCATGTGACCCTGAGAACCAATGATATTGTAGAGACCAATACCATTGAGTGTGTGTGGGGAAACTTTGGGCCTTCCCTGTGCCTGTTTGAAAGTTCGAGGAAAATGTCAAATGTTGTCCAAAAAGGCCTTAAAACATATCAATAATAAAGGTTGAATCACCAGTATCATAAAGAATAATAAAATTATCTTAGAATAATTTGGAAAAAATGTTAAACAACATTTAATTGTGTTCCCATTGGATTTTAAGGTGAGTAATAATCATGTATTTTCCTCTTTTTTTACTTTTATACAGGAGCCAAGGAATCCAAGGACAGGATCGGTAAAGGTAGGTGTAAAATAGGGTTTCCAAAACAGGTTAAGTTTAGGAAAGGATTACAGGTTAGGGCATATATCTATGAGTAGTTCCCTGAATCAAATGGTTGAGTTTAGGTCCTAGATTCTGTAATGTCTTTACAAGAGGCAAGTGGTTATGGTGAGGCAAGAAGCCTTGGAATATAGCCTCACAGTCAACTGGTTAAGGTTAGGTCAGGGGAAGGATGGGCTATGTATGGGTTAGGGGATCTGGATGTTGTGTCCTGCTCTGTCACTCAAAACGACTGTAAACAATGTGTGAGGAATAAAATCACCATCACTTGAACAAAATAACATCAATGAAACTTATATAGATGCAAATTGATCATATACAACAACAATCATAATTCAATCCTGAAGTCAGGTACCCCTGAGATATCTACTGTATTGTAGTTTAAACAAAAGTGCACAGGTGAGGTAGAAACACTGGGCAGTAACATGCCTCCATCAGTAAAGTGCATTCATAAAAATCAACAGAAAGAGACCAAAAACATTGGTTCATATATTCACATGTTCTCACAGAGAAGGTGATGAGGGGTTACCTGGGATTTTAAATATCAAAAACAAGGGTAAATGTAGATGGAAGGAAATCAAAACTCCCTATTGTTAGAAAGGAGATGATAACAATTTATCTGAGTAGTGTGTTAATTTCAGAGGTGGCTCAATGTGAGCCATAAAGAGAATTATATGTATGATGAGTCCAGTATAATTCAGACATGTGGAAAAATTATATATCATTTATAGTCCCTCATAGAGTATGTTATAATAATAACTGTATATTATGTGTTCTATGTGTCCAATTATAGATGGATTACAAGGATCCAGGTCTGTCTGAGAAGAGAGGGAGATGGGAAAGCTTCAGTCTAGGTACGGGCCGGTAAGGAATGAAATAAAGAAATTCTGCTGCCGAAGGCAGCAGAATTGAAAGCACAAACCTTAGACCTACACTAATCCCCAACTCTCCTATCTCTCATTCAGACCGCTGGGCACATGTGTGCCCAGTTTTTGGATCCAGGATCTCTCCACTCTCCTACGCTGCTTCACCGACCAGGCTGGGTTGGACTCCAGGATTGTGGCCCTGAGGCTGGACCACCCGTGGTCAATAAAGTGCTGTACCAGAGGGATGTGTACATTTTTATGTTTGTTTATGTTATATCTGTGTTGGGTGAATCTGGTCAGCATAGTGTTGCCTGATTCCCCAACATATTGCTTTGGGCATTTTGAGCATCTAATTAAATAAATAATGTTTTTTTGATGAACAGTTGTGTTCCTTTGTGTCTCAAAGACCTCTTTAGTATTCTGATTTTGTACCCTCTTGTAGCTCCTGAAGAATTCTCCCTGTGACCTGGTTCTATGTTCCTGTACAGGTTTTAATTTAGCTCTCACCAGAATGTCTTTTAGATTCTTATTTTTTCTAAAGGCTGCAATCAGCCTGTAATCCTTTAGAAAAGTCTGATTACCTCCAGTGGAAATAAAGTTGTTTTTCAATTTTTTCACCAATTTGATATTTTCTGAGGAATAAGTGAGAATAATAGGCAAAATTGGATCCAAACAGATAGGTTTAGCCTGTGTGAATGTCCTCAGAGCCTGACGCAGCATGGTGTAAGAGTACCCCCTACTGACCAAAGAGGGGAATAGGATTTTGACTGCTGATTTAAAATCCTCAGCTCTAGTGCAGATTCTTTTAAACCTCAGTAATTGAGACTTAACTAACCCAGCAAACGTGTGCTTTGGGTGATGGCTGGATCTGAACAGCAGCGCATGCGTATCAGTCTTTTTGAAAAAAACTCTTACATCCAGTCTGTGTGTGGCAGAAAAGTCGGGTCCTTTGTAGGTGGTCGTGTCTAAAAAGTCTATGGAGTCCTGGTTAATGGTCGAAGTCAGCTTTATGGAGTGTCTGTAGTCATTCAAGGTGAGTAAAAACTGTTCAAAATCCTCTATCGAATGTTGCCAAATGCCCCAAATGTCGTCCAAATAGCGGAAATAATGTAGCGGTTTTTTCTGGCAGGCTGCTAACGCACCTTCCTCCCATTCCGCCATGAACAAATTAGCATAGGCTGGAGCGAACTTTTTCCCCATCGCCGTGCCTGTGATTTGTAGGAAATATTGGCCATCAAACTCAAAATCATTCCTTGTGAGGTTAATTTCGAGTAGTTGGAGGATTTCCTTATCTGGCCTCTTACTGTTGGGGTGTTTTAGAAAGGCATTTTTGACAGCCGAGAGCCCCTCAGACGACTGTATGTTAGTGTACAGGCTGGCTACGTCAAGGGAGAAAAGGAAGGCCGTGTGCGGCACTTCAATGCTCTTAACTTTCTCTACAAAGTCGTAGGTATCTTTTATGTAGCTGGGATGTAACATCGATAGAGGATTAAGATAGTAGTCTATGAATTCTGCAGTGTGATATGTCTCACTCTCACAGTCTGAGACGATGGGACGTCCCGGAGGGATGCAGAAAGGGAGGCTCCATGACTCTCTGCTTTTGTGGATCTTAGGTAATAGATAAAATATACGCATTCTAGGTTCTTTATTTCCCTGGAGGTAAGTTTTTTGTTTGTGATTAATAAATTTTTTATTGTATAATGATAAGAGAATCTTCTCTACTAGAGGTATTGTGTCTTTATATATGGGTTTATTTAGTTTTCTATAATATTTTCTGTCATTTAGTTGTCTGTTCCCCTCCCACAGGTAGTCTTTCCTGTCCATCAGGACCACCGAGCTCCCTTTGTCTGCAGGTTTGATCACAATTTCATCATTTTCACTCAACTGATGGAGTGCCTCAGTCTCAAATCTGGTTAAGTTGGTCTTATTCCAGCCTATCTTATGGCCTTTTTGAAAATATTCAATGTCTGATTGTGTTAATTTTGTGATTTCAGCTGGTAGCTGTGCAGCAGAGGGAACCCAAGTGGACTTGGGAATGAAAGGCAAATGTACAGTATCAGGTTTGTTATCATAGTAAACAGACAGTTTCAATTTTCTATGGTAATTTTGTATATCCAATCTAGTCTGATCTTTTAAACATTTGTGATTGGTCCTGTGGAGAGAGGGTATAAAGGTCAAACCTTTATTAAGAAGCAGAGTCTGTGCTGCTGTTAGTTGGAAGGATTCACACAAATTAATCACATTTTTTGACCCTGTTTCATTTTTGCTACTTACAGGGTTCCCATGTTTAAATGCTGAATCCAGTGCTGCAGCATGTGCTCCCCGGTCTGCTTGGACCAGTGGATGAGGTCCTTCTCCAGGGTAAAGTCACTTCTGGAAAGCTGTGGTATGTAGTTGAGGTTTTTCTGAATGTAATTGTTCAGATTGAACAGGTTGGTCTGCTCCCCTGCTGGGAGTGCTCTAGAGAAGTTGATAAGAGCTACATAAATCTCTGAGTTGGGGAAGGCTGCCTGAGCCATCCCTACAGCTTCCTCTAGCTGTAGGGCAGTGACAGACTCAGCATCCTGGGCCCTGCTGTTGATGCCAAAAGAAAGGATGGTTTTCTCCACTATAGTGGAGACTGGTGTTTTGGCTAGAATGGCTGCAGCATGTGAAACTGCGGCACCTGGGAAGCTGTCCACCTGGATGTAGTCCTGATGAAAAGGTGGAAGCCTTGACAGGTTAGAGTCCCCAATTATGAGCCATTTTTTCTGTGGCTCGAGTGACCAGTCAGAGTTTTTCTGATTAGTCTGTGGATGTCTGAAAGCTCTGAATTCTGGAGCCGTTGGAGCAGGTGGGGCTGGTGTGGCAAGAGGTGCAAAGGTGAGTGTGCTCTGTACCTGATGTTTGGCCAGGGGAGCCAGCCCTGTTTCCGGGTTTGGTCCAGAGGTGGAAGATGTGGCTCCTTCTGTGTCTGTGGGTTGCAGGTTATGGACTCTGCGTGGAACCCTCTGTGACCGCGGTGT
Source organism: Gymnocephalus cernua (assembly GCA_023631565.1). Classification (NCBI taxonomy): domain Eukaryota; kingdom Metazoa; phylum Chordata; class Actinopteri; order Perciformes; family Percidae; genus Gymnocephalus; species Gymnocephalus cernua. The sequence continues at coordinate 13,667 of CM042426.1, read as the reverse complement.
GTCCAGGACTTGGATCACAGGTGAGAGGGGCTGAGGTGAGTGGGGAGAGAGGGGAGGTGAGGAGGGGGAGAAGAAGGAGGGGGGAACTGGGGAAGAGGGGGAGAGGTCAGGTGAGAGGGAGTCTGCAACAAGAACTATCAGTTCTTCTTCCTCTGTGGGCTGCTGCTGCTGTGTTTCTGTCTCCTCTGCCGTCTGAGTGCTCTGTGCCCTTCTCTCAGGGGTTGTAGGGACCTCGGCTGCCTGTTGTGCTGGAGCAGGTTGGAGTGTCTCCCACTGTGCCATCCTCTGTGGGACTCCCGGTGGCAGTTGGGGTGGAGGAATGGGGGCTGTCTGCCTCAGAAAGTCATTCATGGCTGAGCTCAGATGCCTCCTCCGTATAGGCTGGGTCCGTGGGACATCCGTTGGAGCTGGAGGAGGAGGAGGAGGAGGAGGAGGAGGAGGAGGAGGAGGAGGAGGAGGAGGAGGAGGAGGAGGAGGGGGGGGCCCTGAAGCCAGTGTCTCACTCGTCACCTGTGGGGCTGCTGGTTCAGCTGCTGTCTCTGTTACAGGTAAGGTCTGAGTCTGTTCCCCCCTCCCCCCCTGTGCTGTCACCTGAGCGCTGTTCTGTAGAGTGGCAGCTACTCTCGCATAAACTGCATCTAAAAGTTCTTGTGACATTTTCCTGCCAAATCTGCTTTTTGACCAAGCTGCCGCAATTTCAAAATTCTCTCTCCAGTGGCCTGCATGTAGCTGCTGCAGGATCTGGAGGTTATTCTCTATATTGTCCTTATAGTGGTCTCTAAGGGTCAAAAGAGTTGTGTACTCCCAGTTTTTGGCATTACCCTGAATCATGCTCTCTGTTGTGGGATTTGGATCTGCGGGCTTAATGGAGTCAATAAGATTTTGTGTCATTCTGGCTATGGCAGGTGGTGTGTCAGAAGCTGTCACATTATTAAGATGATGTGCGGCAGTAATAATCCTATGTATAACCCTAGTTCTGATTATAAAGTCTGGGTCATCCTCATGTCTTTTTTGTTGTTTCTTTCCCTCAGATTGGACAAACCTGCCTCCGCGTTGGCGTCCCTCCTGCCCGTTTCGGGGTTGTTCCCTTCCCCGCTGTGGACGCCACCTTTGCTGCTGAGGCCTCCAGCGTTGCTGCTGAGCGCGCTCCCCGCGCCGCTGAGAGGTCCCCTGGCGCGGAGCTCCGTTTTTCCGTGTTCGGCGGTTCTGTGGACCTCCGTCGTTCCAGTCCTTTCGCTGGTAGGTGTTGTTGTTGTTGTGCTGATATTCGGCGTGGGTTTTACCACGATCAGCTCCGTAATTTGAGCCCCCGTTGCTCCGTTGAAAATGGCGGGGCTGTTGGTTTCTTCGGACCGCTTCGGCGTAACTAACGCGGCCAAAGGACTGCTGACGGCGTGGATAAGTAGAGTACTTTCTGCTCTGGGTAAACTGGGTTCTATTTCTATCCCTGCCCCTTTTGTAACTCACGTTCATCCAGCTGCCATCGTATCCGTGTTGGCCCGTCATCTCCAAGCTGAGCCGAAGGCCGTTGGAAGAAACTTAAAATATCAAAACTTTAACTGAAAACTATCTCTACAAAAAATAGAGACGAGATGGTGAAGAATTAAGAGAATTTATTCTCAAAGAGCGACGCGTTTCGGCATTTAAAAATGCCTTTTTCAAGCTCAGAATAAAACAATTTCTCAGTACAGGTATCTCTCACACAACTCAGTCAACGGACAGGCAGTGAATGAATGAAAAAAGCCGGGAAAGGAGGCAAATCACAACATCCTGAATCCAGTAATGCCCATGTGACCCTGAGAACCAATGATATTGTAGAGACCAATACCATTGAGTGTGTGTGGGGAAACTTTGGGCCTTCCCTGTGCCTGTTTGAAAGTTCGAGGAAAATGTCAAATGTTGTCCAAAAAGGCCTTAAAACATATCAATAATAAAGGTTGAATCACCAGTATCATAAAGAATAATAAAATTATCTTAGAATAATTTGGAAAAAATGTTAAACAACATTTAATTGTGTTCCCATTGGATTTTAAGGTGAGTAATAATCATGTATTTTCCTCTTTTTTTACTTTTATACAGGAGCCAAGGAATCCAAGGACAGGATCGGTAAAGGTAGGTGTAAAATAGGGTTTCCAAAACAGGTTAAGTTTAGGAAAGGATTACAGGTTAGGGCATATATCTATGAGTAGTTCCCTGAATCAAATGGTTGAGTTTAGGTCCTAGATTCTGTAATGTCTTTACAAGAGGCAAGTGGTTATGGTGAGGCAAGAAGCCTTGGAATATAGCCTCACAGTCAACTGGTTAAGGTTAGGTCAGGGGAAGGATGGGCTATGTATGGGTTAGGGGATCTGGATGTTGTGTCCTGCTCTGTCACTCAAAACGACTGTAAACAATGTGTGAGGAATAAAATCACCATCACTTGAACAAAATAACATCAATGAAACTTATATAGATGCAAATTGATCATATACAACAACAATCATAATTCAATCCTGAAGTCAGGTACCCCTGAGATATCTACTGTATTGTAGTTTAAACAAAAGTGCACAGGTGAGGTAGAAACACTGGGCAGTAACATGCCTCCATCAGTAAAGTGCATTCATAAAAATCAACAGAAAGAGACCAAAAACATTGGTTCATATATTCACATGTTCTCACAGAGAAGGTGATGAGGGGTTACCTGGGATTTTAAATATCAAAAACAAGGGTAAATGTAGATGGAAGGAAATCAAAACTCCCTATTGTTAGAAAGGAGATGATAACAATTTATCTGAGTAGTGTGTTAATTTCAGAGGTGGCTCAATGTGAGCCATAAAGAGAATTATATGTATGATGAGTCCAGTATAATTCAGACATGTGGAAAAATTATATATCATTTATAGTCCCTCATAGAGTATGTTATAATAATAACTGTATATTATGTGTTCTATGTGTCCAATTATAGATGGATTACAAGGATCCAGGTCTGTCTGAGAAGAGAGGGAGATGGGAAAGCTTCAGTCTAGGTACGGGCCGGTAAGGAATGAAATAAAGAAATTCTGCTGCCGAAGGCAGCAGAATTGAAAGCACAAACCTTAGACCTACACTAATCCCCAACTCTCCTATCTCTCATTCAGACCGCTGGGCACATGTGTGCCCAGTTTTTGGATCCAGGATCTCTCCACTCTCCTACGCTGCTTCACCGACCAGGCTGGGTTGGACTCCAGGATTGTGGCCCTGAGGCTGGACCACCCGTGGTCAATAAAGTGCTGTACCAGAGGGATGTGTACATTTTTATGTTTGTTTATGTTATATCTGTGTTGGGTGAATCTGGTCAGCATAGTGTTGCCTGATTCCCCAACATATTGCTTTGGGCATTTTGAGCATCTAATTAAATAAATAATGTTTTTTTGATGAACAGTTGTGTTCCTTTGTGTCTCAAAGACCTCTTTAGTATTCTGATTTTGTACCCTCTTGTAGCTCCTGAAGAATTCTCCCTGTGACCTGGTTCTATGTTCCTGTACAGGTTTTAATTTAGCTCTCACCAGAATGTCTTTTAGATTCTTATTTTTTCTAAAGGCTGCAATCAGCCTGTAATCCTTTAGAAAAGTCTGATTACCTCCAGTGGAAATAAAGTTGTTTTTCAATTTTTTCACCAATTTGATATTTTCTGAGGAATAAGTGAGAATAATAGGCAAAATTGGATCCAAACAGATAGGTTTAGCCTGTGTGAATGTCCTCAGAGCCTGACGCAGCATGGTGTAAGAGTACCCCCTACTGACCAAAGAGGGGAATAGGATTTTGACTGCTGATTTAAAATCCTCAGCTCTAGTGCAGATTCTTTTAAACCTCAGTAATTGAGACTTAACTAACCCAGCAAACGTGTGCTTTGGGTGATGGCTGGATCTGAACAGCAGCGCATGCGTATCAGTCTTTTTGAAAAAAACTCTTACATCCAGTCTGTGTGTGGCAGAAAAGTCGGGTCCTTTGTAGGTGGTCGTGTCTAAAAAGTCTATGGAGTCCTGGTTAATGGTCGAAGTCAGCTTTATGGAGTGTCTGTAGTCATTCAAGGTGAGTAAAAACTGTTCAAAATCCTCTATCGAATGTTGCCAAATGCCCCAAATGTCGTCCAAATAGCGGAAATAATGTAGCGGTTTTTTCTGGCAGGCTGCTAACGCACCTTCCTCCCATTCCGCCATGAACAAATTAGCATAGGCTGGAGCGAACTTTTTCCCCATCGCCGTGCCTGTGATTTGTAGGAAATATTGGCCATCAAACTCAAAATCATTCCTTGTGAGGTTAATTTCGAGTAGTTGGAGGATTTCCTTATCTGGCCTCTTACTGTTGGGGTGTTTTAGAAAGGCATTTTTGACAGCCGAGAGCCCCTCAGACGACTGTATGTTAGTGTACAGGCTGGCTACGTCAAGGGAGAAAAGGAAGGCCGTGTGCGGCACTTCAATGCTCTTAACTTTCTCTACAAAGTCGTAGGTATCTTTTATGTAGCTGGGATGTAACATCGATAGAGGATTAAGATAGTAGTCTATGAATTCTGCAGTGTGATATGTCTCACTCTCACAGTCTGAGACGATGGGACGTCCCGGAGGGATGCAGAAAGGGAGGCTCCATGACTCTCTGCTTTTGTGGATCTTAGGTAATAGATAAAATATACGCATTCTAGGTTCTTTATTTCCCTGGAGGTAAGTTTTTTGTTTGTGATTAATAAATTTTTTATTGTATAATGATAAGAGAATCTTCTCTACTAGAGGTATTGTGTCTTTATATATGGGTTTATTTAGTTTTCTATAATATTTTCTGTCATTTAGTTGTCTGTTCCCCTCCCACAGGTAGTCTTTCCTGTCCATCAGGACCACCGAGCTCCCTTTGTCTGCAGGTTTGATCACAATTTCATCATTTTCACTCAACTGATGGAGTGCCTCAGTCTCAAATCTGGTTAAGTTGGTCTTATTCCAGCCTATCTTATGGCCTTTTTGAAAATATTCAATGTCTGATTGTGTTAATTTTGTGATTTCAGCTGGTAGCTGTGCAGCAGAGGGAACCCAAGTGGACTTGGGAATGAAAGGCAAATGTACAGTATCAGGTTTGTTATCATAGTAAACAGACAGTTTCAATTTTCTATGGTAATTTTGTATATCCAATCTAGTCTGATCTTTTAAACATTTGTGATTGGTCCTGTGGAGAGAGGGTATAAAGGTCAAACCTTTATTAAGAAGCAGAGTCTGTGCTGCTGTTAGTTGGAAGGATTCACACAAATTAATCACATTTTTTGACCCTGTTTCATTTTTGCTACTTACAGGGTTCCCATGTTTAAATGCTGAATCCAGTGCTGCAGCATGTGCTCCCCGGTCTGCTTGGACCAGTGGATGAGGTCCTTCTCCAGGGTAAAGTCACTTCTGGAAAGCTGTGGTATGTAGTTGAGGTTTTTCTGAATGTAATTGTTCAGATTGAACAGGTTGGTCTGCTCCCCTGCTGGGAGTGCTCTAGAGAAGTTGATAAGAGCTACATAAATCTCTGAGTTGGGGAAGGCTGCCTGAGCCATCCCTACAGCTTCCTCTAGCTGTAGGGCAGTGACAGACTCAGCATCCTGGGCCCTGCTGTTGATGCCAAAAGAAAGGATGGTTTTCTCCACTATAGTGGAGACTGGTGTTTTGGCTAGAATGGCTGCAGCATGTGAAACTGCGGCACCTGGGAAGCTGTCCACCTGGATGTAGTCCTGATGAAAAGGTGGAAGCCTTGACAGGTTAGAGTCCCCAATTATGAGCCATTTTTTCTGTGGCTCGAGTGACCAGTCAGAGTTTTTCTGATTAGTCTGTGGATGTCTGAAAGCTCTGAATTCTGGAGCCGTTGGAGCAGGTGGGGCTGGTGTGGCAAGAGGTGCAAAGGTGAGTGTGCTCTGTACCTGATGTTTGGCCAGGGGAGCCAGCCCTGTTTCCGGGTTTGGTCCAGAGGTGGAAGATGTGGCTCCTTCTGTGTCTGTGGGTTGCAGGTTATGGACTCTGCGTGGAACCCTCTGTGACCGCGGTGTGTCCAGGACTTGGATCACAGGTGAGAGGGGCTGAGGTGAGTGGGGAGAGAGGGGAGGTGAGGAGGGGGAGAAGAAGGAGGGGGGAACTGGGGAAGAGGGGGAGAGGTCAGGTGAGAGGGAGTCTGCAACAAGAACTATCAGTTCTTCTTCCTCTGTGGGCTGCTGCTGCTGTGTTTCTGTCTCCTCTGCCGTCTGAGTGCTCTGTGCCCTTCTCTCAGGGGTTGTAGGGACCTCGGCTGCCTGTTGTGCTGGAGCAGGTTGGAGTGTCTCCCACTGTGCCATCCTCTGTGGGACTCCCGGTGGCAGTTGGGGTGGAGGAATGGGGGCTGTCTGCCTCAGAAAGTCATTCATGGCTGAGCTCAGATGCCTCCTCCGTATAGGCTGGGTCCGTGGGACATCCGTTGGAGCTGGAGGAGGAGGAGGAGGAGGAGGAGGAGGAGGAGGAGGAGGAGGAGGAGGAGGAGGAGGAGGAGGAGGGGGGGGCCCTGAAGCCAGTGTCTCACTCGTCACCTGTGGGGCTGCTGGTTCAGCTGCTGTCTCTGTTACAGGTAAGGTCTGAGTCTGTTCCCCCCTCCCCCCCTGTGCTGTCACCTGAGCGCTGTTCTGTAGAGTGGCAGCTACTCTCGCATAAACTGCATCTAAAAGTTCTTGTGACATTTTCCTGCCAAATCTGCTTTTTGACCAAGCTGCCGCAATTTCAAAATTCTCTCTCCAGTGGCCTGCATGTAGCTGCTGCAGGATCTGGAGGTTATTCTCTATATTGTCCTTATAGTGGTCTCTAAGGGTCAAAAGAGTTGTGTACTCCCAGTTTTTGGCATTACCCTGAATCATGCTCTCTGTTGTGGGATTTGGATCTGCGGGCTTAATGGAGTCAATAAGATTTTGTGTCATTCTGGCTATGGCAGGTGGTGTGTCAGAAGCTGTCACATTATTAAGATGATGTGCGGCAGTAATAATCCTATGTATAACCCTAGTTCTGATTATAAAGTCTGGGTCATCCTCATGTCTTTTTTGTTGTTTCTTTCCCTCAGATTGGACAAACCTGCCTCCGCGTTGGCGTCCCTCCTGCCCGTTTCGGGGTTGTTCCCTTCCCCGCTGTGGACGCCACCTTTGCTGCTGAGGCCTCCAGCGTTGCTGCTGAGCGCGCTCCCCGCGCCGCTGAGAGGTCCCCTGGCGCGGAGCTCCGTTTTTCCGTGTTCGGCGGTTCTGTGGACCTCCGTCGTTCCAGTCCTTTCGCTGGTAGGTGTTGTTGTTGTTGTGCTGATATTCGGCGTGGGTTTTACCACGATCAGCTCCGTAATTTGAGCCCCCGTTGCTCCGTTGAAAATGGCGGGGCTGTTGGTTTCTTCGGACCGCTTCGGCGTAACTAACGCGGCCAAAGGACTGCTGACGGCGTGGATAAGTAGAGTACTTTCTGCTCTGGGTAAACTGGGTTCTATTTCTATCCCTGCCCCTTTTGTAACTCACGTTCATCCAGCTGCCATCGTATCCGTGTTGGCCCGTCATCTCCAAGCTGAGCCGAAGGCCGTTGGAAGAAACTTAAAATATCAAAACTTTAACTGAAAACTATCTCTACAAAAAATAGAGACGAGATGGTGAAGAATTAAGAGAATTTATTCTCAAAGAGCGACGCGTTTCGGCATTTAAAAATGCCTTTTTCAAGCTCAGAATAAAACAATTTCTCAGTACAGGTATCTCTCACACAACTCAGTCAACGGACAGGCAGTGAATGAATGAAAAAAGCCGGGAAAGGAGGCAAATCACAACATCCTGAATCCAGTAATGCCCATGTGACCCTGAGAACCAATGATATTGTAGAGACCAATACCATTGAGTGTGTGTGGGGAAACTTTGGGCCTTCCCTGTGCCTGTTTGAAAGTTCGAGGAAAATGTCAAATGTTGTCCAAAAAGGCCTTAAAACATATCAATAATAAAGGTTGAATCACCAGTATCATAAAGAATAATAAAATTATCTTAGAATAATTTGGAAAAAATGTTAAACAACATTTAATTGTGTTCCCATTGGATTTTAAGGTGAGTAATAATCATGTATTTTCCTCTTTTTTTACTTTTATACAGGAGCCAAGGAATCCAAGGACAGGATCGGTAAAGGTAGGTGTAAAATAGGGTTTCCAAAACAGGTTAAGTTTAGGAAAGGATTACAGGTTAGGGCATATATCTATGAGTAGTTCCCTGAATCAAATGGTTGAGTTTAGGTCCTAGATTCTGTAATGTCTTTACAAGAGGCAAGTGGTTATGGTGAGGCAAGAAGCCTTGGAATATAGCCTCACAGTCAACTGGTTAAGGTTAGGTCAGGGGAAGGATGGGCTATGTATGGGTTAGGGGATCTGGATGTTGTGTCCTGCTCTGTCACTCAAAACGACTGTAAACAATGTGTGAGGAATAAAATCACCATCACTTGAACAAAATAACATCAATGAAACTTATATAGATGCAAATTGATCATATACAACAACAATCATAATTCAATCCTGAAGTCAGGTACCCCTGAGATATCTACTGTATTGTAGTTTAAACAAAAGTGCACAGGTGAGGTAGAAACACTGGGCAGTAACATGCCTCCATCAGTAAAGTGCATTCATAAAAATCAACAGAAAGAGACCAAAAACATTGGTTCATATATTCACATGTTCTCACAGAGAAGGTGATGAGGGGTTACCTGGGATTTTAAATATCAAAAACAAGGGTAAATGTAGATGGAAGGAAATCAAAACTCCCTATTGTTAGAAAGGAGATGATAACAATTTATCTGAGTAGTGTGTTAATTTCAGAGGTGGCTCAATGTGAGCCATAAAGAGAATTATATGTATGATGAGTCCAGTATAATTCAGACATGTGGAAAAATTATATATCATTTATAGTCCCTCATAGAGTATGTTATAATAATAACTGTATATTATGTGTTCTATGTGTCCAATTATAGATGGATTACAAGGATCCAGGTCTGTCTGAGAAGAGAGGGAGATGGGAAAGCTTCAGTCTAGGTACGGGCCGGTAAGGAATGAAATAAAGAAATTCTGCTGCCGAAGGCAGCAGAATTGAAAGCACAAACCTTAGACCTACACTAATCCCCAACTCTCCTATCTCTCATTCAGACCGCTGGGCACATGTGTGCCCAGTTTTTGGATCCAGGATCTCTCCACTCTCCTACGCTGCTTCACCGACCAGGCTGGGTTGGACTCCAGGATTGTGGCCCTGAGGCTGGACCACCCGTGGTCAATAAAGTGCTGTACCAGAGGGATGTGTACATTTTTATGTTTGTTTATGTTATATCTGTGTTGGGTGAATCTGGTCAGCATAGTGTTGCCTGATTCCCCAACATATTGCTTTGGGCATTTTGAGCATCTAATTAAATAAATAATGTTTTTTTGATGAACAGTTGTGTTCCTTTGTGTCTCAAAGACCTCTTTAGTATTCTGATTTTGTACCCTCTTGTAGCTCCTGAAGAATTCTCCCTGTGACCTGGTTCTATGTTCCTGTACAGGTTTTAATTTAGCTCTCACCAGAATGTCTTTTAGATTCTTATTTTTTCTAAAGGCTGCAATCAGCCTGTAATCCTTTAGAAAAGTCTGATTACCTCCAGTGGAAATAAAGTTGTTTTTCAATTTTTTCACCAATTTGATATTTTCTGAGGAATAAGTGAGAATAATAGGCAAAATTGGATCCAAACAGATAGGTTTAGCCTGTGTGAATGTCCTCAGAGCCTGACGCAGCATGGTGTAAGAGTACCCCCTACTGACCAAAGAGGGGAATAGGATTTTGACTGCTGATTTAAAATCCTCAGCTCTAGTGCAGATTCTTTTAAACCTCAGTAATTGAGACTTAACTAACCCAGCAAACGTGTGCTTTGGGTGATGGCTGGATCTGAACAGCAGCGCATGCGTATCAGTCTTTTTGAAAAAAACTCTTACATCCAGTCTGTGTGTGGCAGAAAAGTCGGGTCCTTTGTAGGTGGTCGTGTCTAAAAAGTCTATGGAGTCCTGGTTAATGGTCGAAGTCAGCTTTATGGAGTGTCTGTAGTCATTCAAGGTGAGTAAAAACTGTTCAAAATCCTCTATCGAATGTTGCCAAATGCCCCAAATGTCGTCCAAATAGCGGAAATAATGTAGCGGTTTTTTCTGGCAGGCTGCTAACGCACCTTCCTCCCATTCCGCCATGAACAAATTAGCATAGGCTGGAGCGAACTTTTTCCCCATCGCCGTGCCTGTGATTTGTAGGAAATATTGGCCATCAAACTCAAAATCATTCCTTGTGAGGTTAATTTCGAGTAGTTGGAGGATTTCCTTATCTGGCCTCTTACTGTTGGGGTGTTTTAGAAAGGCATTTTTGACAGCCGAGAGCCCCTCAGACGACTGTATGTTAGTGTACAGGCTGGCTACGTCAAGGGAGAAAAGGAAGGCCGTGTGCGGCACTTCAATGCTCTTAACTTTCTCTACAAAGTCGTAGGTATCTTTTATGTAGCTGGGATGTAACATCGATAGAGGATTAAGATAGTAGTCTATGAATTCTGCAGTGTGATATGTCTCACTCTCACAGTCTGAGACGATGGGACGTCCCGGAGGGATGCAGAAAGGGAGGCTCCATGACTCTCTGCTTTTGTGGATCTTAGGTAATAGATAAAATATACGCATTCTAGGTTCTTTATTTCCCTGGAGGTAAGTTTTTTGTTTGTGATTAATAAATTTTTTATTGTATAATGATAAGAGAATCTTCTCTACTAGAGGTATTGTGTCTTTATATATGGGTTTATTTAGTTTTCTATAATATTTTCTGTCATTTAGTTGTCTGTTCCCCTCCCACAGGTAGTCTTTCCTGTCCATCAGGACCACCGAGCTCCCTTTGTCTGCAGGTTTGATCACAATTTCATCATTTTCACTCAACTGATGGAGTGCCTCAGTCTCAAATCTGGTTAAGTTGGTCTTATTCCAGCCTATCTTATGGCCTTTTTGAAAATATTCAATGTCTGATTGTGTTAATTTTGTGATTTCAGCTGGTAGCTGTGCAGCAGAGGGAACCCAAGTGGACTTGGGAATGAAAGGCAAATGTACAGTATCAGGTTTGTTATCATAGTAAACAGACAGTTTCAATTTTCTATGGTAATTTTGTATATCCAATCTAGTCTGATCTTTTAAACATTTGTGATTGGTCCTGTGGAGAGAGGGTATAAAGGTCAAACCTTTATTAAGAAGCAGAGTCTGTGCTGCTGTTAGTTGGAAGGATTCACACAAATTAATCACATTTTTTGACCCTGTTTCATTTTTGCTACTTACAGGGTTCCCATGTTTAAATGCTGAATCCAGTGCTGCAGCATGTGCTCCCCGGTCTGCTTGGACCAGTGGATGAGGTCCTTCTCCAGGGTAAAGTCACTTCTGGAAAGCTGTGGTATGTAGTTGAGGTTTTTCTGAATGTAATTGTTCAGATTGAACAGGTTGGTCTGCTCCCCTGCTGGGAGTGCTCTAGAGAAGTTGATAAGAGCTACATAAATCTCTGAGTTGGGGAAGGCTGCCTGAGCCATCCCTACAGCTTCCTCTAGCTGTAGGGCAGTGACAGACTCAGCATCCTGGGCCCTGCTGTTGATGCCAAAAGAAAGGATGGTTTTCTCCACTATAGTGGAGACTGGTGTTTTGGCTAGAATGGCTGCAGCATGTGAAACTGCGGCACCTGGGAAGCTGTCCACCTGGATGTAGTCCTGATGAAAAGGTGGAAGCCTTGACAGGTTAGAGTCCCCAATTATGAGCCATTTTTTCTGTGGCTCGAGTGACCAGTCAGAGTTTTTCTGATTAGTCTGTGGATGTCTGAAAGCTCTGAATTCTGGAGCCGTTGGAGCAGGTGGGGCTGGTGTGGCAAGAGGTGCAAAGGTGAGTGTGCTCTGTACCTGATGTTTGGCCAGGGGAGCCAGCCCTGTTTCCGGGTTTGGTCCAGAGGTGGAAGATGTGGCTCCTTCTGTGTCTGTGGGTTGCAGGTTATGGACTCTGCGTGGAACCCTCTGTGACCGCGGTGTGTCCAGGACTTGGATCACAGGTGAGAGGGGCTGAGGTGAGTGGGGAGAGAGGGGAGGTGAGGAGGGGGAGAAGAAGGAGGGGGGAACTGGGGAAGAGGGGGAGAGGTCAGGTGAGAGGGAGTCTGCAACAAGAACTATCAGTTCTTCTTCCTCTGTGGGCTGCTGCTGCTGTGTTTCTGTCTCCTCTGCCGTCTGAGTGCTCTGTGCCCTTCTCTCAGGGGTTGTAGGGACCTCGGCTGCCTGTTGTGCTGGAGCAGGTTGGAGTGTCTCCCACTGTGCCATCCTCTGTGGGACTCCCGGTGGCAGTTGGGGTGGAGGAATGGGGGCTGTCTGCCTCAGAAAGTCATTCATGGCTGAGCTCAGATGCCTCCTCCGTATAGGCTGGGTCCGTGGGACATCCGTTGGAGCTGGAGGAGGAGGAGGAGGAGGAGGAGGAGGAGGAGGAGGAGGAGGAGGAGGAGGAGGAGGAGGAGGGGGGGGCCCTGAAGCCAGTGTCTCACTCGTCACCTGTGGGGCTGCTGGTTCAGCTGCTGTCTCTGTTACAGGTAAGGTCTGAGTCTGTTCCCCCCTCCCCCCCTGTGCTGTCACCTGAGCGCTGTTCTGTAGAGTGGCAGCTACTCTCGCATAAACTGCATCTAAAAGTTCTTGTGACATTTTCCTGCCAAATCTGCTTTTTGACCAAGCTGCCGCAATTTCAAAATTCTCTCTCCAGTGGCCTGCATGTAGCTGCTGCAGGATCTGGAGGTTATTCTCTATATTGTCCTTATAGTGGTCTCTAAGGGTCAAAAGAGTTGTGTACTCCCAGTTTTTGGCATTACCCTGAATCATGCTCTCTGTTGTGGGATTTGGATCTGCGGGCTTAATGGAGTCAATAAGATTTTGTGTCATTCTGGCTATGGCAGGTGGTGTGTCAGAAGCTGTCACATTATTAAGATGATGTGCGGCAGTAATAATCCTATGTATAACCCTAGTTCTGATTATAAAGTCTGGGTCATCCTCATGTCTTTTTTGTTGTTTCTTTCCCTCAGATTGGACAAACCTGCCTCCGCGTTGGCGTCCCTCCTGCCCGTTTCGGGGTTGTTCCCTTCCCCGCTGTGGACGCCACCTTTGCTGCTGAGGCCTCCAGCGTTGCTGCTGAGCGCGCTCCCCGCGCCGCTGAGAGGTCCCCTGGCGCGGAGCTCCGTTTTTCCGTGTTCGGCGGTTCTGTGGACCTCCGTCGTTCCAGTCCTTTCGCTGGTAGGTGTTGTTGTTGTTGTGCTGATATTCGGCGTGGGTTTTACCACGATCAGCTCCGTAATTTGAGCCCCCGTTGCTCCGTTGAAAATGGCGGGGCTGTTGGTTTCTTCGGACCGCTTCGGCGTAACTAACGCGGCCAAAGGACTGCTGACGGCGTGGATAAGTAGAGTACTTTCTGCTCTGGGTAAACTGGGTTCTATTTCTATCCCTGCCCCTTTTGTAACTCACGTTCATCCAGCTGCCATCGTATCCGTGTTGGCCCGTCATCTCCAAGCTGAGCCGAAGGCCGTTGGAAGAAACTTAAAATATCAAAACTTTAACTGAAAACTATCTCTACAAAAAATAGAGACGAGATGGTGAAGAATTAAGAGAATTTATTCTCAAAGA
>CM042425.1:45778900-45797056 GCA_023631565.1 Gymnocephalus cernua | reverse complement strand
CAATAAAAGAACGTTAGAAATTGTTTCATTTCATTTGTTTTAAATTCAACAAGCAATGTGTTGTATTTTAGCAGAATACTAATATAGACCTCTTTCACAAACTGTAACATTCATTTCATTGCTCACCTGTGAACCTTCCTGTGCTCTCTCTGAAACTGATGCCTCCAGCAACTTCCTCTCCTAAGTGGTAATAATGGGCAGTGGTAAAGGAATAGGGCCAAACAGGTACAGCTATGGCACTAGCAAACCTCAGTGAATATTGAAAAGTAATATCATGAAATAAATGCAAACAATATCTAATGGAAATAGGCTACTGCTGTTTAATGTCAACATTTTTCAACGTTCAGCTTTCAACTTCACTTACAGGATTTCTCTTGAAAAAAGTGTCAATCTTCTCCTGCCTCTTTCTTTTCTGCATCTTGATACTGCAAACCCCATCTCTGCAATAATAATACTGGTTTAATACACTCAATCAGTACTGGTAAAGCAATTCTTCCTGCCTCTATGTATTAATGCTCATGGGTAGCCTAATGGGTTCCATTCAGACCTTTACATTAAGTCTTTTACTGTTATATGTCAACAAGACATTTTCACCTGGCTATGCCCAGTGTTTAGATCTGTTGTGCTATTTATGCAAATTAGCACATAACGTAATTACCGTATATTATGATCCGTTTATCCGTTTATTATGAATGCTATAACGTTGCTAATGTTACGGAACGTTATACTTCTTACATGGGAAACTACTCGTACATATTAGCTTTCATTTAACGTTGCTAGTGAAGTTAAAAAGGTGCAGTTACCTCCCATCCTGTAGTTACAACTGATAAACACACCATTTTCTAAATCTCTGCTACGCATATAGCTACAGTAACGGCATATAAAAAGAGATGAACATGCCACCGTACATTAAACTTTACCAACACAAATGGCAAAAGACAACCTAGCTAACTAGCTAAAAGCCTAATGTTAAATGATAGGTTCTGTTAGCTAACATTAGCTCTGGTTGTATCTAGCTAGCTACCTAATTACGATAGCAATTTGTACCAGCATTAAAGAGTTAAGCTTTACATTGATGTAACACATTAACGGTGATAACAAATGTACGGCAAACACTAAAGATACTTACATTACCTTACCCTATTCCTTAAAATTACTGGACGCGGTCTGTTAAGACCGCTGGCAAAATTACGAATCCCACTATGGCAACGCCATGACCCGCCCTCCGAAGCAGCTCGATTGGTTGGCGTTAGGCATTTCACCTCGAGGGGTTATGATTAGGATAGCGGATTGGTCAGGGGATAGGACCTGAACAAATGGGGTCACTTTACCTTGGACGCCTGGCCAATAGTAGTGATTGAAGGGCGGGTCTTGGCGTTGCCATAGTTGGAACACACCGTTGCCATGAAAAACAGAGCGTTGCTATGGACGCAATCGCTACACACAGCCTTCGACGTAGCTACGGCGGCAGTTCAACTGCGGAAAAACTGCAGAAAAAGTGTGGGTGTTCAACCCTCTCACCGGGAAAAGTGTGGGTGTTAAAACACCCACATCCCCCACGGGTGCGACGCGCCTGTACGGAGGGTTGTCCTAAAGTATCTGTTAATGATATACGGAGGGTTGTCTAAAGTATCTGTTAATAATATACGGAGGGTTGTCTAAAGTATCTGTTAATGATATACGGAGGGTTGTCCTAAAGTATCTGTTAATGATATACGGAGGGTTGTCTAAAGTATCTGTTAATGATATACGGAGGGTTGTCTAAAGTATCTGTTAATGATATACGGAGGGTTGTCTAAAGTATCTGTTAATGATATACGGAGGGTTGTCTAAAGTATCTGTTAATGATATACGGAGGGTTGTCCTAAAGTATCTGTTAATGATATACGGAGGGTTGTCCTAAAGTACCTGTTAATGATATACGGAGGGTTGTCCTAAAGTATCTGTTAATGATATACGGAGGGTTGTCCTAAAGTATCTGTTAATGATATACGGAGGGTTGTCTAAAGTACCTGTTAATGATATACGGAGGGTTGCCCTAAAGTATCTGTTAATGATATACGGAGGGTTGTCTAAAGTATCTGTTAATGATATACGGAGGGTTGTCTAAAGTATCTGTTAATGATATACGGAGGGTTGTCTAAAGTACCTGTTAATGATATACGGAGGGTTGTCTAAAGTATCTGTTAATGATATATGGAGGGTTGTCTAAAGTATCTGTTAATGATATACGGAGGGTTGTCTAAAGTATCTGTTAATGATATACGGAGGGTTGTCTAAAGTATCTGTTAATGATATACGGAGGGTTGTCCGGGCATCCAGTATGACACCACGTAGCACATTTAATAAAGGCTTCACATTTTACCTTTCTTCATTTCTTTGCAACTTTGAAGGTAATTTGCTAACGCTAGCTAGCCTGAGCTAGAAGCCTTGCTTTGGTGTTTTAAGTCATGACTCCATCCTGCTTCAGGTTAATCATGCTAAAGTTTAATCATGTGTATATACCTCTCACTTCATGTGTTTTTACTTTTATAAAAGTATAAGGTAAAACAGGGCTACAAATGAGATCTCTGTGAGAGCCCAACATGCTCCTATAGCTAACTATGTAGCTGCATGCTAACGCAACATATCTGTTATCTTGGCCAACGGTGTTGATTTTTCAAGGTAAAGTCCTGCTATATACTCCGCTGCTACCGTGAACAATCACCAATAAAGGCTTCTAAACCAAATACTACACAACCAGACATGTCCCAGCAGTAAAGTGACCGGAATTGTGGGAGAAATGACCAGCATTGGCCAAGATTACAACTATGTTGCGTTAGCATGAAGCTACATAATAGTTAGCTAGGAGTATGCTAACGTTAGATTGTAGTGGAACGAAGCAGCACTTTCTAATGTCATAAATCGCAGATAAAGGCTTCTAAACCAAACACTACCCAATCGGACATGTTTCAGCAGGAATGAGACCCAGATAATGTAACAACAATGGCCGACAAGATGACATGTTTACTGCCGTTAGCATGTAGCTACTATAGTGGTATACAGCAGTGGTGGCTGGATGAGCTGTCATCCCGTCTTTGAAAGAAAGGACACTTTCATACGTTTACACTTCGTCGCGTTATTAGTCAACACCATAGACTGTATATTAATAATTAATCAATATACAGTCTATGGTCAAGACGAAGTATTACAAGTAAAATCATTAACATAAACAACACAACGATGTAACGACGTCGCTACGCGGTTTTGGATCAGTGACAACAAGTCTAAATTTAAAAAAGACTCTTTGTGAACTACAAAAATATGCTGCCAGTTGTGACGCTTGGCCGTCAAGTGTTTCAAGACATGCGTGGTACAAATTGCACAGGTTTTCTACTACGCAATTATGCACAGAACGGATCGTGCAGGCAGCACAGATCGGGTACTGACACCACGTTCAAACCAAGGGGGAAAGCGTAGCTCTTTGGCGCCATTTTGATGCTACCTAGCACTCACCCCCTGTTAGCATTCCATTGACTGCCATTCATTTTGGCGTCATATTGACAGTGAATAACTTTACATCTGAAGCGAGAGTTTTAATTTGTCCGTTGTTTATTTCTAAAGAAACATGACAATGTATAAAAGGCTCCGTTACCTTGTACCTCACGTTATGGCTCCGTAGCAGACCTTTTTGTAAAAATAGCCTAACGATTGGGTCATAACCACGCAACTTACTGTCGCATAGTAGAGGAATTACCATAGAGTACAGGAGAAGCCCTCCCCCTCTCATTCCCCCTGCTCTGGCATTTCCCCGTCTCATTCCCCCTGCTCTGGCGTTTCCCCCTCTCATTTCCCCTGCTCTGGCGTTTCCCCCTCTCATTTCCCCTGCTCTGGCGTTTCCCCCTCTCATTCCCCCTGCTCTGGCGTTTCCCCCTTTCATTCCCCCTGCTCTTGCTCCCCCCCCCTCTCATTCCCCCTGCTCTGAGGTTTACCCCTCTCATTCCCCCTGCTCTGGCGTTTCCACCCTCTCATTCCCCCTGCTCTGGCGTTTCCCCCCTTTCATTCCTCCTGCTCTGGTGTTTCCCCCTCTCATTCTCCCCTCTCATTCCCCCTGCTCTTGCGTTCCCCCCTCTCATTCTCCCTGCTTTAGTGTTCCTCCCTCTCATTTCCCCTGCTCTGGTGTTTCCCCCCTCTCATTCCCCCTGCTCTGGTGTTTCCGAGCCCCTAAACCGGAGACCTTGCAGACTTCCCTCTTCCTGTTGACTGTGACCTCTTCCTGTTGTGTTCAGGTTCTCGGGGAGAAACCAGCACTGCCTAACACTCAGAGTGACGACACCCAGATGGACGCCTCCAACAGGAAGTTGGCTCAGCTCTACAAGGTAACGTGTTCGTCCAATCAAAAGTGTAGATGGCAGTGATGTAACTGATCAAGAATGTGTCCACTGGAAGGCTCCAGTACTGTACTGTAGAAACAGGAAGTGTCTTCCTGTCCCGTCAGGTGTCCAACGCAGGCGGTGACATGGAGGTTACCATGGTAGCAGAGAACAACCCGTTCTCCCAGGATGCTTTGCAGTCCAGCGAGTGTTTCATCCTCGACAACGGAGCCAACGGACGCATCTTCGTCTGGAAAGGTTCCAACTTTATAACCAAACTGATCTGAAACCTGAAACCGAGGGTAGATGCTAGATCGCCAACACTTCCTGCTTCTTATTGGTCATCGCAGCTGCAGACTGACTGTAACAGAGTATAGCGGTACTTTGTTACCGTAGAAACCTCCTTCACACCTTCACAGGTGGACATGTTCCAAAAGCTTTTTGGGGAGGAACGGTTAACTGTCGTGTCGTCTTCTTTCGACCAACTTCATTTTTCTAGGTCAAAATTTAAAATGAAAACTTGTTTTTTTACATTTTGGTCTTCTTTTTTGACACTTTTGTGGCTTTTTCCGACATTTTTTTCACTTTTTTAACGTCCTTTTATAGAGTTTTTTTCTCTAAACATTATAAATTTGTAGCCAGGGAAAACCCTGATGAACTTCCGGCAAATTTGAGATTTGCTCTGCAAGTCCGTCTGGCCAAGAGTCCATTCAAGCCCATTTCCAATGTCCCCAAAATCGAGGCACCAATCACAACCATTGAGGCAGGCTTTACACCAATCACAATCATTGAGGCGGACTTTGCACGATGACGATAGCGCAGCGACAGCAAGCAGCTTTTTGTTTACATTCAACATGACACGGCCACCAAACACGTCGCCGCTATGTCACCTGGATTGTCTGATTGGTTGAAGGACTATCAAATTGTGCCCAGAGGCATTTGAGCGGCGTCCGCTGGTGACGCCCTCAGACCCTTCTCAGTTACAACTGAGGGTCAACCAGGCTATTAAATTTGACTAAAACACCCAAATTAAATGAAAGTAGTGAACTGATCATTTATTTTACTTTCTTCAGAGCATTGTATGGAACCATTTGGTTGAAAGAAACCCACATTTCTGATATAGAAACTAGCGCTGTCAAACAATTAAAATATTTAATCATGATTATTCGCATTAATGTCATAGTTAACTCCCGATTAATCGCAATTAATCACACATTTTTATCTATTCTAAATGTCCCTTGATTTCTTTTTGTCCCATTATATTTTTTCATTTTAATTCTCTTATCAACATGAAAGTGGATTGGCTTGCTTTGTGACAATGTTTTTTTTTATCGAAAACAACATTGGCATATACATAGTGTTCAATTTCACACTAACATTCACACTTGGAGCTAATAATCTGTCACATAATGTAACACTGTTACCTCGATTTCCCATTGCAGATAGTACTAGTACCAACTACTTGTTGGGTTTTTTTGTAAATTATAGAGTGTGGTCTAGACCTACTCTATCTGTAAAATGTCTTGAGATAACTCCTGTTATGATTTGATACTATAAATAAAATTGAATTGAATTGAATACTGCCTCATGCCTTAGGCGAGTTTGGCTGGTTGTCATAGCGACTATGGTTTCCCCCGACTCATTTCCTAGTTCTCCTTCTCCATGACCAACGTAAAATCAAGGAGAGGGTTTTCCTGCTCCAGGTTTCCCACCGTGGTCAGAAAGAACAGAGGAGACACTTTGTTTCTCTCTCTGACTGTAGAGTCACTACTCTACTACAAAAATTGTCTGCGTTAAAATGGGTTTGCGTTAATGCCGTTAATAGCGCATTAAACTGACAGCACTAATAGTAACTTTTTTGAGAATGGGTCAGATTTGACCCGGGGACAACAGGAGGGTTAACGACGTGGTTCGATGTGAAATATAATCTGATGATGCTGTGGAAGCATTAAGTGTTGATGTTGACGTATTATTCTGGATGTTGAGGATGTTATTCTGAAAGCATGATGATGATGATGATGATGATGATGATGTGTGTCTGCAGGTAAGGATGCAAACACTGAAGAGCGCTTCGCTGTCCTGAAGAGTGCAGAGCAGTTCATCCAAAAGATGAACTACCCAGCATACACACAGGTACACACAGGTACACATTGGTACATACACACACACACACACACACACACACACACACACACACACACACACACACACACACACACACACACACACACACACACACACACACACACACACACACACAGGTACACATTGGTATATTCAGGTACACACAGGTACATACAGGTAAATATAGGTAAACACAGGTAAACACAGGTACATACAGGTACATACAGATACACACAAGTACATACAGGTACACACAGGTATACACAGGTACACTCAAGTACATACAGGAACACACACACACACACACACACACACACACACACACACACAGGTAACTCACCTGTCCAAACACCCTCAGGTTCAGGTCTTTCCGGAGCACGGGGAGACTCCGCTCTTCCAACAGTTCTTTAAAAACTGGAGGGATCGTGGCGACACTGTCGGCATGGGAACTGCCTACGTACCCAGTCAGATCGCTAGGATAAAGAAGGTAAACCAATTAGGTTCAGGATGGGCTTCAGGGCCAATCAGAGAATGGCTCTCCGTAGACTAACTCTTCTGATTGGACAGGTTCCGTTTGACGTGTCAAAGCTCCACCAATCAGACACCATGGCAGCGCAACACGGGATGGTGGACCGCGGAGATGGAGAGAAACAGGTGAGAGGGCGGGGCCAGTTGTGTCTGGCCAATCACAGCTCTGCTGGCAGCTTTTAAAGTTCCAACAGTTCAGTTGTCTGTCTGTCTGTCTCTCTAACCTGTCTATCTATCCTGTCTGTCTGTCTGTCTCTCTAACCTGTCTATCTATCCTGTCTGTCTGTCTGTCTCTCTAACCTGTCTGTCTGTCTGTCTCTCTAACCTGTCTGTCTGTCTCTCTAACCTGTCTGTCTGTCTCTCTAACCTGTCTATCTATCCTGTCTGTCTGTCTGTCTCTCTAACCTGTCTATCTATCCTGTCTGTCTGTCTGTCTCTCTAACCTGTCTGTCTGTCTGTCTCTCTAACCTGTCTGTCTGTCTCTCTAACCTGTCTGTCTGTCTCTCTAACCTGTCTGCCTTTAGATCTGGCGTATTGAAGGATCAGAGAAAGTTCCGGTGGATGCATCAGTCTTTGGTCAGTTCTTTGGAGGCGACAGTTACATCATCCTGTATCAGTACAGACACAACAATAGACAGGGCCACATCATCTACATATGGTGAGAACAGGTTTATATTAATAATATAACATGGTGACCAGAGGGTCCACGACTAAAGGTCCAATGTGTAATACTGACAGCTAGTGTTTAAAATACTTACTGCAGTTCAAATTCAAAATACTGGAAAGAGACGTCTCCCCCGCCCCCTCCTCCCCAGACTCGAAGTTCACGGAGGTTGCCAGGCTGAGTCCGCCCAGCATCCACAACAATGCTTGTCTCACATAGCCAGACATACTTCACAGCACAGCGGAGTAGCTAACGTTAGATAGTCGCTCTATTGACAGTCATAAAAGCCCATGCTCATGCAGAGCTCTGTACCCAACTGACAGACACACTTTTTCGGCTTAGAATTACAGTAGGAACCGCCAAAAAACCCACAACCTTGCCTTTCTCTCCACACGCCAGACAGACTCACTTCCTCAGCTTAGAATTACGATAGGAACCACTAAAATAACACTACCTTGTCATCATTTTCCAGCCGACTGAAATACACACTTTATTGTCTTAGAAGTACGGCAACAATCGCTAAACACACTGCAAACTCACGGTCTTCTCTTCTGGATTTACAGCACCCCTCTTGGCTTAAAATAACCCAGCTACGGCGGGCTATGGCGTTGTAAACAGCTGTGGCCGGCTATGGTCCTCCAGTAACGTTAGCTAGATAGCAGGGTTAGCATGGTAGCGTTAGCCACGACCAGTTACTGGCGGAGTCTCAATTGTTTTTGTAAGTAACCAACTCGTGTTTCTAGATATATAATTCAATGTGACTACACAAATGTTGAAATGAAATGAAATGCTCGTCCCTAGTAGCTGTGATAAATTAGCCTGAAGCTAATGCTTACCCGTTCAGGAGGAAACTAGCCAACTCGGCGTCCTTTTGGGCTCTAAGCTATCTCTATCTTTCAAATACATCTCCAATATTAACCCGGGGTTTGTTACGTCTCTGGTCAAGCAACTGTTAGAAACATGGCGTTTTTTAATGTCGGGTATAATCTATCTCTGTTGATCCCGTTCGTTTGTTTGCTGCATTCATGGCTGTACTAATGTTACAGCTATAGTGCGCTGGTTTTGCGTGTTTACAGATATATCTGGCAACCCGGCCTGGCTGTTAACCTGGGCAGTTGATAACAACACACAGACCAAAACATAGACATAAATTCCATCATGGATCGTAAATTTCAAAAAGAAAAAAACACTGACTTTAGCATTGTTGTCAGAAAAGATAGTATTTCAGCTGAAAATGTTTCCTTAATATCTGATGAGACATTGGTGTCATTTTTGGATTTATTACAGTACAAATATTACATATTGGATCTTTAAGCAATATTACATGAGAGAGTTTGATTTAA
Organism: Gymnocephalus cernua; assembly: GCA_023631565.1. Classification (NCBI taxonomy): domain Eukaryota; kingdom Metazoa; phylum Chordata; class Actinopteri; order Perciformes; family Percidae; genus Gymnocephalus; species Gymnocephalus cernua. The sequence continues at coordinate 45,788,045 of CM042425.1, read as the reverse complement.
TGTCATTATTGGTACGACAGTGATGCGGCGAGGACCGAGGTGCTGGCGCCAAGGTTCGTTAGCATCACTGTCGTTAAATCAAACCCTCTCGTGTAATATTGTGATTATACAACAACGGTTACCAACTAAATAAAAGTTATAATCAAACTGTATTCATATTGTGGGGCAATTTGCACTAAGAAGAAAGACAAAAGCAACAGATGATTTGTAGTCCTTCCCTGTTAAACAGTCATCTTAAGCTAACGTTAGCTTTGTAATGATAGAGATCGTGGAATTTTCTAAACGTTATAACTACCACACATATAAAAACCAAGCTGCTTGGCTAACTTAATCTGGTTAGAACTAAAATATCTAATGAAAAAAACATTTTATGTATGGATAGATTTAGCTACTATATGTCCATCCATCCATCCATCGTCGTCCGCTTATCCGTGGTCGGGTCGCGGGGGGAGCAGCTCCAGCAGGAGACCCCAAACTTCCCTTTCCCGAGCCACATTAACCAGCTCTGACTGGGGGATCCCGAGGCGTTCCCAGGTCAGGTTGGAGATGTAATCCCTCCACCTAGTCCTGGGTCTTCCTCGAGGTCTCCTCCCAGCTGGAAGTGCCTGGAACACCTCCCTAGGGAGGCGCCCAGGGGGCATCCTTACCAGATGCCCGAACCACCTCAACTGGCTTCTTTCGACGTGAAGGAGCAGCGGCTCTACTCCGAGCTCCTCACGGATGACTGAGCTTCTCACCCTATCTCTAAGGGAGACGCCAGCCACCCTCCTGAGGAAACCCATTTCGGCCGCTTGTACCCTGGATCTCGTTCTTTCGGTCATGACCCAGCCTTCATGACCATAGGTGAGGGTAAGAACGAAAACTGACCGGTAGATCGAGAGATTTGCCTTCTGGCTCAGCTCTCTTTTCGTCACAACGGTGCGGTAAACTGAATGTAATACCGCCCCCGCTGCGCCGATTCTCCGACCAATCTCCCGCTCCATTGTCCCCTCACTCGCAAAAAAGACCCCAAGGTACTTAAACTCCTTCACTTGGGGTAAGGACTCATTCCCTACCTGGAGAAGGCACTCCATCGGTTTCCTGCTGAGAACCATGGCCTCAGATTTAGAGGTGCTGATCCTCATCCCAGCCGCTTCACACTCGGCTGCAAACCGATCCAGTGAGTGCTGAAGGTCACAGGCCGATGATGCCATCAGGACCACATCATCTGCAAAGAGCAGCGATGAGATCCCGAGCCCACCGAACTGCAACCCCTCCCTACCACGACTACGCCTCGATATCCTGTCCATAAATACTACGAACAGGATTGGTGACAAAGCGCAGCCCTGGCGGAGGCCAACCCTCACCTGGAACGTGTCCGACTTACTGCTGAGAACCCGGACACAGCTCTCGCTTTGGTCATACAGAGATTGGATGGCCCTGAGAAGGGACCCCCTCACCCCATACTCCCGCAGCACCTCCCACAAAGTCTCCCGGGGGACCCGGTCATATGCCTTCTCCAGATCCACAAAACACATGTAGACTGGATGGGCATACTCCCAGGCTCCCTCCAGGATCCTTGCTAGAGTAAAGAGCTGATCCGTTGTTCCACGACCAGGACTGAATCCGCATTATTCCTCTTCAACCTGAGGTTCGACTATCGGCCGAACCCTCCTTTCCAGCACCTTGGAGTAGACTTTACCAGGGAGGCTGAGAAGTGTGATACCCCTGTAATTGGTACACACCCTCTGGTCCCCCTTTTTGAACAGGGGAACCACCACCCCGGTCTGCCACTCCTTTGGCACTGTCCCAGACTTCCACACAATGTTGAGTAGGCGTGTCAACCAAGACAGCCCCTCCACACCCAGAGCTTTCAGCATTTCTGGACGGATCTCATCAATCCCTGGGGCTTTGTCACTGTGGAGTTTTTTGACTACCTCAGTGACCTCCACCAGGGAAATTGACGACAATCCCCCATCATCCTCCAGCTCTGCCTCTAACAAAGAGGACGCATCAGCTGGATTTAGGAGTTCCTCAAAGTGCTCCTTCCACTGCCCTATTACCTCCTCAGTTGAGGTCAACAACGTCCCATCCTTACTGTACACAGCTTGGATGGTTCCCCGCTTCCCCCTTCTGAGGTGGCAGACTTTTTTCCAGAAGCGCCTTGGTGCCGACCGAAAGTCCTTCTCCATGTCTTCTCCGAACTTCTCCCACACCCGCTGCTTTGCCTCTTTCACGGCAGAGGCTGCAGTCCTTCGGGCCCTTCGGTACCTTGCAACTGCCTCCGGAGTCCTCTGGGATAACATATCCCGGAAAGACTCCTTCTTCAGTCGGACGGCTTCCCTGACCACCGGTGTCCACCACGGTGTTCGAGGGTTACCGCCCCTTGAGGCAACTAAGACCCTAAGACCACAGCTCCCTGCCGCAGCTTCAGCAATGGAAACTTTGAACATTGTCCACTCAGGTTCAATGCCCCCAGCCTCCACAGGGATGCACAAAAAGCTCCGCCGGAGGTGTGAGTTGAAGGTCTGTCGGACAGGAGCTTCCTCCAGACGTTCCCAATTAACCGCACCACCCGTTTGGGCTTACCAGGTCTGTCCAGAGTCTTCCCCCACCCCCTGACCCAACTCACCACCAGATGGTGATCAGTTGACAGCTCCGCCCCTCTCTTCACCTGAGTGTCCAATACATACGGCCTCAGATCAGATGAAACGATTATAAAATCGATCATTGACCTTCGGCCTAAGGTGCTCTGGTACCAAGTACACTTATGAGCATCCCTATGTTCGAACATGGTGTTTGTTATAGACAATCCATGACTAGCACAGAAGTCCAATAACAGACAACCACTCTGGTTTAGATCAGGGAGGCCGTTCCTCCCAATCACGCCTCTCCATGTGTCTCCGTCATTGCCCACATGTGCGTTGAAGTCCCCCAGCAGAACTATGGAGTCCCCCTCCATACAGGACTCCATTCAAGGTCTCCAAGAAGGCCGAATACTCTGAACTCTTGTTTGGTGCATATGCACAAAAAACAGTCAGAGTCTTCCCCCCAACAACCCGCAGGCGCAGGGAGGCGACCCTCTCGTCCACCGGGGTAAACTCCAACGTTGCGGCGCTCAGCCGGGGACTTGTGAGTATCCCCACACCCGCCTGGCGCCTCACACCCTGGGCAACTCCGGAGAAGAAAAGAGTCCAACCCCTCTCCAGGAGTACGGTTCCAGAACCGAGACTGTGCGTAGAGGTAAGCCCCACCAGATCCAACTGGTAGCGCTCCACCTCACACACAAGTTCCGGCTCCTTCCCCCACAGCAAGGTGACATTCCACGTCCCCAGAGCCAGCCTCTGCTGCCTGGGTCTGGTCCGTCGAGGCCCCTGACCTTCACCGCCACCCGTGTGGCAGCGCACCCGACCCCAGCGGTTCCTCCCACAGGTGGTGGGCCCATGGGCTGGAGAGATAGGTGCCACGTAGCTTTTTCTGGCTGTGCCTGGCCGGGCTCCGTGGCAGACCCGGCCACCAGACGCTCGCTGACGAGCCCTCCCTCTGGGCCTGGCTCCTGACGGGGGCCCCGGGCTTCCTCCGGGCAGGGTCTCTTCATCCCTTCCTCGTTCTTCCATAGGGTTTTTTGAACCATTCTTCGTCTGGCCCCTCACCTGAGACCACTTTGCCATGGGAGACCCTACCAGGAGCACAAAGCTCCAGACAACACAGCCCTCAGGTTCATAGGGACACCCAAACCTCTCCACCACGATAAGGTGATGGTTACAAACTTAATTATTGCTGTGTGAGTGGCACAGCTGATGTGATCCAAACAGCTGATGTGATCCAACAGCTGATGAGATCCAACAGCTGATGAAATCCAAACTATTCCAGTAACAGTTAACTCCAGAGTGTAAAAATGTAATTTCATCCAATGATTCACTTGTCACCCTCTTCAACCATTCATCAAAACTAAGTCCTCCATATAAATCAAAATGAACAGCAGAACGATCCATTGTATCATTGTTGTAGGCTAACGTTACTGTTTCAGCCCTGGAAGTTACAATGTTTAGAGTAATATTTTAAATGATGCACCAGGTGTGCTTGGACGGCTGTATGTGATGTCATGCTGATTGAGCACGTAATTGTCAAGATGACCAATCAGATTGTCTGGTCGGATCTAATTGTTGTACTCTCTCATAGAGCACCTTACTTTTTATTTAGTATTTTTTCCTTTATTGTCCATATTATTCTTGTGGATGTATTTATTTATATATATATATATATATATATATATATATATATATATATATATATATATATATATATATATATATATATATATATATTCATATTCTATCTATCTATAATGTCATGTAAACTAAAACGTATGAATAAATGTTGATATTCAGTATTTGTGTCTCTTCAGGCAGGGAGCAGAGTCCAGCCAGGACGAGGTTGGGGTGTCGGCTATCTTGGCTGTCCAGCTGGATGAAGAACTGGGAGGGGGGGCTGTTCAGGTACACCAGCCGGGAACACTGGGAGGTGGGGGGTTGCTCTGGGCGGAGACCAGTGAAGTCTATTAGAAGAACTTTACCGGTGAGTGCTGAGCTTGCCGATGTATATGTGACGTGAGCAACGTGTCTGAAAGTTGTAAGTCTTCTGGTAGCTGTGCCAAGAGATATCTCAATCATTCCCAATCTTTATAGAGACGGAGAGTGTAGGTATATGTAAGGAGATAACATAGGCACAGGCTAATTATTGATAACTAAAATGCTAGTTAACGTTAGCAATTAAATTAAACAGCTAATGTACAACCCCAAATCAGAAAAAGTTGGGACAGTATGAAAAACACAAATAAAAAAAGAAAGTAGTGATTTCTAAATGTAATTTGACTTGTATTTCATTGCAGACAATGTGAACACAAAATATTTCATATTTTGTCCGGTCAACCTAATTTCATTTGTAAATATATATCCTTTCCTGTCATTCAGACCTACAACACATTCCAAAAAGGTTTGGGACAAGAGCAATTTAGGGCTAGTAATCAGGTAAATTGGTTACATAATGATGTGATTTGAAACAGGTGATGTCAACAGGTGATTGTAAGCTGAACAACCGTGATCTCCGATCCCTCAGGCGGCACTGCATCAAGAATCGTCATTCATCTATAAGCGATATCACCACATGGGCTCAGGACTACTTTGGCAAACCTTTGTCAAGTACCACACTACGTAGTTACAGCCACAAATGCCAGCTAAAACTGTACTGTGCCAAAAGGAAGCCCTATGTTAATAATAATAATAATAATAATAAGTTTATTTGATATAGCACCTTTCACAGACAAAGTCACAAAGTGCTTCACATTGGTAAACATTTGAACTAAACATATTAAGTTATAAAACCAAAAAGACTAAAACAATCATTAGAACAATTACAGCATGACACCAAAAAATGACATACATCAATCAAAAGCAAATGTAAACAAGTGCGTCTTTAGCTGCTTTTTAAAAGCTTCAAGCGAGACTGCAGAACGTAAGACAACAGGAAGGGCATTCCACAGGTTTGGAGCCACCGCTTCAAAGGAGCGGTCACCTCTAGTTTTTAAGAGAGTGCGTGGGACCACCAGTAGTCCCTGGTTAGAAGACCTGAGGGGCCTGGTTGTAGTGTACGGTTGTAGCAGGTCAGATATATAAGCAGGTGCTTGACCATGCAATGCTTTATAAGTTAGAACCAAAACTTTGAATTCGATCCTGAAATTGATCGGAAGCCAATGTAATGAGTATAAAATCGGAGTGATGTGCGACATCCTGCTAGACCTAGTCAGCAGCCTTGCAGCAGAGTTCTGGACTAGTTGCAGACGGTCCTTGGACGACTTGCTGAGACAGGTGAAAATAGAGTTGCAGTAATCAAGCCGAGATGAAATAAAAGCATGAATGATCATCTCAAGCTCAGTAAGTGAAACAGCTCCTCTAAGTTTGGCAATGTTTCTTAATTGAAAGAAGCATGTGCGTGTCAAAGATTTGATATGTTGATCCAAGAGCATGTTATTATCGAATATTACACCAAGATTTCTCTGTTTGGACTGAACAGCAGAGGACAGGGAGCCCAGCAGCCGACTAATCTTGGAAGCTATAGTATCTGGAGCAACTATAAGGACTTCGGTCTTATTTTCATTGAGCTGTAGGTAGTTGTTTGCGAGCCAAACCTTGATCAAATTGAAACATTTAAGCAATTTCAACACTTTGTCAGTGTCTTCTGGGTCAAACGAGACATACAGCTGGATGTCATATGCATAGAAGTGATAAGAAATATCTCCAAGTTGGCTAATTATGTGTCCCAGGGGGAGCAGGTACAATGAAAATAAAAGCGGACCTAACACAGAACCCTGCGGCACCCCACAGGAAAAGGCCGCAGTTTCTGAAGAATAGGGACCAAGAGACACAGAAAAACTTCTATCTGATAGATAGGAGGTGAACCAATCCAGGGCGCTTCCTGCGATACCAACCCAATGCTGAAGTCTTTCAAGCATGATGTTATGATCAACTGTATCGAAAGCGGCGCTAAGATCCAGCAGCACCAAAACAGAGCATTGACCCTTATCAGAGGACATTAATAAACAGTGTCCAGAAGCGCCGTCGACTTCTCTGGGCTCGGAGACATCTGGGATGGACCATCACACAGTGGAAACGTGTACTGTGGTCAGATGAATCAATATTTCAGGTATTTTTTGGGAGAAATGGACGCCGTGTTCTCCGGACCAAAGAAGAAAAGGATCATCCAGACGGTTACCAGCAACAAGTCCAAAAGCCAGGGTCTGTCATGGTATGGGGTTGTGTCAGTGCCCTTGGCAAAGGTAACTTGCACTTCTGTGATGGCACCATTAATGCTGAAAAGTACATAGAGATTTTGGAGCACAATATGCTGCCCTCAAGAAGACATCTTTTCCAGGGACGTCCATGCATATTTCAACAAGATAATGCGAAACCACATAATGCACACATTACAAAGTCCTGGCTGCAGAGGAAGAGGATACGGGTACTTGACTGGCCTGCCTGCAGTCCCGACCTGTCTCCAATAGAGAATGTGTGGCGCATTTTGAAGAGCAAAATGCGACAACGAAGACCCCATACTGTTGCCCACCTTAAGACTTGTTTGCAGCAAGAATGGGACAAAATTACACCTGAAACACTTCATCACTTGGTGTCTTCAGTCCCTAAACGTCTTTTAAGTGTTGTGAAAAGGAATGGCAACATTGAAAAGTGGTAAATGCTTTACTGTTCCAACTTTTTTTGAAAAAGAACCAAAATAGGAATTTTGTTTTTTTGAAAATAAAAACAATAAAAATCATGAGGACCACATTACATTATGTGCTGTTGTATTGTCTGCAATGAAATACAAGTCAAAGTACATTTAGAAATCACTACTTTCTTTTTTTATTTGTGTTTTCCATACTGTCCCAACCTTTTCTGATTTGGGGTTGTAAGTCCAAACTGCCTGGAGTTTCTCCTGTACTATACGGTAATTCCTCTACTATGAGACAGTAAGTCTCGTGGTTATGACACAATCGTTAGCCTATTTTTATAAAAATGTCTGCTACGGAGCTATAACGTGAGGTACAAGGTAACGGAGCCTTTTATACATTGTCGTGTTTCTTGAGAAATAAACAACGGAGAAATACAGTCTTTAAACGCTTCAGATGTAAAGTTATTGGCTGTCAAAGTGACGCCAAAATTAATGGCAGTCAATGGAATGCTAACGGGGGGTGAGTGCTTCGTAGCATTAAAATGGTGCCATAGCGGCTTCGCTCTGTGGAGGCAGGCTTACCCCCTTGGTTGATTCAGACCGCTGGAACCTTTCCTGCAACGTTTTAAAATGGTTTTGTCTCGTTGTGAATCTTTGGTCTGAACTTGGCTTTAGACACCCAGAATGAACCCTCTGAGCTGAACAGATCATCTCTCTGTCTGCAGGTGCGTGTGGTTCAAGGCAAAGAGCCTGCCCACCTCATGAGCCTGTTTGGCAGCCAACCAATGGTAGTCTACAAGGGCGGGACTTCCAGAGAGGGTGGCCAATCAGAGGCTGCAGATACCCGTCTGTTCCAGGTCCGAGCCAATCCAGCGGGAGACACCAGAGCTGTGGAGGTGAGAGAACCTTCAGGGGTGAGACAGGAAGCTGTGGAGATGGGAAGCTGTGGGGGTGAGACAGGAAGCTGTGGAGGTGAGACAGAAAACCAGAGCCATACATAGAACAAGTTATGTCTTGAGAGGGTTACTGTACATAGAACAATACATAGACCAAGTTATGTCTTGAGAGGGTTACTGTGTATATTTTAGTTTCTGTATGCCCCAGGAACGTCTAACTGTGTAACCAGTAACTGGCGAGTTGTTCCTCCAGCCTGAATCTCTAGTCTGACACCAGGCGTGTCTACGCTGCGTTCCGGGCGCGTTGCATGCCCCACGAGCAATCACAGCCATTCAAGTCGATGTTTGATAATCCACCAGCTGCGCCACGGTGTGTCCCAGAAGCATGCGTGAAGCAGCTTTCTGCTCTGCTAAAGATGCGCGGCAGGTCTATTTCCACAGACAACGGAGATTCATCTTGGAGGTTGAAAAACAGACATCACAGATCTTTTATAAAGACAACAGCAGAAAAGAGAAGGCATAGAGTTTAACTGCTGTTTAACTGCATAGAGTGCTTGGAGTGGAAGGTAGATACTAGCTAATAAACACGTGATTGTTCTGTAAAGTTCTTGTAAAGACAATAAAATCTGAGTTGGGCAGCAAGATGCTCAGACCAGTACCTGTTGTTCCCCAGGTAAGCATGTTAACCAGTACCTGTTGTTCTCCAAGTAACAATGGTAACCAGTACCTGGTGTTCCCCAGGTAACGATGGTAACCAGTACCTGTTTTTCCCCAGGTGGACCCGTGTTCCTCCAGTCTGAACTCCGGTGATGTCTTCCTGCTGGTTTCCTCCTTTGGGTCCTGGAGGTGGAGGGGTGGGCGCAGCAGCTCGGCTGAAGCTCGGGGAGCAGAACACCTGGCTGCACTCCTGCAGGTAACCCCCCCCACACTGGAGGAGGGGGGGGAGGAAGGTAAGGGGGGTGGGGGGGTCCATGATTCAATTCAATTTTATTTATAGTATCAAATCATAACAGTTATCTCAAGACACTTTACAGATAGAGTAGGTC
>CM042425.1:45706400-45776400 GCA_023631565.1 Gymnocephalus cernua | reverse complement strand
GCAGACAGGAGGTTAGGCTGGCAGACTGGAGGTTAGGCTGGCAGACTGGAGGTTAGGCTGGCAGACAGGAGTTATTCTGTCAGACTGGAGGTTAGGCTGGCAGACAGGAGGTTAGGCTGGCAGACAGGAGTTATTCTGTCAGACTGGAGGTTAGGCTGGCGGACGGGAAGTTAGTTTTTTCACGTATTTGACTGGGTGCTGTTACAGCGACTTCTATTTAGGCAGTGATGGAGTATTAAACCTTACTCAGATTCAAATAAATAGACGCTGCAGTCGACTTCCTTGTTTACATTGTGGAAGCTTTCTGATTGGATGGCTTTAATCTTTAGTAGCTTTCTATTTCTAGAGAAGGACTACAAACAGCTAACGGCTAACAGCTAATTGTGTGTGCAGCTGTCAGGTACTTGGCGAGCGACCCAGCTCACAGAGACCCTCGCACCCCCTCCGTGACCGTGAAACAGGGATTTGAACCGCCGACCTTCACCGGCTGGTTCCTGGGCTGGAACCACCAAGGCCTGTGACATCACTTCCTGTTTACACACAGAGTCTCACTGCTTTGCTCTGCTGAATAAAACCTGTATGTCTGCTCACTGTGTTTTTTTTCCTTTTAACAAACTAAAATCAAATTCTGAAGTACAAAAGCCCAGAACGGCCAACACCTCGAGCTAGGCTAACAGTTTCCCTCTGCTTACAGTATTTGTGCTAAGCTAGGCTAACCTAGAGGTGATCTGACTGGGTAAAAGTGTCGTACTGTTCCTTTAATGCCAGGATCAGACTACACAAATTCAGCCCGTTTTGACCCGACAGACACGTCGCAGACAAACGTTCAAAGTGGTGCCTGATAACGAGGGTCCGGACCGACAAACGTATGTCTTTCCCTCTCTTATTTTATGAAATCAGTTCACAGAAACGTGTTTCAGAAAACATTTTAACCGATAAATAAGATATGCAGTTGCTAAATCTGTATGTATTTCAGATCAACAACGGTCAGTTAGAAGGTTTTTGAGAGTTTTTAAGAGGCTGCTGCTCCACCAAAGCATTGACCTGAACTCACGCGTGATCTTCATGACAACACAAGATAAACGGTCAGGTGACTGGTCGGTGTCACACTTGTAGTGCTGCTACTCTTCTGTTCAAGACACAGCAAGACTTATTGGCAATATATATATGTCTGTCTAGTCGGACATAGTGACTGTCATGAAAGACAAAATCGTGTAGTCTGATCCTGTAAGAAAAAACCTAAACACACAGAGCGTACAAAATGAGGAATATATTCAAACTGTCTCTTTAAAACAAATTTCACTTTCAAATAAACAGCAGTTCTTCCATTCAGAGCAGAGATTAGTCCTACACAGTCCTGTCCCTCTGTCTGTTGGTTCTCACAGGGTCATCAACCAATGGCTAACCAGAGGCCTTCAGGTTCAACCCAGGGTTTTGTGTATCACGACAGTGGATCACTTGTTACCGGGTTCAATCGCCGTGGTAACTTATGCTGAACACCTAACCTGGTCGGGAGCAGGTTATGTTGGTACTTTGTTACCGTAGAAACCTCCTTCACATCTTCACAAGTGGACATGTGCCTGAAGCTTTGTGTCGCATTGTCTTCTGGTCGACCTTGCACTTGTTGTCCTTCTGGGTCAAAATTAACTTTTAATTCTTTTGACTTTTTTATAATTATATTTTTGACACATTTTCTGACATTTTTCTCACTTTTTTCAATGTGTTTGACACTTTTTTTTACATGTTTTCGATGCTATTTTTCACTTACACCAACTTATTATCACTAGTTTTACACATATTTTTGGAATTCATGGTCAATAAATGTCATTTATAGGAGTTTAGACCTGATTTTGACTAATATTAGAGGAACGTATGTTGGTGGAGAATCACACACGTGTGGATGTCAAAGCTTAGTTAGGTTTTGAAACCATTTCAATTTTTTCAAATGATATAAAATTGAATACCCACAATTCAATGAAAGTAGTAATCGAGTAATTGCAGTTGTACTTAAAGGGATACTTCAGCGATTAGCGTTAAGCTTTGTATCAGTAGGAACCTGGTAATATTTTCTAATGACCGTGCTTCCCTCCCTCGTCCCCCTGATACCAGAGATAGCTGTATTGCGTGTCTGGAAATCAGAAATTAACTTCAGGGTCTAGATTGTGAATGAAACTAACCCCGCTGCATTCCTAGGAAAATAATATATTCTATTTATTTCTTCATATGAAGAAATAATATTCTTCAGATCAGAAGTGAAGCATGTGATTTTCTCTCATAAATGCCTTTAAGATAAATGTCTTTATGCAACTGTGAATTGATCAACAACAACAAAAATGCTTTGCATGACACAAAAATAAATGGTCCTCTCAGGTCCAATTACAATGTTGAGATATAGGTTTAAGCTTTAAAACTGTCTTTGTTTTTGTGATGAAACTAAAACATTAATATATACAGCCCTGGGTGAAGTGCTCAATGCAACAGCTGATACACAAGTGCATATAAATCTTTTTTGTAGCTGATTGCTTAGGAACTACTTGGGCTAATGCCCTTTGAAAAGGACAGTTTTATTGAGCTTCTGTCGCATGTTGTTGCTCTGTAAGCTAAGGTTAGTCATTTTAGTGATGTGGTGCAGCATTAGCTTGAAAAACAGGGACACAACTAATGTCAGCAGCGTATGGTGGTGGCTGTCTATGCCATACTGCGTGTCGCCGATGTGCTCCCCGAGCCAAACACATCCTCTGACCCCATCCTCTTCCGTACAATGTAAACGACCTCTAGCAGTTTGATGGGCTGTGATCGTCTGGTATCTGCTGATCCTACAAAATGTATGGTTGACTATACAGTCAACCGGAGCAAATATGCGCAATAATGTAGGCAACAATGAGCATGTACCTGCAACATATTGCGTGCCAGCTTCAGCATGTGGCAAGCGTCCATCATAACAAAAACCTTGTCATGGGTTACTGGATGTGGGAAATGGGTCTTCAGGGGCTCACAGGGGTCTGCTTTTAGATCGCACCCAAGTTGAGTGCACATACTGACATTGGATGCATGACCATCCATTGTCATGCACACCACTCTTATATGACGACGATGCAGCTCTTCCAATGCATGCTCTACTAAGACTTACTGTGATTGTGGTGTGAGGGACTTGGTCAAATAATACGCAATTGGAGCTTTCCAATACCCTTCAAGCCCAACCACCAAAAACACAAGAACTTCGGAAGCCACGTCAGTCTCATTCAATCGATCCCCCATGTCCACATATCCAAACATTGTTTGTGTCTGAGGATCATATTGGATGTGACTTTTGATGGACATGGCATACAGCATCAGCGTGACACATCCGTATTTGACCTCATCTTCCTGACGCCGTCTTTCCAGCATGTCCAACATCATTTTATTGAGACCAGGTCTGGCATCAAGAGAGCTCAGCCACCTTAGTAAAATTAAGAAGTAGGCATTTAACCACGTAGACATTTAACCACTAACCCAAGCATCCCTATTGTTGACACTGGACATACAACTAATTGCTATAATATCAACATGTATCAGCATGAGACATGAGCTGTTAGATCAGTAAGTTTAACTAAGCATTCATGATAATATTGTCTGTAGTGCTTAATGTAATTCAGTATAAAATTAGACATCATGAAGAATACCTTTGCAATGAACTGGGATGTGGCAGGTGAATATGCAGGGTATCTCTCAGGTAGTGATATGCCTTTGGTCCATGCAGATGGAGCGTAAGGGCAAAATCTCTCTGGTCCTTGGTGTACTCTACGCCCTGCCTCGACAGGAGATGAACCGGAAGATCTGAAATTCAATTAGCAAAAGTGATGCAGTAGGTATCCTTTTAATAGCTTTAACTTTCGGCCCCCTTATCCAGCACTGGCCTCGGCCAAGGCTGCTGCTGGAACATCAACTCCCCCAGAAGAGCACTGCAGAGAGACGCTCTTGCGTTTCCTCCCCCAACTTCCCTCAGACACCTGCTGATTGTTGACTCTGCTTGGGAGGTTGTCTCCATGGCAATCTGCTGTGTTAACGCTATGACATCCTGCGGACTGAGGCACCAAGATTGGGATGCCAGGCAAAGCGATTCTCTCCAGGCCCCAACTTCCCCAATACCCCCGTCCCACGCCTTTGCCACTTTTTACCCCCCAGTCTGACAAGTGGGTCTGTGACCAGCGCCATCTGTCGGCTGCAGGACTGGATGGCTGCTTGCCTGGGCTGGGTTACCTCCACCCCCCATTCCCCTCCCCTGTTGCAAGTCATGTTGTCGAGTCGTGTTGTGATTATGTGCTTATTGCTGAGTTTTTTTTTTCCCCTGTTCCCACACTGTACTCTTCACAGGAACATAGTCTGGGAGTTGCTTTTTTTTCTCCTCCCCTTTCCTCATGCTATGCTGTATTTTTCTTACTTGTTGCATCTTCGGGAACCATCACCTTATCGTGGTGGAGAGGTTTGGGTGTCCCTATGAACCTGAGGGCTGTGTTGTCTGGAGCTTTGTGCTCCTGGTAGGGTCTCCCATGGCAAAGTGGTCTCAGGTGAGGGGCCAGACGAAGAATGGTTCAAAAGACCCTATGAAAAAACGAGGAAGGGATAGAGAGACCCTGCCCGGAGGAAGCCCGGGGCCCCCGTCTGGAGCCAGGCCCAGAGGGAGGGCTCGTCAGCGAGCGTCTGGTGGCCGGGTTTGCCACGGAGCCCGGCCGGGCACAGCCCGAAAAAGCTACGTGGCACCTATCTCTCCAGCCCATGGGCCCACCACCTGTGGGGGGAACCGCTGGGGTCGGGTGCGTTGCCACACGGGTGGCAGTGAAGGTCAGGGGCCTCGACGGACCAGACCCGGGCAGCAGAGGCTGGCTCTGGGGACATGGAATGTCACCTCGCTGTGGGGGAAGGAGCCGGAACTTGTGCGTGAGGTGGAGCGCTACCAGTTGGATCTGGTGGGGCTTACCTCTACGCATAGTCTCGGTTCTGGAACCGTACTCCTGGAGAGGGGTTGGACTCTTTTCTTCTCCGGAGTTGCCCAGGGTGTGAGGCGCCAGGCGGGTGTGGGGATACTCACAAGTCCCCGGCTGAGCTTCGCAACGTTGGAGTTTACCCCGGTGGACGAGAGGGTCGCCTCCCTACGCCTGCGGGTTGTTGGGGGGAAAACTCTGACTGTTGTTTGTGCATATGCACCAAACAGGAGTTCAGAGTATTCAGCCTTCTTGGAGACCTTGAATGGAGTCCTGTATGGGGCTCCGGAGGGGGACTCCATAGTTCTGCTGGGGGACTTCAACGCACATGTGGGCAATGACGGAGACACATGGAGAGGCGTGATTGGGAGGAACGGCCTCCCTCATCTAAACCAGAGTGGTTGTCTGTTATTGGACTTCTGTGCTAGTCATGGATTGTCTAACAAACACCATGGTCGAACATAGGGATGCTCATAAGTGTACTTGGTACCAGAGCACCCTAGGCCGAAGGTCAATGATCGATTTTATAATCGTTTCATCTGATTTGAGGCCGTATGTTTTGGACACTCGGGTGAAGAGAGGGGCGGAGCTGTCAACTGATCACCATCTGGTGGTGAGTTGGGTCAGGGGGTGGGGGAAGACTCTGGACAGACCTGGTAAGCCCAAACGGGTGGTGCGGGTAAATTGGGAACGTCTGGAGGAAGCTCCTGTCCAACAGACCTTCAACTCACACCTCCGGCGGAGCTTTTCGTGCATCCCTGTGGAGGCTGGGGGCATTGAACCTGAGTGGACAATGTTCAAAGTTTCCATTGCTGAAGCTGCGGCAGGGAGCTGTGGTCTTAGGGTCTTAGGTGCCTCAAGGGGCGGTAACCCTTGAACACCGTGGTGGACACCGGTGGTCAGGGAAGCCGTCCGACTGAAGAAGGAGTCTTTCCGGGATATGTTATCCCAGAGGACTCCGGAGGCAGTTGCAAGGTACCGACGGGCCCGAAGGACTGCAGCCTCTGCCGTGAAAGAGGCAAAGCAGCGGGTGTGGGAGAAGTTCGGAGAAGACATGGAGAAGGACTTTCGGTCGGCACCAAGGCGCTTCTGGAAAACCGTCCGCCACCTCAGAAGGGGGAAGCGGGGAACCATCCAAGCTGTGTACAGTAAGGATGGGACGTTGTTGACCTCAACTGAGGAGGTAATAGGGCGGTGGAAGGAGCACTTTGAGGAACTCCTAAATCCAGCTGATGCGCGCTCTTTGTTAGAGGCAGAGCTGGAGGATGACGGGGGATTGTCGTCAATTTCCCTGGTGGAGGTCACTGAGGTAGTCAAACAACTCCACAGTGGCAAAGCCCCAGGGATTGATGAGATCCGTCCAGAAATGTTGAAAGCTCTGGGTGTGGAGGGGCTGTCTTGGTTGACACGCCTACTCAACATTGCGTGGAAGTCTGGGACAGTGCCAAAGGAGTGGCAGACCGGGGTGGTGGTTCCCCTCTTCAAAAAGGGGGACCAGAGGGTGTGTACCAATTACAGGGGTATCACACTTCTCAGCCTCCCTGGTAAAGTCTACTCCAAGGTGCTGGAAAGGAGGGTTCGGCCGATAGTCGAACCTCAGGTTGAAGAGGAACAATGCGGATTCCGTCCGGGTCGTGGAACAACGGATCAGCTCTTTACTCTAGCAAGGATCCTGGAGGGAGCCTGGGAGTATGCCCATCCAGTCTACATGTGTTTTGTGGATCTGGAGAAGGCATATGACCGGGTCCCCCGGGAGACTTTGTGGGAGGTGCTGCGGGAGTATGGGGTGAGGGGGTCCCTTCTCAGGGCCATCCAATCTCTGTATGACCAAAGCGAGAGCTGTGTCCGGGTTCTCAGCAGTAAGTCGGACACGTTCCAGGTGAGGGTTGGCCTCCGCCAGGGCTGCGCTTTGTCACCAATCCTGTTCGTAGTATTTATGGACAGGATATCGAGGCGTAGTCGTGGTAGGGAGGGGTTGCAGTTCGGTGGGCTCGGGATCTCATCGCTGCTCTTTGCAGATGATGTGGTCCTGATGGCATCATCGGCCTGTGACCTTCAGCACTCACTGGATCGGTTTGCAGCCGAGTGTGAAGCGGCTGGGATGAGGATCAGCACCTCTAAATCTGAGGCCATGGTTCTCAGCAGGAAACCGATGGAGTGCCTTCTCCAGGTAGGGAATGAGTCCTTACCCCAAGTGAAGGAGTTTAAGTACCTTGGGGTCTTGTTCGCGAGTGAGGGGACAATGGAGCGGGAGATTGGTCGGCGAATCGGCGCAGTGGGGGCGGTATTACATTCAGTTTATCGCACCGTTGTGACGAAAAGAGAGCTGAGCCAGAAGGCAAAGCTCTCGATCTACCGGTCAGTTTTCGTTCCTACCCTCACCTATGGTCATGAAGGTTGGGTCATTACCGAAAGAACGAGATCCAGGGTACAAGCGGCTGAAATGGGTTTCCTCAGGAGGGTGGCTGGCGTCTCCCTTAGAGATAGGGTGAGAAGCTCAGTCATCCGTGAGGAGCTCGGAGTAGAGCCGCTGCTCCTTCACGTCGAAGTTGAGGTGGTTCGGGCATCTGGTAAGGATGCCCCCTGGGCGCCTCCCTAGGGAGGTGTTCCAGGCACGTCCAGCTGGGAGGAGGCCTCGGGGAAGACCCAGGACTAGGTGGAGGGATTACATCTCCAACCTGGCCTGGGAACGCCTCGGGATCCCCCAGTCAGAGCTGGTTAATGTGGCTCGGGAAAGGGAAGTTTGGGGTCCCCTGCTGGAGCTGCTCCCCCCGCGACCCGACCACGGATAAGCAGATGACGATGGATGGATGAATAAAAACAACTTCATGTTTAAATTCCAATCTGGATTCAGATAGTCACATTCTACCGAATCATGCCTACTCTATTTATCCGACATCATACACAGGGAAATAGATAATGGAAATCTCTGTGGAATGGTGTTATTGGATCTTCAAAAGGCATTTGATATGGTAAACCATGACAGATTGATTGCTAAACTTGAGGCCTTCGGGGCAGACAGCGCCACCTGTAGATGGTTTAGATCTTACCTATCAGGGAGGGAACAATTGGTGGTCTTGGGGGGGCTATTGTCAGACCCTTGTGTAGTTGAATGTGGCATTCCACAAGGAAGTATTCTTGGACCATCTTTATTTTTAACATATATTAATGATATGGCAGACTCCTGTTCATGTGAATTATTTCTGTACGCAGATGATTCTGCACTTTTAATGTCATTTAACAATCCATTCTTAGATAGTAACCTAAGCTCTGAGCTATCCTCTGTAAACAACTGGCTTATTGACAATATGTTATCACTAAATTTTGATAAGACAGAGGCCATCCTGTTCGGCTCAAAAATATAAATTACATAGATGCTCGGAATTTAGGGTTATTTTAACTAATGTTGTGGTCAATACAAAAACGTCAGTAAAATATTTGGGATGCATTTTAGAAAACAGTTTGGATGGCAGAAAGATGGCAAATAAGGTTTTGAGTAAAGTTACCAGGCTAACAAAGTTTTTAGCTAGAAATTAAAATTTTTTAGATAGGTCAACATTGATAATTTTAGCTAACAGTTTAATTTTAAACCAATTTGAATATGCATGCACTTCATGGTTTGAAGGCCTAACAAAACAACTTAAAGGAAGGCTGCAAACAGCACAGAATAAATTAATAAGAATAATTTTAAACATGGGCCATAGGTCTCATATAGGTAGGTCACAATTTGCTGAACTTAACTGGCTCCCTGTTGAGTCACGTGTTATTATGTCTAGACTGACTATGATTCAAAAAATATTGTATGATGGTAATGTTCCAAATTATTTGCTGTGTCTTACTACGAAGGTGAAAGACAAACACAATATTAACACTCGTGGCAGCATATCAGACCTCTGTCCTCATGCTTTTAAGACGGTGTTAGGAAAACAAACATTTGCCTATATAGGGGCAGTTCAGTGGAACTAGACCGGCAAATAAAAGTGATTCCTAACATAAACTCTTTTAAAAAGAGGATCAAGGACTGGTTACTAGAGAGGATAATGGAATAGAACCAGAGACAATTAAAGTTATCTTTTATATTCTTGTTTATTTAAAATGTTTGTATAGTATTTTATGTCATTGATTATCACACAATCTGTAAGTGTCCTGTCTGGATGTTATATGTTGAGGACCACAATGGAAATAACTCCTGGACTTTATTGTGTTTTTATCATCGATTGTATTTGATGCCTTTTGTTTTTATGTCTGAGGTATTTTGATATAATTAAATAAATCAAATCAAATCAAAAATCATCAAAATATTAAATGTAATATTTTTATTTTACCTGAGTAGCATTCAAGGTTGTCTTTCAGCTCTTCGTTGATGAGAACGAAGATTTGTTGATTTCTCCAGTAGAGCCTGCATGTTCATCTTGGCCCTCTTTTCTCTCCTCAAGGCATTACTCCTCTCCAGCTCCAGTCTCCTCACTCTCGCTGAGGCTTCTTCAAGTTTGGCTTTTATAGTCTTAGGGCAAGCAGACAATCCATACAAGTGGTCAGTGGCCTGCCGCTTGCGGCTCAAACTCCTCTCTCCAGTGGCTCCCTGTTGTTTTGCAAAAATATACAAATAATAGTAATGTGGAAATTAATAAGTTACTTTTTTAACAATTCAATATTCACTTTTCAATTATGTGAGCCTGAATACATGTTTAGGTTCTCCAGTTCACAGAAAACACAACAGCATAACTTTAAGAAATTGTATAGAAATTGTATAGGCTTGTCCACTTATAAAGGCAAAAATATGTTTTTGTGGCTCTGGACAAAAATGGCTCTTTTGATTGTAAAGGTTGCCTACCCCTGGTTGCAGTTTCAATGTTCACACATGTTTATTCATTCAAGTGTATGAGTGACAGAGCAAGTGAGATAGCCAGTAGTTCTCAAACTTATTACACAGAGTGCCACCTCAAATAATGTTTGGGCTCTTAGATTACTAACACCATCATAGACCTTTCTGGGTACCACCAAGATAAAGGATTTAATATAACAAGCCATATGATGCTCTCATTTGTTTGTGACATTCCACATGCAAATACTCACAACATCAGGTTGAGGTGCATCCTGAGACAAGTCCATTGGCAGGTTGTCTTCTAGAGGTGGTTGTGCTTCTTGTTGCTGCCAGCTTAAATAAACCCAAGTAAAGAAGTTTTGAGTGTCTAAAATGTGCTGTAATAAACAAGTCATATATACATATTGATATATCAATCTTATACACCTTGAGTTATTGTTGGTCAATGATACACATACCCTTTGAAGATGAGCTGGAAAATTGAAAACGGTTGGCACATCACCATCTTTAAGCCGGACATTCTGCCCCGTTCTGTCAAAGTCCTCACTCCTGAAGTGTCCTGTCAGAGGCAACTAAACCGTCCCTTCTTAGGGCAAGTTCCCACTGCCTCCTCTTCTTTCCATTTTTGAGAAACCTTAAAAAACATGAGAAATGTACCCAGATATATAAATTATTGTCAACATTTCCAACCCTTTTTTCCTTCTTTCAACATTAAGGGTAAGGACAAAAATACACACCTAAATTATCATATGTTTTGGGTAATTGTATGTATGTGTGCATGTATGTACTTTAGAATAAGACAACCACACTAAACTAGTTATAAAAAGGTGTCCAAAAGAAACATCAGTGATTGTGTAAACAAACTTCTAAAAAGTCTTGGGTCAACAACAATCTTGTAATACTAGTATGTCATAGCCTAGTAGCATAGTTCCTGTGTATTGCCAATAAATTCACTACATAACTAAGGATTATCCCAAATATAATCATAATATTGTCATATCTTACAGGTGAAAGGTGATCCCACGGGCTTTCGTGTTTAGACTACGGCGATTTGAGCATCCGTAGGCTGCACAAAAGTCTGGTATCTTCTTTGTAAAGCCAGCGATTCCTATATCATAATGTAAGATGTTTTAAACAAATCAAACCAATTGAAAATCATGTGCAACTTAAGTTATATTGAAAAGAAAGAGCAATTCTGCCTCTCCCACTGACATAGCTAAAATTGCTGGTAGCAGCTAAACTGTAGCTGCTACTAGCTAGCTAGGTCTCACTCAAAGCTTCTTCTTGTTATTAGCCAGCTAGGCTAATAACTACAACCACACTCACAGCTTCTTGTTATTAACCAGCTAATAACTACAACCACAACTACATCCACAAAGATTGTAATTTAGACAAAAGACTAGTTGTCATAAAATCGTTATTGGTGTCAGTAAAACCTATATAATTGAACATCTCGATTGTGGTCTCAGCCGTGATAAATTATGCTGCACGATTAAGTCATTTTTCGAAAAGAAAAGCTGCAATTTCAACATGTTCAACCATCCAGAATTATAGCCACGTTAATATCGTTTGTAAGAAACCAAACCGTTTGTAAATCCGTCAAGATTTCAGCGAGATAAGAGTATTTGTGTTCCTGCAGATCAATCACCTCACATCAGGTACCACAGAGTCCACCAGAACGCTTGCAGAAAGCAGAAAGCTCAGATGGGCCAATCAGGAATCTTGCTCCTTATGAGGTCATAACAAGCAAGGTTACCTCCCCTTTCTCTGCTTTGCCCGCCAAGAGAATTTGGCCAACCCATGAGAAAGAGAGAGACATCATGGCTTTCAGACGAGCAAAGTGGCAGTTGGTCAAGGCCACACCCCCACCCTCAACCTTGCCCCCCCTCTCTCCTCCTCTATTGAGAATGAGGACATACGTCACGATTTGGGAGGGGTCAGAGCCCGTCGGCCATTTTTGGGTGCCTACACTATCGGTTGCCAGGGGCAACATTGTACGAGCGAGCGACACAGAGACGGACCTGAAAATGATTATCACGGTGTTTAAACTTAAGAAAATTAAGAGGAAATGGAGAAAAAGGCAGCAAAAGAAAAGGGACCTTACAGGGAGAAACTTACTACCAGCGCCAAGCAGAGGTATTTAGAGAAGCTGCTGATATCAACCACGTCGACCCGTACGAGCTGCCGGCAGCACAACAGAGTCTGGACTCTTTACCACCTTTACCACAAACGAAGCAAGCAGGAAAGGTTAACACGTTGAACATTTGAACAGCTTATGAACGTGAGCTTGTTGCCCCTTGTGCGCTGATGACCTCATCTGTTGACATTTCCGAATGCCTTCGTACATTTGTTTAATAAAAGCTTTCCACACAAACAAATGTACATGTGTCATTAGTATGAGAAAGAAATGAGATTTTAATGGTGTCGGGGTTCGGACAGAAAAATTCAGCCCGATCCATGCTCTAACCTACGTGGAGATTATTAATTACTTGGTTTTTGGCATCAGTTATTACACTAGGCAAGAATTCAAAAGCATGAAATCCTTGGAAAGCTACGAGACACGCTGGGTGCAAGACTTGGTCATCTACAAGCCCCAAAACACAGAAGATACTTGTGCTGATACAACCCAAAATCAGAAAAAGTTGGGACAGTATGGAAAACACAAATAAAAAAAGAAAGTAGTGATTTCTAAATGTACTTTGACTTGTATTTCATTGCAGACAATACAACAGCACATCATTTAATGTGTTCCTCATGATTTTTA
The DNA here is from genome assembly GCA_023631565.1 of Gymnocephalus cernua. Classification (NCBI taxonomy): domain Eukaryota; kingdom Metazoa; phylum Chordata; class Actinopteri; order Perciformes; family Percidae; genus Gymnocephalus; species Gymnocephalus cernua. The sequence continues at coordinate 45,763,850 of CM042425.1, read as the reverse complement.
TTGTTTTTTTTTTCCAAAAAACTAAATTCCTATTTTGGTTCTTGCAACACATTTCAAAAAAGTTGGAACAGTAAAGCATTTACCACTTTGTAATGTTGCCATTCCTTTTCACAACACTTAAAAGACATTTAGGGACTGAAGACACCAAGTGATGAAGTGTTTCAGGTGTAATTTTGTCCCATTCTTGCTGCAGAAAACTTCTCAGCTGATGAGGGATTTAACATGCGAGTACATCTTACATGTTTTTTGGGCAATACATCTGGATTAAAAGACAAATTAAACAAAACACAATCGTGGTCAGTAATATGCAGTTCCTCAGAGCAAACAGAGTCAATATTAAGACCAAGAGTAAAAACAAGGTCCAAAGTGTGACCACCAATGTGTGTTGGAACAGAAACATGTTGAATAAAATTAAAAGCCTCAGTGATATTAAGAAAATCAGCAGCTAAAGTGCAAGACAAGCTGTCAACATGAATATTAAAATCTCCAACCATAATAACTCTATCCAATTTAATGATGGTTGATCAAAAATCACTAAATTCAGTTAAAAAAGAACTGTTAGAGCCAGGCGGTCGATAAATTAAAATACAATAAAATGGATTAGAATTACCAACTTTGGTAACCTGCAGTTCGAATGAGGAAAAAACACCAATGGGTACTGTCCGACTTTGAAAGCAGCCTTTATACACCACCGCGAGCCCTCCACCACGGCCCGAGGTCCTGGGAGTACTGATAAAACAACAGTCAGGTGGACAAAGTTCAATCAGAGGGCCGTATTCCGAGTCTCTCTGCCAAGTCTCCGTTAGGAACAAAAAGTCAAGGCACTTATTAATAAGGATATCATTCAGAATAAAAGTTTTATTTGCAATGGATCGGGCATTTATCAGCGCCATCTTGAGAGGCGCTGACCCACTGGTAGGTACAGCAGGGGCCCGGGCCAGGGGACGTAAAAACCTTGAAAGTGATCCACCAGAGCGTTTCTTCAGGGTGGATGGCCTAATTGTTAAAATGGTCTGTATGGGATGATAGAGTGGTGGTTGTGTAATAGCCACTGACGGGCTGTAGGGGGAGATAACACTGCTGACAATGTCCTGAGAGAAGGAAATAGTACTGAGAGAAGAAGAGTCTGCGAAGGGGGTGTGTGGTGTAAATAGTCATTCACGTGCCACAGACTGTACAGCGTGCTGTATGTTAGCTGCTAAAAACAAGCTGCTAAGCTGCGGGTACAGAGACGCATTCATATTTTTTTCTCTTTCGCGCAGGTCATGTTTTGAAAGACGTTGTCCAGGGGCCTGTAGGCTACTACGAATCAAGTTAACATGCCCTGGATTCCTTTCAGTTCCCCGGCTACACTAACCCTAACAACCACGGTTAAACTGTGTCACAACGTTTATCAACTAGTTGACTCAACCCAGGGTTTACCAATCTAGAGACGCGCACGTTCACATAAAAGAGGCGGTGTTTGCAATCAATCTACCAGAGCCACATATTTTACATAAGAGCAATTGTACATAAATATGAAGAACACAGACACGGTTTACAAGCAAAAGGCAATCCAGTCGCTTCCTAGAACAGGAAGAAAAACTGGCAAAAAAGCCGACGCTGTAAATGTGTAAGTCACAACGCTTATCAGTCCCTCCAGAAAAATGCAGAGTTTTGTGATTGTTGCGGGCAGAAATCCTTCATTATGCGGCACGTTTTCTTAAAAAATGTGATGGAATATGCGGGATATTTATGCAATTTTATGCGATGAAATTGCAGGAACTTGCAAAAATTGCGGTTTGATGAAAAAGAGATTCCCCCAACACCGTGTTGTCAGTAGGCGAAATTACGTCACTACATAACGTTCCCATGGCAACAGGGGAAAATGGCTGCTCTTGTGTGAATTAAACGCAATTTTTCAACTTTCTGCTGAGATATATGTGACATTTATGCAACGAAAATGAGGGGATTATGAAATCATGCAAGCCCCGCATATTTTGCGAGGAAATTGGCAATTTATGCGGCGAAAGTGCGGCGTAGCCTATTTGAAAAAATGCGCCCCCCACATAAATATGCAGACTTTGGCTGATTATGCATTGAATTCTGCAATCGCATAATCACGTTTTTCTGGAGGGACTGGCTTATCAATCAGTCAGACACAAGATGTGACCATAATTACACTTGTTCTTTCCATAAACTGTCGTTGCTTTAGTCTATTATTTCAGTTGCAACCCTGGCAGTGGGAAGCGATCGTGGGAGCAAATAAAAAATGTAAAAACATAATTCAAACCGATGCAATCATTGGCAACACACGGCTCAAGAAGTTTACAAAGATACGTAACTCACTCCACTGAAAATCTCTAGGCCCTAGGCTACCATTCATAAAAATAGGCTACCCATCAGGGAATGTTAAGGGGGTCGTCAGTCTCTAAATGTTTTAACTTTTAAGAGCGCACCTCTCTCTCTCTCTCTCTCTCTCTCTCTCTCTCTCTCTGCGCACCGAGCTTTTTCTTGTTCTTCTTTTTTTCTCACTGAACACCACCCATTCAGTCAATGGATCTTCTATGGTGATGCCCTTATCAATGGAGTAGGCCTATTGATTGGTCAGTAGACGGTGCTTTTACACCAGTTGATCTCTGATCTCCGACATAACCTGCTCCCGACCAGGTTAGGCGTTCAGCATAAGTTACCACGGCGATTGAACCCGGTAACAACTAATCCACCGTCGTGGTACAGAAAACCCTGGGTTCAGTACAGGCCCCTGTAGCTTACTAATGTAAATAAATAAAAATGTATTCAAAAATGTGATGATGTCCGACTCCTTTTATGAAGAAGACAGCCTTAAGTTTTCAAAAAGCATTAACCATGACCCGCTATGTTCTGCTTCGTACCATGTTGACAATATGACATGACGTGGTTTAATGTACCTAAACAATAATAATTTCTCTCTCATATTGCTCCTTATAACCACCGAAAACTCTGAAAAAATCCAATCCAAAAAGTCCAATTATTATGGACGTTATCTGACATTATAAGCTTGTTTCTGCTTCACATTTTCAGCAGCAGCGGCTGTGGGTTGACTCCCCACGGTTCTCATGGGCTTAATATAACGTGTAAAAGCTTAACGTGATTTAATGTAACAGAGATCAATGATCACAATGATCACATTTTCTCTCTCATATTGCTCCTCATGTACAGTAAGTGCCGGTATCTGTGTTATGAACTTTATTTTTTAACTAAATTGAGCTCGAGGTTTAAAAAAAAAAATGACTCATGACAAAATCTGGTGGGGACACGTCCCCACCGTCCCCCCTAAATCGACGCCTATGGGTGTAGCGGTTCCAAAACAAGTTAAAATTGTCGATAAATCTAAAATTGTGGGCACAGCAGGTGTACTGGAGCCAGGTGTTCAGACTCAGAAGCCGGCTGAATAGCTCTGAACCGCGGGACACCGTTGGCAAGGGACCACTGATAAAAACAGATTTGCCACTGCGCTCTAAAAGGCTAAAAATGTTGCTAAAATCCTTCCTTGTCTCCTCTGATTCCCGACGTGCCATGTCATTATGGCCCACATGGATTATCACCCGAGTTATGGAGGGTGAGAGAGACTGCAGTAGGCCAGGCAGTTTCTCCAGAAGGACTGGGACCGTTGCTCCCGGAAAACAGCGAGTTGTAGCGTTAAAAAAGCGTATGTTTCTGGTAATGCTGTCACCCATAATCAGAGTTGTCGGGGCAAAAAGGGGACGAGGACTTTGAAGACTGGGCTGGTCATGGCTGCAAGGAGTACGGACTGAAGGGACTGGAGAATTTTGTGAGCCTGCAGAAGCGGTACTGAGTGGAGGATTACCTGTCAGGTCTGGTCGAGGAAGCCCACCAGAGTGACGGAGCACAGCCTCTCTGAGGATCCTGCGCCGAGCGGAGGCGGTCGAGGTCTGGGAGGAGGGAGGCCGCCAAGCTGACTTTACGTTGGATTTTTCTGGAGCCTGGGCAGCGTCGACTTTTTCCGCTGTCATCTGCGGTTTTCCAGCGGGGTTAACAGGCGTTGTGGATGCGACAAGGATTGATCTTTGCGGAACTGTAGAGGCACCAACTGGGAGGACCGGGTTTTCCACAGCGAACCACCACGTCAACCCAGGTTGACCCATCGAGTGGGGTAGAGCATGAAGATGGCCGCTGACATGCGGCAGGGTCCCACGCCACAGTGTCTTGCCGGGCCGAGTCCAGGGAAGCCAGCTTCTGGGACTGTCCACAGGCCTGATCCAGGTAACTGGATAATAGGGAGTCCTTCCTCCGAAGTTCTTCCGACAGCCGTCGGATGTCTTCTTTTAGGTTTGTGATTTGTTTATTTGCCTTAATTAAAAGTGCACTGTCCTCGTTAAAACCAACACAGCTATCACAGGCCATCGTGGCAGGAGTGTTTGCGGTATCAGCAGTAGTGGTAAGAGTAGGCCAGGGCCTATCCATTTTAGCATCCTTATTACCAACAGCCATTTAAGGTCGCTTTTTCTTTCCTGGCCTTTGAAAAGCGTCCCCGGCACGGTGGCAGCAAGCTGTCGCTGGATCACGGCCTAGTGGTAGTTTTTTGCGGGCCTGGTAGTTGGCTACCGCCGGATCACGGGCCAAGAGCTGCTGCTGTGCTGCTGCTGTGCTGCTGCTGTGCTGCTGCTGTGAAGTCTATTGTGTGAAGTATCCCTTTAATGCATAGTTGTATGGAAAACAATATTCCATGTTTAGATCATGAAAGTGGTGCGGTAGTCCCCACCCAGACTGCTAGAAACCTGGGTGTGACACTTGACAACCAACTCTCTTTCACTGCTAACATTGCTGCAACCACCCGATCTTGTAGATACATGCTGCATAACATCAGAAGGATACGTCCCCTTCTAACGCAGAAGGCGGCCCAGGTTCTGGTTCAGGCTCTAGTCATCTCACGTCTAGACTACTGCAACTCCCTCCTGATTGGCCGGCCGGCATGTGCCATCCGACCCCTGCAGCTCATCCAGAACGCAGCAGCTCGGCTTGTCTTCAACCTCCCCAAGTTCTCTCACACTACACCGCTCCTCCGCTCTCTTCACTGGTTACCAGTTGCTGCCCGCATCCGCTTCAAGACACTAGTACTTACATACAGGACCACGACTGGATCAGCCCCAGTTTACATCCAGGACATGGTCCAACCATATACCCCAACCCGCCCACTTCGCTCTGCATCAGCCAAACTGCTTGCTGCTCCTTCACAGCGAGGGAGAACTAATCACTCAACGAAATCCCGACTGTTCACTGTCCTGGCTCCCAAATGGTGGAACGAGCTCCCCACCGACATCAGGATGGCCGAAAGCCTGCACACATTCCTCCGAAGGCTAAAAACACATCTCTTCAGACTACACCTCGGATAAAATTAAAAAAAAATCTTGAACCTGCACTTTCATATGTCTCTTTGTAGCTTTACTTATTTAAAGCTAATGTACTTCCACGTACTACTTGTTGTTTGGAGTTTGTACCTTCACAGTTGAAAGCACTTAATTGTAAGTCGCTTTGGATAAAGGCGTCAGCTAAATGACATGTAATGTAATGTAAAGTGTGTGTCTGTGTGTGTGTTTGTGTGTGTGTTTGTCAGTGTGTGTGTGTGTGTGTGTGTGTGTGTGTGTTTGTGTTAACTTCAATAACTTCAATAAATTTATTTCACACGTCAATATTTTGTGTCATTAAACACAGTTTCAGAGAGTACAATGATCATGTATAGGACGTGAGAAATGGGGAACCCCATATAAGCTACTAAAAGCTTTTCAGAGGGGGCTGATAACAGTAAACATATAACAAGTAATATACAAACCAAACTAGACACAAAATAGACAAATAATACAGCAGAATACAAACACATTAACAAATCAACAAATAAAGTCACAATAGACTAAATGTAATGTAATGTAATCCCAGCACCAACTATAGCAATTACAGAATTATCAACAATCATATGTTATCAGCAATTTTTCCTTTAGACTTTTCTTGAAGATGGATAGAGAATGCGATACTTTGAAATTGTCCTCAAGTTCATTCCAAATCTGCGGCCCAGAGTCAGGCTTGTACACTTTAGTCGTCGTTTCTTGCCACTAATTAAGTGTTTTTCCCTTGTGTCATCTGGCAACCCGGCCTGGCTGTTAAACTGGGCAGTTGATAACAACACACAGACCAAAACATAAACATAAATTCCGTCACGGATCATAAATTTCAAAAAGAAAAAATACTGACTTTAGCATTGTTGTCAGAAAAGATCGTATTTCAGCTTAACATGTTTCCTTAATATCTGATGAGACATTGGTGTCATTTTTGGATTTATTACAGTACATATATTACATATTGGACCTTTAAGGAACTGGGTGAAATACCCTGCATAACCATTCTATCACCCCTTTAAAGAAATGCAATAAAGGAATCAAAGTCATGTAGCTTGCACACACAGTCCTTATTAAAAACCACAGGCTCTTTTCACACAAATGTCATCTTATTTCATAATAATTGTTTGATTTTGTAGTTCAAGAATTTACTTATTGTGTAATGATGGATTTTGCTTACTCTTGTAATTAATGCTTTTTCATATTTCATGAAATCCAGTTCAGCCCAAAGATTTGCGTCAAAACGAAACTGTTTAACTAGATTGAAGGAATTGTTGAAGCAGTCTGAAACGGCCCGTCTCAGCTCTACTCACACCGGCTGATGGTGTCACTGCGACTCAGCTGGTGGAGTCTCCAGAGGCTGGTTTTAGAACGTAAGACGTCACCTGTTTCTACAGCCGATAGAGAAGTCAGCTGGTGGAGTCAGCTACAAACTATAGAAACAAAATGATCCAGAATCTCTCTCTAGCGAGGAACAGAGAGACTGAAGAGAGAACAGCAGCGTTAGAACAAAGCAGAGAATCAGTGTTTCATCTCTACTAGAAAGGCAGCTGTAGCAAGTATCTCACTATCACGCTCCTCATTCATATCTTAAGACGCTACAAGAACGCTGCAGACCGCAGACTCTCAGGGAGACTAAAGTTTACACTCATCTCGTCCTCAATCTTTGGTCTGAACTGGACTTTACAATTATTTGTTTTTGTATTTCAGGATTTTACTTGTTGTGTAATGATGGATTTTACTTTTTTCTTTTAATAAATGATTTTCTGATTTTATAACAATTGTGCTGTTGTTTGTAATCAGGATTTTGATTATTTCTGTAATTTTGATTAATTATGTGCTTAAAGCAACATTTGTATTCTTTGTAAGTTACACAGTGTGAGAACAGGCGATCAGATGCAGAGGGGAAATGACTGAGACAACTTTCTCCCTGTTGCAGGTAGATTTTTGATTAAGTAATAAATAAAAGACATATTTTGTTCATTTTAAGTTAGGTCTGTGTCACAGCAGTGTGTGCAGATGCAGACTGATCTCATGAAGTGGCGTATTTGCCCATTCGTATGCCATTATTGGCGTGTTATCAAGACGCATACTCGTTTTTTAGCGTGTTTATCAGCGCCTTTCGGGCTCCATTGACTTACATGACCTTGTGATTGCGTGTGAATTGACGCCGTAGCGAGTAGTATGAAAGGGCGAAAATCCGCATAGGGAGGTTGGTCGGGGGGGGTGGATGGGTCAAACAACACAGGACCTTCACCCAGGAGACCAGGGATCGTGTCCCGCGTGTCAAATTTTTTTCCTAAATCCAAACATAGCCAACATTAGCCTCGCGATAACACGCCACGTGGCTTTAGAAAGTGGCGTGTATGTTTACGCTGTGACGTTGCAGACTGCCGTCTGATGTATACGGCGTAGACATACACGTGAATAGCTCGAAAAGCGTACAGATAACAAGCCATTTGGCTTTAGGAAAATTGCGTCTATGTTTACACAAAGTCATGATGTCATGTGTGCAGATGAACATTGTTTGACTTCCCTTCGGGGCACAAATCCTCTCGGAGGAGAGTGACGAAAGGTCCGCTGAGATCGGGTCACACTCCTAAATTCTGCAGATTCTGTTTGGGTCTGATTATTATTATTAGACATCTGAAAATATGTAATAAAAAAGCAACAGCCAGGTAGTGTTCAGGGCAACCTGAATTGTATAAAAAAGCATGATCATTATTGCATATAAATGCATTTTATTCACATTTTAAAGACACATCATCAACCCAAACATGCATGGCTGGTTCGTGCTTAGAGTTCAAAGACCTCGTATGTCTGATCCTGTTTTCTGTAAAACCTGTTAACACAAACCCTAACACACTAACACACACACACACACACACACACACACACACACACACACACACACACACACACACACACACACACACAAACCCTAACACACAGACACACTAACACACACACACACACACACACACAAACCCTAACACACACACACACACACACACACACACACACACACACACACACACACACACACACACACACACACACACACACACACACAACACAAACAAACCCTAACACACAGACACACTAACACACACACACACTCCTTTTGGACTGATGCACTGGCCATTTCCACTATATCTATGTATATAGGTGGTGGACTGGTAGCTGGAGAGGTGCCAGTTCACCTCCTTGGCCACTGCCAAGGTGCTCTTGAGCAAGGCACCGAACCCCCAACTGCTCGGGGCACTTTTCCATGGTCAGCCCCCCCCCACTCTTACATCTCTCCATCAGTGCATGTAGAGGTACTGAGCATGTGTGTAATTCAGGCCTGTGTGTAATGTGTATAATACAGTTTTTTACGATTGCTAAACCACAGTGGGCACAACTGGAGTCACATGTGCAAAACTCTAACTACAGTCTGCACTACCAACAGTCACCTGAGCTAAACAGTTCACATCACCTGCAAAACTCACTCCAAGCAACAAAACTCTTAACACATGGCTCAAAACAGGCTCAGTGCAGCCAAACACTACACACAACCCTCACTGAGATAACACACACTGGCACTCACAACACACTGACAGTAAAAACACTAGCATCAAACACCAATTCAGAAAATACTAACTTTTTATCTTTACAGTTTGAACAATTTCAGTCACTTCATACAAAGTAATATTTTCTTCAAAGAAAAGAGTGACATTCTTTCACATAATTTATTAATTTTTTAGAACATAAAAATTATTTAAGGTAAATGAAAATCAGCAGTAGTAATTTACAGAATTACAGTAATGAGAAAAAAAAGGTAGAAACTAAAAGTACATACTGTATAATTCAAACAAATAATTGAGGGGCTAATCCTGCCTCTCTCTCGCATCAGGCCATAGGTTTTCATCAACATCACATCTAATGTTCTCTCTTGCCATGCACCTGGGGAAGAACCTTCTGGAGTGCCTTATCCATCCCTGGCAGTCCTCTGGACTCGTGTCCTCACATCCAGCACGCATGGCTTCCAAAAGAGACATCTGGTCATGTGGGTGGTGACCAAACACTTTCCACCTCCAGGCAGAGAAAAACTCCTCTATTGGGTTGAGGAAAGGTGAATATGCAGGCCGGTACAAAACCATAAATCTATGATGTGCTGCAAACCAATCTGTGACAGCTGCAGAGTGGTGAAAAGCAACGTTATCGCAAACTATGACAAAAACTTGGGGGTTTCTTACTGGCTCCCCCTGTTCTGCTGGCACCAGCTGAGCATAGAGCTGTTCTAGGAAAGCTAAAAGCCTTTCTGTGTTGTATGGGCCAATGAGTGGTGTGTTGAGAAGCAAACCATCATTGGACATTGCAGCACACATGGTGATATTTCCCCCCCTTTGGCCTGGAACCTCCACAGTGGCCCTTTGACCTATAACATTCCTTCCTCTGCGCCGTGTTTTGGCAAGGTTAAATCCAGCTTCATCGATAAATATAAATGAATGTGGTGTTTCCAGTGCTTCCACCTCCATTACTCTCTGAAAAACAGTAAGTAAACAGTTTTACTGTTGTAATGCTAGTGTTTTTTTTACTGTAATTTTTTTTTATTGCCGTGTATGTAACCTCAGACGTCTTACCTGGACATATTGGTATCTTTGCTCTTTTACCCGTTCACTGTTTCTCTCCAACGGTACAGTGTATACCTGTTTCATTGTAACTCTGTGTTTCTATAAGACTCGAGCAATAGTTGTTGTGCTGACAGAATGAACATTTTCAAATATATAATTATCAGCCAGTACTCTCTCTTGAATCTCCCTCAGTTTTATTGCATTGTTGACAACAACCATGTCAACAATAGCATTTTCCTGCGCATTTGAAAATATTTTTACTCTTCCTCCTGTTGGGGGCAGCCTTTGGGTCCTGTTGTAAAAAATATATTTTACAGTCAAACTTACTGTAATATATATCTGTGTAAATAGTCTATAATTGGAATACAAAATAAATTCCTGTAATGTTTTCATTTACTGTAAAGATGTAACTCTCACCTGTTTGTATGATGGAAAATTCGCATTACAGATGCCACTGTGGATCTCTGCAGATTGGGTTGCACCCTCAACCCTGCCTCTCTCAATGAGAGACCATGGTTCACAACATGGTCGATAAGTGTAGCCCTTATTTCATCTGAAATAACAGCTCTTTGTCTTCTATGTCTTCCTCCACGCATCCGCCCTCTCCCTGCCACCCTTCTCCCTCCACGAACCCGTCTTCCTTGATCCATTTCCAAAATTAGTCTTTCTGAGCTCTACCTATATATATATATATATATATATATATATATATATATATATATATATATATATATATATATATGTGTGTGTGTGTGTGTGTTCACTAACAAGTCTAAAACAATACACCTGCTTAGCCTTTTAGCTGAAATTGCAATCAGCAGTGTTTGAAAGGCACAAAGCTGAAATGTGTGGTTCACAGTTTTGACAGCAGTGTGTTAGCAATTGATAAAAGTGCTGTAAATCCACAGTGTTGTGCAGGTTGTGGTCAAAGTCATGGGATAAATGTGTAGAGTTTGTAAAACTGTGTTCTAACAATGAAAAACGATCTAGAGTTTGGTCCACATGAACTGCTGCTGTGCAGACTGTAGTTAGAGTTTTGCACATGTGACTCCAGTTCTGCCCCACTGTTGTTTAGCAATCGAAAAAAACTGTAATAACAACAGAGTGAAAACATTGTAACTTCCCTTACGGAATTAATAAAGTATACATTATTAGGGCCCGAGCGCCAACAGCGGCGAAGGCCCTATTGAAACTTAAGGAATTATTATACTTCCGCACAATGAATTGCCTTTTTTGAGGGGCTTATCATATTTAAAAACTCACCACATTTGGCGGTCGCATCAAGTCTGGTGAAATTTTACGTATTTTAAGGGTTTCGAGAATAGGCGCACAAAAATGGCTCGCTAGCGCCCCCTACAAAGTTAAAAAAATTGAGCCCCTGCAGTACGTTTAACGTAGACTCACGAAACTTGGTACACATATGTAGCATGTCAAGACGTACAGAAAATGTCATTGGAGCCATACCCTAGACCCAACAGGAAGTCCGCCATTTTGAATTGAATGTTCAAAATTAGTGCGATTTTGGCCATTTCCACATGCCGTACTTTAACAAACTCCTCCTAGAGATTTCATCCGATCAACTTCAAATTTGGTCTGTGCCATCTTAAGACGTTAAAGATGAAAAGTTGCTAAAAGAAAAACTTTTGGTCATAGGGCATGTCCGTGGCGGGGCGGCCATTTTGTGCATTTCGCCATCGAAACAGGAAGTGGGTGTAACTCAAGTGTACATTGTCTAATTGGCTCGAAACTTTTCATGATTCATAAGAGTCCAACCCTGAGGACATAAAGAGCCGATACTCAAAGTCATAGCGCCCCCTAGTGGCAACAGGAAGTAGGCCTAAAAGTCAAGGTGCTATACTTTAACAAACTCCTCCTAGAGATTTCATCCGATGGACTTCAAATTTGGTCTGTACCATCTCAACACCTTAAAGATGAAAAGTTGTTAAAAGAAAAACTTTTTGTTGAACGGTGTGGGCGTGGCATGGCGGCCATTTTGAGCATCCATAGATGAACGAATAAGTTGTTGTAACATTAGTGTACATTGTCGTATCCGCCCGAAACTTCTCATGTTAGACAAGGGTCCAGGCCTGAGGACACCTACAGGCCAAAATTTACATTTGGTCACAGCACCCCCTGCTGGCAACACGAAATCTGCCTTATATGACAAACTGATTTACATGAAACTTATAATGTGTGTTCTACATGTGATACTGAGCTGCCCCATATACTTAGACCACGCCCACTTACTCAAGCCACGCCCCTTTTCATACGATTTGAACTGTTTAAGGTACTGTCTTATGTGAGGTATCGTTAAACTCAGCAGAGAGTTCCTTCTACGTTGGTGATGGTTTGGTACGTCCCTATGCTTAAGCCACGCCCCATTTCATAACTGGTGACCTTTTTAAGGTAGAGTCTTGGGTGAGATATTATTGAACTCAGCAGAGTTCCTTATTAATTCGTGATAGTTTTATCTGCCCCCATGCTTAAGCCACGCCCCTTTGTATAACTTATGACCCATTTGATGTAGACCCTTGTGTGAGGTATCATTGAACTCAGCAGAGATTTTCTTTTTGATTGGTGATGGTTTGGCCCGCCCCTGTGCTTAAGCCACGCCCATTTCATAACTGGTGACCCGATTAAGTTAGAGTCTTATGTGAGGTATCAATGAACTCAGCAGAGACTTCCTTTTCATTAGTAAATGTTTGCCACGACGTCTACGCTTTGGCCACGCCCCCTTTCATAACTAATGACCCGTTTCTTGTACACTATTTTGTGAGGTAGCATTGAACTCAGCAGAGAGTTCCTTTTTAATGGGTGATGGTTTGACCCGCCCCCTATGCTTTAGCCACGCCCCCTTTAATAACATTTGAACCGTTTAATGTAGAGTACAGTGGGAGGTGTCATTGAACTCAGCAGAGAGTTCATTCTTCATTGGTGATGGTTCAGCCCGCCCGCTATGCTCAAATCATGCCCCCTTTGATAACTAATGACCTGTTTCTTGTACACTATTGTGTGAGGTACCATTGAACTCAACAAAGAGTTCCGTTTTCATTGGTCATGGTTTGGGTCGCACCCTATGCTTGGACACGCCCCCTTTCATAACTAATGACCTGTTTAAAGTTTTATGTGAGGTGTCATTGAACTCAGCAGGGAGTTCCTTCTTCATTGGTGATGGTTTGGCCCACCGCTTATCTTGTATTTTATTACATTTATATAGCGCTTTATCAAAGACACTCAAAGCGCTTGGTGGGGAACTGCTCTCTAACACCACCAATGTGCAGCACTCACCTGGGTGATGCACGGTAGCCATACAATGCCTTACGACGCCAGGCGCCAGACACTCACCACACATCAGCTAGGTATAGCCACGCCCCTTTTCATAACATTTGAACCATTTAAGGTACAGTAAATTGTGAGGTGTCACTGAACTCAGCAGAGACCTCTTTTTTTCATTGGTAAAGGTTTTGCCCGACCCCTATGCTTTGGCCACGCCCCCTTTCACAACTAATAAACTGTACGACGTAAAGTCTTATATGAGGTATCGTTGAACTCGGCAGGGAGTTCCGTTTTCATTGCTGACAATTTTTGGTGTCTGAGTGCCGCGGAAATGCATGGTCACAAGGAGCGGCGTCCGCCCGTAACCCCGATGTGCGCAGAGGTGCGAGGGCCCGTCCATCGCTGCTTGCAGCTTTAATTGTTATTATTATTATTATTATTATTATTATACATGTGTTTTATGCTTGTATACACGTGTTCGTCTTTATGCAGCACTTTGGTGCAAATTTTTTTTCTTCTAAAGTGCTATATAAATGTATATATATACATATATATATATATATATATATATATATATATATATATATATATATATATATATATATATGTTTCTTGCCCAAAAATAACACGGATGATGTTTTTCACAAGTAAAATTAAAGATCAGTTTCAGTTACTTTTATTAAATTGTGGGAGTTTTATTCAATATTATAGAATATTTCTGCTTTTTAAACTCATAAATGAGATATGATTTCATAAAAATCTGGTTTATTGACCATGAATTCCAAGAATACGTATGAAACTAGTGTTTATAATTTAGTGTTAGTGGTGTATATATACTGGTGAAAAAAAAAGGGGAAAGTGACAAAAAAGTGACAATCAGACAAACAAAGCAACAAGAAAGGAACAGAAATGTCCAAAAAGCGACAACTGAAACTAAACAAAAAGCAACAAAAACGTCTAAAAAGTGTGGGAAGCAAGGAACATTTAGCATTCAGCAAGGAGGACAACACCACACTGTAAACGATTTCCTTGTATGTGTTGAAAGATATTTGTATTTGTTGTCTTTTCTGTATTTTGTGTGTGGTCTTTGTAACGCTGCAGAATGGACGGAGTCCAAAAGTTTGGATTTGAACCCAGGACCTCTCACACCCTAAGCGAGAATCATACCCCGACCACTTCAACAATGTCGCCTCTCTCAATTAGGTGGGTTAGGGACCAGAAAATCATACATGATCCGCGTTGAGGAACACACCTATGAAGGCTCCATGGTCGACCGCTTCGACAACGTAGCCTCTACTCAACCAGGTCAGTACAGGGACCCCAAAGTCACAAATGATCCAGGGTAAAATCTGTGAGGTACGCCACAGAAAAAGAGAGGGAAAGCACAGGTAAGAACCATCACTGCTTCTTCACTTGCGCTGGAAAGGACAGCTGAAACAGTGATTGTTTGTTGCTTTCAGTTTTCATTAATGTTTGTCTTTTGCATATTTGTGAGATTTGCTTTCCAAAGTTAGGGCTCGTCCGGGATTTGAACCCGGGACCTCTCGCACCCAAAGCGAGAATCATACCCCTAGACCAACGAGCCACTCTTTTCTGTGAAAACCACAGAATAAAATGAGGTCTGTTATGTATCACATGTCTGTCCAGGTGAGGAACACACCTATGAAGGCTCCGTGGTCGACCGCTTTGACAACGTAGCCTCTACTCAACCAGGTGAGTACAGGGACCTCAAAGTCACACATGATCCGCAGTAAAAAACGTGTGGTACGGCGTAGAGCAGAGAGGCAAAGCACAGTGCAGATATAAATTGTCATTGCTTCTGCAATTGGTTGCGCCTGGCAAGGACAGCTTTAACGATAATTATAACATATTCATTATGTATAACGCCAGACTGTGGGTTTTAGCTTCATCATTCCTTCTGCAATCGGTTGTGCCTAGAAAGGACAGTTGCAACGATGATTATAACACATATGAAATGCGGGATTGTTTGTTGCTTTCTGTTTTGATTCATGTTTGAGCTTTGTATGTTTGTGGGATTTTCTTTCCAAAGTTTGGGTTTGTCTGGGATTTCAACCCAGGACCTCTCGCACCCTAAGCGAGAATCATACCCCTAGACCAACGACCCACTCTTTTCTGGTCAAACCCATACATTAAAATCAGGTCTGACATATCATGTATCACATGTCTGTCCATGTGAGGAACACACCTATGAAGGCTCCGTGGTCGACCGCTTCGACAGCGTAGCCTCTCCTCAACCGGGTGAGTACAGGGACCCCAAAGTCACACATGATATGCGATAAAAACCGCGAGGTAAGGCGCAGAGAGAGAGGCAAAGCTCAGCGCAGGTAAAAATCATCATTGCTTATGGAATTCGTTGCACTTAGAAAGGACATATAACATATTTATTATGTATAATGCAGGATTGTTTGTTGCTTTTAGTTTTATCATTGCTTCTGCAATTGGTTTCGCCTAGAAAGGACAGCTGCAATAATGTTTATAACATATATGGAATGCAGGATAGTTTGTTGCTTTCAGTTTTCATTCATGTTTGAGCTTTGTATGTTTGTGGCAATTTCTTTCCAAAGTCCTACACAAATATGAAGGATCCGTGGTCGACCGCTTTGACAACGTAGCCACTCCTCAACCAGGTGAGGACAGGGACCCCAAAGTCACACATGATACGCGGTAAAAACTGCAAGGTATGGCGCAGAGGTAAAAATCATCAATAAACCCTGGACCTCTTGCACCCTAAGCGATAATCATACCCCTAGACCAATGAGCCACTCTTTTCAGGGAAAACCATACAGTAAAATCAGGTCTGACATATTATGTTTCACATGTCTGTCCATGTGAGGAACACACCTATGATGGCTCTGAAAAGAAAAAAAGAAAAGTAATACCAAAAACAAAAACAAACATCTGTAATCACCTTGATCTTCTTACTGAAAATTATAAACATAAAGACTAAAATCTCCTTCAATCTTTAGCTTTCTCTTATCATTCAATAATGCATACTTTTTGTCATCATTGTTCCTAACCGGTCTGAGACTCCACCATGCTTATCTTCCACTTAAATCTCTCCTGTACACTGTCATATGATATGATATGATATCTGAGCTGATTTTCCCTAAAGTTACTCCCAGATCTCCTTCTTATGATCAGAAGAACCTCTATGATACCTATCCCTTTTTTGTAAAGGTTACATTTATAAACTTTATCCAAATTAGTTTACTGATATTAATGTCAAGCTATTTCCCCTAATGGTCACTCTCAATTTATTTACTCATCTGAACTGTATATTTATTCAATTTCAATTTGCATATGAGATCACTTCCCACTAAATTATCTGATCAGCATAAATATTCAAAAGTTATCTACGTACGTTGGTGTAATAAATAGAACAATGAAATTAACTTGTAACTGAAATTTTCCTCAATCTAAAAACATCTGTTGGCCCTAATCCTATAGTTGTCATCACATGGGCGTGATCTTATTCTTAAAGTAAAAGTAATCACTTCTCTAGAGTATGTGCATTTTCAAAAATGAGTACTGTTCAATCGCAGTATACTGTAAAAAATGTGACCAATGGTTGCTTCAAAAATGTATGGCAACAAAGTGACACGTAATATAATTGAATAGATTTTAAGTTCTTCAACTTTGATTAACAAGTATTGAATAAATTAACTAAATATAAAAAACAAATGAGTACATGTTCATAAAAGCAACACTTAAAATGTGTTGGATTTAGTAATAGCATACAAAATTATAAATTATATAGCCAAACATTTTTGAGTAAATCCAAATCAGTTTCACAAAGAAAACTGATTTATGTTTAATAAGTATCTGAGCAAAAGTAATTTAGATTTACTAAATATCTGGGAGAAATTAATTCAGATTTATTAAATATCTGAGAGAAATTAATTTAGATTGACTAAATATCTGGGAGAAATTAATTTAGATTTACTAAATATCTGGGAGAAATTAATACAGTTCACTAAATATCTGGGAGAAATTAATTTAGATTTACTAAATATCTGGATAAAAATAAGTTGTATTCACTAACATAAAATAAATTATATTAACTAATATTTTAGCACATTGTTGCCTAATTCAACACATTTACAGTGCATTTGTTATTTATCTGTAACTAAATGAATTGTTTACATTGAAGTTTTAATTGGCATCACATTACTTTAAATCTATTCAATTACATTGCATGTCACTTTGTTGCCATCCCTTTTCTATGTATAATACACTTAATATCATGCCTTCTTGGTGCCACAGGTAACTTAAATTGGGTTAATAAATCATCATGCATAATAAGAACAGCAGGTAAACATGTATTTGTCCATTTTCTTCTAAACATGTTTATCTAACATTTTTCAAGTTGTTTAGTGCAAAATCCCAAAATACAACAATAAAACACAGAGAGAGGCTATAAGAAAACAAAGGCAGAAATTATGTATGTGTACAATAGGGGCACAATATAATGGCATTTGGGATTTTTTTTAATAAATGTTTAATCATTTAATAGTGTTTAATTTCTGCTACATCATTGTCTTAAATTATCCACAGTGATTTGTGATGTGATTTAAGGTTTAGTCCTGTTAGTGTATTTAAATTAAGACAATGTTTTCAGTCTGCAAATTTTTCTTACATTTTCATTTATGTGCCAATTGAAATCATCAGGGCCATTATGTTTTTCAAACGGATCCAAGTAATTGATTAATAAAGTCTGGGATAAGGTCAAGTAATTCCATTAGCCTTACTTCTTTACTTTTTGCTAAAATAGGACTCACTTAAACAATCATGTTAATTTGTTCAAATTCCTGAATTAAATTTGCATCCCTGGTGTAAACAGAGGAATCACAAGGTACAATAACAGCTGCCTGTGGCAATACAAATTCAAAAACATAATGCCACTCCCGTGAAATGAGTATGGTTGGTTTGATATTTCTAAACAACCACATGTTGCACTGAAAATCTATATTATTCAGTTACTTAACAGTTGAAAAATAAAATGCCCAAACTGTCATCAAGTGGAAGCAAGTTAAGAACAATCAGGGCAGCGTGAACAATCTTTATGCTGTCTTTATGTTTAATTTTGGTCACTTTTATGAAGAGTAAAGTAATCTTCAAATTCCAAGTCCAAATACTAAAGACTGAACTCATCAGAAATTCCAAAAGATCTCCTTCAGTAACAGTTTGCAGTTCCTTCACAGTGAGTGGGTAACCATGTGACAGTTTTGACAGTGAGTTAATTGTTCCCTGTCATTCTGCGAGGGTCTATTTTCTTAAGCTAGTAGCTTATTCTTGAGGCTGTTCACTTTTGGGGACAGCTTGGAACAATCCAGCTCAAGGAGGAGTTTCTGGAAGACTTCAAGTGTGTACCTGAGCTCCTTGGGATAGACAAGATTCACTGCATATGCCAAGCCAATGACCATGGAGCAAGCCCTTGGAAAGTTACCCAGAGCAGTCAGAACTTTCACGCCCTCTACTACAATACCGATGTCATCAGGACCCTCTGGCATAGTAGTCTTGATGTTGTAGATTTTAATCCTTTGTACAGCAAGGTCCTGCGACACACTGTCTTCATCAGCGTCCTGAAATAGCAACAACATTGGGTATTTCAGACTGTACCACCGAAGGAGAAGGTTCCAATTGAATAACTCCCAAATTGGCTGTTGCACATGATGCACTTCCGTTACGTAATAAAATCTGAGTTAATGTACTTCCATAAGCATATTTTCATGCCAGGTAAGTTAAAAATGATCTAATCAGCTCACCACCACATGAAAACAATTCAATGACACCAGAGATGATGGTCTGAATTTAGTCACAGTTGTAAATATTTGTAAAATTTGGGAAATTACATCAATTCGCTACAGAAATTAATTTCTTCATGGCACTTGTCTGTGCACTTTGTAATCCGTTGCACACCTGTTATTCTACATTCACTAACACAGGCTGGTAACCTAGTGAGCCTAGTTTCTGGAAGTATTATACTGTAGTCTTTTTCTTGGTGCATATCTATGATGTTAAATTAACCTTAGCCAGCCAATCAGCTGCATTATTAAATCTAGGTACAAGCATGCTGCATGCATATTGGCTCACTGACACTGATGAGATTTACTCCTTATGTATCAAATTTGGTACCGATTGACCAGGCACTTTTCAATACTTTTCAGTATCGAAGCAATTTGGCTGTCGATACCCAGCCCTAGAGATGAGACAGATTACCTTCTTTATATTTTAACGTGTTCTTGAACTTACATCATACTCCTTTAAGAGTTGATCTGTGGATTCCCCAAGGTACACCATCAAACACCGAATGACAACATCTCTGGTCATGCTGATGCTATGGTTGCTTGGAGCCTGAAATTACAAACATAAACATAATTCAAGTTCATGGTGTAAAACTCATTTAATGACAAAACTTCGTAAACAGGGCTCCAGACTAACTTTTTTCACCTCCGTCCCTGAATCATCCTGAAAAACAATTTTAACCGTCCTGAAGTTAATGTAAAGCGTCCAAAAATCAAAATGTTATTTCTTTACTTTATTTTCCTCTGTAGTTGTAGATATGGTGAAGGGTATGTGATGATGTGGGGCTATTTTAATTCCGAAGGCCAAGGGAACTTTATCAGGATGCATAGTATCCTGGATCCATGAAATAACTGGCCTTTCAAAAATAAAAATCTGCCTGCCTCTATGGAAATTTAACATAGGGGTGTACTGACTTTTGTTGCCAGCGGTTTAGACATTAATGGCTGTGTGTTGAGTTATTTTGAGGGGACAGCACATTTACACTGTTATACAGTGGTGTAGTCTATATTTTTGTAGTGAGTATACTGTGATTTCCCCTCCCAGCCTCATACTCGCCTGTCACAGAGCGACACCCCATACACTAAGCACTGTGACGTTTCCATATACAAAGTTTACACGGACAACTGACGTTTCAGTATTGATGGCGTTTATTGAAAGCCCTGGAAAAACACTTAAAGTTGAGAACAGATGAGACATATTTAACTTTTTGAGAAATGCAACTCTACCTGAACACCACAGGACATCACACACTAAGAAAACCAGCCATGCTCTTCCCTTAGAGATTATCCATCCATAACAGGTTCAAGGTATCAACAGGCCTCATTAACTAATGTCTCAAGTTATAGGCGAAGTTAATATAACAGTTACGGCAAAACAGAAACCAATTCACGACAGTTACGATATATTCAACATATAGTTACATTACATACCTGTCCACTCTCTCGTTACTTCCAGCTTCTGAACTGATTGCAGTTCCATATAGGGGGCGTTCACAGGCCAGTGCAGAATAAATGGAACTCTATGGAGCTATACCTCTCAAAATCCATTTTTCTCAGGATGTAAGTAATCGCCAGATCCCCTTTTGTCTATTTGAACGCAGCCTTAAGTCACTACAGAGAGGGGCAGGCAGCCTGGTAGTCTACAACGCTTTCCAAATATTTTTGTACTCCGGCATCTGAGGTGTGCATTGTCTCCTTGGTTGTGTGGCGGAGTGATGGCTTCTTATCCATGTTGTCACATACTTTCTTAGCTCAAAAAGTCTTACATCTACATCTCTTGTCAGTGCATACATTGTTCATGAGACTGAAGCCCCTTTCACACTCAGCAGTGCTGCAAAGGATGGTCTGCATGCATCGTATGAGTGGTTTTAGGCTTTCAGGCTCACTGTCTGGGTGCTCAAGGAAATCTCTCATACCATTAACTGCTAGCTCTTCACAAAGATTGAACCGCCTGCACAGTCTTTTTACTTGTGCCTCCCCATGCCGTATGTCAGGTGTTGATGGCCAGTTGCTCATATCCAGAACGCTGAGATCATGAAGCGTTTCACTTTCAAATGAGAGCCGCTTCTCCATGTTGTTAATCAGACTTTGTAGGAACTGCTTTGCATTGTTTGGTGTGAGCTTTGCATTTGACTGGAGTGGAACTGATCCAAATTGTCCCAAAGCCTGTGCTGCCAGTGCCTCCTTTGATTTCTCTCCTGGGGTGTCTTTGAATGATGCCAGCACTCTGATGGTGCGCTTCAGAAGCTGGTCTGCTCTCAAGAGTGTGATTGAATGGGCCTGGAGTTGCTAGGACAGGTTTGCAAGCTCAGACAGTGCATCATACATGAGTCTAAGGTCACACAGAAATTCCTTGCTTTGCATACGACGTGCCAGACCTCTGTAAGTTTGTCTCTCTTTGCTGTTTCTTGTTTCGTCTCCTGCAGCATTTTCAAAGTGTCTGTTGAGTGCTTCATAGGATCTCCACACAGCCTTTACAGAACGGAAGCTGCTGGCTACCCATCGCGTAGATAAAACTCTGCCAATTTTGAGGACTTGTGAACCCACTTCTTGTGCTGATTCCAGAAGCTCCCGTGAATTTTTATTAGACTGACTGTACAGGTTGTGGATCTTCTCCATGAAGGCTTTGAAGTGATTTACTGCCTGAACCTCATCCACAGCATCAGATACAGCCAATTCCAAACGGTGGTTCATGCAGTGCCATGTGAAGAGGTTAGGGTATCTTGCAGTAAGCCTGGTTGCCACACCAGAGTTCTTGCCTAACATGACACTGGCTCCATCAGAAACAAATGAGACCCAATTTTTTTGAAGCCACTCTTCACTGAAGCCTGCAGTGTCTAGACAGTTAAGTAGAGCTTCTTCTATACCCTCTGCCCTTTGGCTCTACAGCTCAACCAGCTCTAGGAACACAAATTCAGGAGTAGCTCCATCTACTGAGGCTTTAACGTTTACAATCATGGCAGACTTGTGGCTGAGAGATGTAGCCTCGTCAATGAGAACAGACAATTTGCTTGGAGATGACACAATGCTGTTAACTATTTTTTCCTGCATCTCTTTTGCTAGATGTTCCACAATTTTTGTGGAACTGTACCTCGAGTGGAGACTAGTGCCCATGTTAACACCATTTTGTTGTTGAAGCTCAATAAAATTGTCATCGTCAGTGAAAGGTCGGTTCATCTTTGCGAGGTAGTATGCTGTTCTGAATACAGCATCCGTCTCAGCCAACACAGTCTCTGACATAGTTTTCACCAAAGTTCCAAGTACATCCTGCCTACCCTTTTCAGTGAGCTTCTGGGCTATGTCATGTGCCCTCGATGTCTCATGTCTTCTGATTTTGTTCCTTAAAGAGGACAGAGCTGTGGATCTGTTTGCACTTGATGACTGGATCTTAAAGTGCACCCACTCCTCAGACATGGATAGTCCTTTTTCAGTAAGGATGGTGGTTGATTGTGTTGTGCTGCAGAGCACACAACCTGGAAGTAAACAAAACCATGACTAATAATTAGCATCATCATACAAGTTTTGTATTTATTAGCAATAACATCTGCTGAACAAGGCCTAAATTTACTCACAAGTATTTAATAAACTGTTTATAATCTTCAACACCATGGCTAACAAATGCATAAAAAGTAGACAAAAGGAAAAAAGATCCACTCTTTCTATTTTAGTTAATTATCTGACCACTGATAAGTAACATTATAATATAGTAATTTAATTGTGTAAGTAATGCACATTTAAGATGATCTTGAATTTACCCTCATTTGCATAGTCATTGACCTTATGAATTTCCATTGCTTATATCAGCTTTGCATGTGTGCTGATATTTACCTAACTTTCTGTCCCTCCACTCTAACCAAGGATGCCTGGTTTTAAACTCCCTAGCCTGACTTTCAGTCCACAATGCTGGCCATGAGTTCACACCATCTCCCTTATCATCTGAAACAAGAAAATATAAACCTTGTATTCTGTTTACTGCTGTACTCACACACACACACACACACACACACACACACACACACACACACACACACACACACACACACCATCATATAAGCTACTGTCACTTACCAGGTAACAGTAACGTTGAGGTTGGATTTTCGGGCTGGTTTTCTGTAACGGTAATCGGGTCATCATGATCTGCGGCAGCTGCAGTGTCACCCGACGCGGCAATAGCTTCAGGGACGGACTTTTTAAAACACTGAATTAGTGTTTTTTGTTGAAATTCTACCCCAAGTGATGGACAATGGCTCTGACAGATACCTAGCTAGTTGCATAGACCTATATAAAATTGTGAGAAAGGAAACACCGTTGAAAGAATGATCGCCAAACAACTTGTTGTTGCTTAGTAACGTTAAGTCCAGGGCACTGCCACGGAAGCCTCAAAGGTCCAAAATAATGTCAGTGCTTCACAACACAGACGGGGTGAATAATTCACCTTGTCTGCTCACCGTGAATTTATGAATGAAAATGAGAACGTTCTGTCACAACGATGTTGTTACGTATCATCGCGCTTTTGTAAGTGGGTATACGGAAATCCTTGACTTTTCCTAGTGGGTATACGGCGTATACCTGCGTATCACATAGACTACACCACTGCTGTTATACAAACTGTACACTTAATACTTTACATTGTAGCAAAGTGTAATTTATTCAGTGTTGTCACATTAAAAGATATAATGAAATATTTACTAAAATGTGAGGGGTGTACTCACTTTTCTGAGATACTGTAAATATGTAGTACAAAGAATTACAAACACACTTCAGTACAATGCCATCCAGTATAGCACCGCTTTTAACTATGACCTCAATAATAAACATATAATTGAATGTACACCTTTCTGACAATGTCAACAAAAACTGAACAATATAAACTTGAATAATTATGTATCTAATAAAGTGACCACTGAGTGTATACAAACTATTTTTTTTAAATGTTAGCTATTATTTAATTCTCTTTATCAGAGAGAATCACAGGCTAACATGATCTCCTGTAGATTTAAGTAATACGTGCATTATATTCCAGCAGTTTGATTACAAAATAATACACAAACATAATGGTCATTTAAGGTTACCTTGAGTAGGATGGCCTGCAACCTCAACCCCATGGTTCCACCTTTGGAGTGGAAGATGTTCAGAAGCTTCGGAGTGTATTCATCCAGCTTAGACATGAACTTTGATTCAAGATGCACCATTGTGATTCTGTGAAACTCATCCTGGATCTGAAAGATAAATAATACATAAATTACATATTGTACATATTGTTCTTGCAACTCTATCAAGAAGCAATCTTATTCTGGTGATGATATTATGAACTTCATGTACATTCTGGGTTAAATCATCTGACTGTGCAGCATGTTAATATATTTTGGCTAGCATACTACAATCGTCAGTGTTGGTAGTTAATCACATGCACTCACAAATATTATTTTAAGTGATTTCTGTTAGAAACTGTACAGTTATATAATTCAACAAAATCTAAATCATTCTGGAATTTGACCTTGAAAGTATGATTTAGAAAACAGTTGACAGTAACATAACACACATTTTCTATTTATGAGCTAAATATGCAAAACCACCAGTGCAGTCCTTCACAGTGGACTAGAAATATTTCAAATTAGCATGTGCTTGTAACTCACTTGAGAGGGCTCAAATAGAGCAGGCCATCTGGTTTTGATGTTCTCTATGCTGGGTGATAGGTTGATGATTTTGTTTCTTCTGTGTGCAAATGTTTTGGCCATTTTTTGTTTGATCAATTTGTTGTTGTCCCTTTTTCTTACTTCAGTTAGCAACTGAATCCTCTCTTGTTCTTGACTTTCTTCATCCTCTCCTGCTGGGTAAGTGGGGAGGTAGTTTACCTCTGCCTTTCGAGGTTTTTTTTACACTCTTTGCAGACTTCTGGTTTGCTGGGCTCTTGTGTTTCAGTGCATTACACATCACCTCAAGAACACCATAGCCTCGGAGTTTGGTGCGATAATTTGCCATCTTGTATTTGATGCTTTGTTGCCATCCATAGTAACCTGAGAAGGAGCCGGTTCCTTAAGACAATGATACTTACTGACAAGTGCCTCAGCAACATCACTTATCTGTGCACTTGATGGATAGGCTGTGTATATATCACTATATATATATATATATATATATAGTTTCAGCCAGCTTCTCAAGTACGTCTGTCTTGATCTTTGAGGTAGTCACAAGTGTTCCATTCTTCTTGTAGTCTTCAGTGGCTCTTTCAAGGTACATCTCAGTTTCATCAGTTTGCAGCTCCTCCACAGTGGGTGGGATTCCTGATGGAAGGACCCACTTCTTAACTCGGTCATTAAGTATTACTCTGAGCTTGGCCTTCATCTCTGCCAGATTGACAAGAATGTAAAAGGACAAAAGTTCAATAGCAAGCAGAAACTTAAACATGACACTAGACTTAACAATGAATAATGTAATTAAGAGCCTGGTGTGTGCCACCAGAATAAATAGATAGACAACACTCTTCAACTAAAGGTTAAATCCACCACCAAAGCCAGCAACTGAAACTCTTACTGTTGGACTAATTTAGTTAGTATGGTGCACTTCCAGATAAATGGGCTACAGTATAGATATTGTAAGATGTAAAGAATAACATAATTCATTCCAATTACCTAAAATGCACAACAGATGTGACGTTTGAGTGTAACCACGCGTTTTCCTCCCACACTGTACGCAGCCAAGGGGTAGACGTCACCTAGTTTCTGCTGATCCAAAAGAGCCATTTTCCCAATGACCTCCAGGTAAAAAGATCTTATATGCTCTTCATACCAGGCAGCGAGTAACTTTACAATAAAATATATACAGTTGTCCAAAATGGCTATCTGAACAATCTCAGCAAAGTCAGGTAGTCCACCAGTAGAGCCATAGGTCAGGATCATCCCAACAGTGTACCTTGTTCCATAGTAGCTGACAGTATTAGCTAACTGCACAGTACACAGACACGGTGATGTTTTTCTTAAAGCTTCCTGTATGCCTGAATGTAGCACATCTAAAGGCACGACAGATATTTTTGTTACACACAATGCCTGTTTTCCAATGTCTGTATACAAGTGGTATGCCATCATCATTTGATGACTTGTAGAAAGGGTCAACAATACATTTTTAAAGTTCTTAGTGTGCCTCACAACCTGCTTAAAAAAGCTGTGTTTTGCTTCAAAGCGCATTGTCCATACACCAACCAGAGACCCATATTCTTCAATCCAGGATAGTGTTCCAAAAAATGGTGTTTGGGTGTCAGTGTCTCTTAAGGAAAAACTGCTAAGAATCTGTCACGATGTTCAGATATTTTAAAGTCAAGGTATGCAATAGTTTCAGCTGTGTGAACAGGGGCAACCACCAATTCAACAATGTCTTTTAAAGTCAGAAGAACCTGCCAGGCAGGATCACCCTCAGGTATCTGCGATCCAACAATGAGTGGCAACAACCGTATAAGGGCCCAATTTTCATGGGCATTTCCACCTATAGTTTTGCGATGAATGTAGTTTTGAGGGATTTCTTGAGGGCTGTTGGCTTTGTCCGAGCCCTTATAGGGAAAAAGTGTGATTAACTTGTTGAGTACAGTCAAATTAAAGTACTTCTTCTTGGTAAAAATCTGGAAACACAATGCTAATTCTCTTGGGACTGTGCCTTCAAAAAGGTCATGTAGCACATCTGGTGGGTACCCAGAGACAAAGTGAAAATGATTAAATTTATCAGTCAATGGACACAACAAAAGCCAAAGCAACGTGTTAAATTTGGATTTTCTCTCACAGTTTGCACATGCAAACTATGGTCCTTCTTTGTCCGAGGTGGAAACACCCCAGTCCGCACTTCGTGTGTCTGGAACTCTGAAGAATGTCCAAGACAATATCTACAGATATATGGCCCTGTGAAACTTTCAACTAGTCCACTGATTGAATGTGCACCGAGATTATCAGCTACAACACAGTGTACAGTGCCTTTAAGAGTCTGTCCAACACTAGAAATGAAAATCTCTTTCTCTTCTAGAGTGGCAAGATCTTTCAAGAGTGGTTCCAAAACTGCTTTGTATTCAAACTGCTTGACATCAACAGCTTTGCAAAGTAAAGCTAGCTGAATTGACGATAATGCAGATTGCAACTTGGACAACCCATTTGCCAAAACCCAATAAACAGCTGTTATTTTGTGTTTTTTTCTCGAAGTTCCAAGCGGGTTACACACATTAAAGTCGTCAACATAAAGGATTATAGAGAGTCTTGTTTCTTCTCCAGCATAGAAGTCATTTTTCTTGAAACATTTGCCATCACAAAATGATTTAATATATCCAGTGCTGTTTGAATGTTTGGATAAGATTCCCTCAGCAATGTCTTTATTCTTCAAGACTTCCTGCAGAGTCTCTATAATAGGCACATATTGAAACATCTTGTTCTTTTGTGAATCAAGAATATATTCAACAGGATCGACACACTGAACATGCAACTTAAAATACTTTCTTCTCTTAAAAGCCGAACCAAGCGGACCACAATTGTTCTGCCAAGTCAGTTAGGATGGCCTGGTCAACAATGCAGTTATTAAACTTCAATGTTGAATCATGTATGTTTCTAGGAGCTGCAACAGATGCTGAAAATGAAATGAACTGAAGGTCTTCAACCAATGCATCAATGCACTTCCCTGAGCCGTTATAGATGCTTTCTAGCTTCAGCAGAAGTAAGGCAATTCTTTGAAGAACTAAGCAAGATGCACTTCCCTGATCACAATTTAAACTAGTGCCCTCATGGTCACTGGCCCCTGGTACATCAGAATGGTCAAAAGTCTGGTTATGGTGACTCCCATACACGTCTTGCTTAAAATCACTCAAAGAATAAGATTTGTGTCTTCTGCTTTTGTGTTTCAGATATGTGTTGTATATATTTGTCCTAAAGTCGCATCCTTCAAATACACAAAAGACTGTTTTGTGGCACTTCAGATGATTTCCAATATGCTGAAAGTAGTCCTCTGTAGAAACATAAGCGTTGCAAACTATACACTTAAAAGCTGAGATTATTCCTGGCTGTAGACTTTGTTCAGCTGCATGGTACCTGGACAAATGTGTGCGAAGGGCACTCTGAGTTTTAAATGTGCAAGGGCAACTGTCATATAGACATGGCTGGGATTGCCCATGACCAGATGTTGCGTGTTGTAGTCTGCAATGCTTTAGTAGATCCCCCTTTGTGGCAGACAAATACTTGCAGATCTTAGACTGCCATCCCATTGGACAAAACCTAATGTAGTAAGAAATAAAAAGGGCTTATTAACTTACTGTATAACTAGTAGCCTACATCACTAATAGGTCTAATAATGAAATAATGTATCATGACATGTAAGAGATTAGGCATCTTTGATTTCAGTATTGTTTTTTTTAGTGTTTGTTGATGTTGTGTACATATTATGTTAAAATTTAGTTTTTGTCTGACATCTAATTTTTGTAATAAGTTTATTATTTTAAAGAAAATGTGCTTAATTAGTGTCAATGTAATACAATTCCCGTAAATGGTAACTAAGGTGTGAAAAAGTATGTACAAACAATGTGTTATCTTCACTTAATTGTATGTCTATGAGAAATACGTTATCAATCTGCTTTTTAACCAGCAAACGTTGATGCAAGACATAGTAATAATCAAATATTGTATTGCAAAACAAACAGTGTATAAACCTTTAAAAACATGTACTCTATGTGAAATGTGGTATCACAGCATTTTGTGTTTTGCATACAAGTCAAATACATACCTGTTGACACATTTCAGTCAGACTCTTCATGCATCTGGAAAGAAATTCAAATGAGCTTAAATTCAATTGGAAAAGTTTATATTTTACACATACATAAGAAGTAACATATAAGGAGTAACTTAACAAACACCAACAGTTCACACTTGTTTGTCCACAGATGACGAAAATCATAGTCACTGAGGTAACAGTTTTTTTTATCATAATCATCATTATCACATTTCTGTCAGGAACATACAAAACACACAAGCAACAAAGTGAAAATATGTAACCACAAGGAGCTGAACCTGGCATACTAGAAAAGGTGGCACACCTCTGTCTTGTACTTTATGTGCATTTATAGTACCAGAATTGTTTTAACCACAGGTGATCTTTCTCAGGTAAAGAGTAGTTAGTCTGTGACAGACCACCACACCACGATAACACCTACCTATATAATTAACTATACTTAAAGTAAGTACAGAACTGCATTAAAATAACCCAGTAGCCTCTGACACACAGTCAAACTAGTCAGACACACTTACAGGACGTTCACTTCCATAAAATATGTCAAATCATAAAAAACTGTGGTTTGCAACAGTAATTATTAAAGCTTAGAAACACTGAAACATGTAGTATGCAAATACAAATGAAGAGTAAACCTGACAAAGAAAATTTATCAGGCAAATCATTTATAAAAGGTATTATGATCCTTTTTTTCGTGTGAATACAGTCTGTCTTTCTGGTATTTATTTTGGTGTTATTCTATAAGAAGGTCCATCGCCTAAATTTGATTTATTCTGTTTGGTGGAGACACGTTGTTGACAGAATTTGGATATACTGAGCATGACATGCTAACATGATAGCTAGTGTTAAATTTGTTGTTGCAAACAGACGGACGAAGCCTCTCTCTGACAGCGCAAAGTCCGCACCATATGCTCTAATTTACTGACCTCAGACGCAGCTCGCCGGTGTAATCTCTCAACATGTGCTGAAACCAGTTTCTTCTCGTTGTATGTTACCGTGAATTGAGACATGAAACTGCGTGGCTAACATTACTTAACATGGAGCCTCTGTGAACTTGGGATTAGCACACCCTCCATAGTGTCCACAAAACACAGTAACAGACTACCGTTAGCTAACTTAGCTTGTTACGGCAGAGGAGGGGTGGAGGCGCAGGCCGATGCCAGGAAAATTGGCAAAAGTAGAATATGTTAGCTGGTATCTTAAAGGCCATTATCTATAACGTTATACTTGCAAAAGTCACATGAAATTGTGATATTTAACTGACTACTTTTTCAGTCATTCATTGCTACGCTTTTAGTCTAAACATTAGGCAGTATCACTGTAACATGAAGTTAGGCTAACATATCTTTATTTTCACTTTCAGCCAGTAAAGTTGGACTGTTGGGTAACTTGCAGCAATTCAAAACAATGTTCAACTGCTAACTGTTACAGCAACTCGTTGTAAAAGGTTTACAACTTACAGTAATTAAACAAGTCTTACCTTTGGGAAAATGGCAGTATCTGAAATGTTCAATGACGATGTCCATGTGGCTGAAAATAGCTGGAGCTGAAGTGTTAGGTGATTAAATCCAAAGACCTCCCGATGAGTAAAATGTATTAATTTTCTGCATCTTTGACGTTCCCGATAAAATATAATTAAATTCTTCTTCCTGAAGGATTTTTGACAACCTCTGGTCCGTCTGGTTTTATTTTCTAAAAAAGCTTGTAAAACATCAACCCTGTTGTCCACAGTCAATCTATGGACATCATTCTTTTCAGGAAAAACTGGGCTATTAGAATATGTGTGCTGCAGTGAGGTCACTTGAATATTAAACCATTTTGTAGGACCTTTAAGATAAATAAATAAATAAAACGGAAACATGAATCTCACAGATATGTATTGATATGACACACAGATCAATAAAACCTAAGCCAATCTCCTATCTAAATCACTTCTCATATGTATTAGGAGTCAAACTGTGAAGAAATTAACATTATAACTTATACAGTTGACAAAATATCTAAATTTTTTCAAAATAAAGTCAAGACGCTTTTGCCCTCATGACATGCACTTATGCCAATAATCAAAATAATAAGGTCATATTTATTTATATAACACTCACAGTTCTGCTACATATATATATATGTATATATATATATATATATATATATATATATATATATATATATATATATATACATATATATTTGGAGTCACCCAGTGAAAAAATAAACATAAATAACATTATAAGACATATAAACGAAAAGCTATTTACATTTCTCCAAAAAAAGGCCCAAATGTATCCAAAAAATCAAAACAGTGAGGCTCCCTTCTATGTAGAATGGGTTACAAAGCGAATAGACGATCTTTGTAGTCAAAGAACACCTTTTGTTCACTTGTTTGCAGCGTTGCTGGCTTGTAGTGAGCCATCATTCCCTATCATAGAAGATCTCTGCTCTCGAAAGGCCGGTTTTTATTGGTTTGCAGACAATAACAAAGCCCCAATGCATTCTGGGAAACCGGACCACAGAAGCTAACGCCGATCGGTGCAGATCAAAAATCATAAATTATGGGCATAAGGTGTATCGATCTTGGATGTAAGAGTTTGGATTTATTGCTCAACCACCCCGAAAAAAGGCCCAAGTTCCAGGCTGGATACAAAACTTCCTGTGTAGGCTAGAAAGACAGCAAAGAGACGCTCGTTAACGTTAGCTTGTTAGCTGCTAACTGCAAAAAACGGTAAGACGATCGATCTTATGGTTATTAAATGATTAAAGTATGATTAAAAGGCGCCGTTGTGTAGTCATCCACGACGCCTTAGGTATCTGAGGGTTTTAATGATTCACAGCTGATTTTATTTAAACAAAACTGGGTAAAATGTAATTGATAAATAAATTAAATTTGTTGAATACAGCTTAATGTGATTCCAAACTGCAAATAGTTATTTTTATTATGTATATGTTACTAATGTTTGATTACTAAATATTAATTAACACCATTCTCAGTTTTTACAGTGCCTCCTTGTCCTGCCTCGTCATCCGGTCTGCGTCAATGGGTTCAGAGCAGATTGTCTTTTTCACTCCTCCCCACTTCTTCCATGATCTGTCTGCTGGCCATTCATCCACTGTCCTTCTTAATGTCAGTATCTTCTGAGTTCAGGCAACGTCAGGCTGAACTATTCCTAAACCATCTGGGTGCCCCCTTCCATGGGCAGTTGAGTTATGGTTCAGCTTATCACTGGTCCTGCATCTTCTCTGCAGCTTGTCTGTCCTGCAGTTTGTCACCAGCTTGTTGGGAGTGGGATGGTCCTTTGCTCTGACATCCATCTCTGATATCCATCGAGGCACTAAGTCAACACAAAACACATTCTCACAAGAAGCATGATTTTCACTTTAATCATACTTATTTTAGTTCTCTTGAATCTCTTCCTACTGTTTAATCATCTTGCATCTCTAATGCAGTGATTGCCCTACTGGCTGGTCACTAGAAACTTCTCCATTACTTTCACTTCTTTTGTCATTTTCTCTACTCTAGCTCCATTATCTTCATAATGCTATGGTTATATGCAATAGATCTGTCTGATAATAATCCAAACAATTCATACTTTTAGCCTTTTTAGTCAATTTCTTTGAACTTCCCTTTGACAGTATTACAGTCGCTTTCAGCTTTCCTAAAATGTATTCCATATTTCTGCATTTTCATCTACGTATGTTTCTCACAGCATGTGTACCTCCCATACTTATTCATAATTTCAGTTAGAACAATAATTCAGCGTCAGCTTTGCAAAAGCCTCTAAACATTCCCCATCTTTATATATTAGTGGTATTATTCAACTTTTTAATGAAACCCCTGTCCACTCATGCTTCCCCCTCTACTCACTACTTCAGCTTCTTCTAAAGGATTTAAGCTATTCATCCAGTTTAGCTTCAGCAATTTAGCTCTTCAGCATTCCCACGCATTATCTAGTTATGAATTATTATTATTGTTAGCTTAAACTGTTTTTCTTAAACTAAGAATACTTTACTTTAAGATATGTAGCTTATCTTTATTATTATTAGCTTCAATGTTATTATTAAACCATATACATTTGTCACCAAGTCGGTGAGAAATTAAATGTTAGTCTTTAAATTCAGTTTTGTAAAATACAGCTGTGCATAGTATGCACTGTAGAAACTACAGCTCACAGGTTGATCTTTGAAAGCTCGGGAGACTTTAAAGAGACAATAATCTATAGTGTTTCATTTAAATCACATTTAGCACAATATTTTCTCCCATAATTCCTTTGGGCAAACAATTTAAAAAAGTGTTTAAAGTTGATTGTTCTTTAACCTCAGTAGGATCCTCCTCAGGGCCTTGCTCTCTGTAACTTCTCCAGAGTTGCTGTGGTGACTGATTCCTTTCAGTTCTAAGACCATGAAAGTTCCAAGCATCTCGGAAAGAGTCAAGGCTTTGCTGAATCAGTGGAAGGAAGATCCGGTGCAGAGCGAAAAGATGGACTTCATTGTCTGGATTCAGTGTTCCCTGATCTTCCAATGAAGTGAAGATCCGATAGAAGAGGTCCAGGGCATGTTCATAAACATCTCTCCACATCCTCTCTATTCTGTGTTTAGAATATAATTGACAAATTGTTAATTTATGTGACATATGCTAAAGTACATTCAACTGGTACGGTAGTTGTGAGCCTAGTTGCCAAACATTTATTTACCGTTGATTGTGGACACTCCTGCCTGTGATGTGTGAATTCCTGTCGGTACATCTGCTTCTGATCAGGAATTCTGTGACATCTGCATTCTCCCCCACTTTATCAGACCATACCCATGATGGCAGCCCATACTGCTCACCAGCGGCGATAAAGCTCTGTAAGACCGTATGAGCTCTATTACTGCCAGCCACAGTCAGGTAGACCACTAAACGACTGAATCCATCCACCCCACCATGGACAACAAATCTCCACCTGTTGTGAACACATGAAAAAATATAACTTTATTGTAAATATTTGTGTAGGCCTTCGGAAAGAAATTCCCACAAACATACAAAGCTCAAACATGAATGAAAACTAAAAGCAACAAACAATCCTGCATTTCATATGTTATAAACATCATTGCAGCTGTCCTTTCTAGGCGCAACCAATTGCAGAAGCAATGATGAAACTAAAAGCAACAAACAATCCTGCATTATACATAATAAATATGTTATATGTCCTTTCCAAGTGCAACCGATTGCAGAAGCAATGATGACTTTTAACTGCGCTCAGCTTTGCCTCTCTCTCTGCGCCATACCTTGCGGTTTTTACCGCGTATCATGTGTGACTTTGGGGTCCCTGTAGTCACCTTGTTGAGTAGAGGCTACGTTGTGAAAGTGGTCGACCAAGGATCCTTCATATTTGTGTAGGCCTTTGGAAAGAAATTCCCATAAACATACAAAGCTCAAACATTAATGAAAACTAAAAGCAACAAACAATCCTGCATTTCATATATGTTATAAACATCATTGCAGCTGTCCTTTCTAGGCGCAACCAATTGCAGAAGCAATGATGAAACTAAAAGCAACAAACAATCCTGCATTATACATAATAAATATGTTATAATTATCTTTGCAGCTGTCCTTTCCAGGTGCAACCAATTGCAGAAGCGATGATGATTTTTACCTGCACTGTGCTTTGCCTCTCTGCTCTGCGCCGTACCACACGTTTTTTACGGCGGATCATGTGTGACTTTGGGGTCCCTGTACCCACCTGGTTGAGGAGTGGCTACGTTGTCGAAGCGGTCGACCACGGAGCCTTCATAGGTGTGTTCCTTACCTGGACAGACATGTGAAACATATGTCAGACCTGATTTTACTGTACTGTATGGGTGTGACCAGAAAAGAGTGGCTCATTGGTATAGGGGTATGATTCTTGCTTAGGGTGCGAGAGGTCCAGGGTTTAATGATGATTCTTACCTGCACTGTGCTTTGCCTCTCTGCTCTGCGCCGTACCACACAGTTTTTACGGCGGATCATGTGTGACTTTGGGGTCCCTGTACTCACCTGGTTGAGGCGAGGCTATGTTGTCGAAGCGGTCGACCATGGAGCCTTCATAGGTGTGTTCTTCACATCCTCACAAACATACAAAGCTCAAACATGAATGGAAACTGAAAGGGACAAACAATCCTGGATTTCATATGTGTTACAATCATTGTTGCAGCTGTCCTTTCTAGGTGCAAGCCATGATGAAACTAAAAGCAACAAACAATGATGATTTCTACATGCGCTGAGCTTTGCCTCTCTCTCTGCGCCATACCTTGCGGTTTTTACCGCGTATCATGTGTGACTTTGGGGTCCCTGTACTCACCTTGTTGAGTAGAGGCTACGTTGTCAAAGTGGTCGACCACGGAGCCTTCATAGGTGTGTTCCTCAAGGCGGATCATGTGTGACTTTGGGGTCCCTGTACCCACCTGGTTGAGGAGTGGCTACGTTGTCGAAGCGGTCGACCACGGATCCTTCATATTTGTGTAGGCCTTCGGAAAGAAATTCCCACAAACATACAAAGCTCAAACATGAATGAAAACTAAAAGCAACACACAATCCTGCATTTCATATATGTTATAAACATCATTGGAGCTGTCCTTTCCAGGTGCAACCAATTGCAGAAGCGATGATGATTTTTACCTGCACTGTGCTTTGCCTCTCTGCTCTGCGCCGTACCACACGGTTTTCACGGCGGATCATGTGTGACTTTGGGGTCCCTGTACCCACCTGGTTGAGGAGTGGCTACGTTGTCGAAGCGGTCGACCACGGAGCCGTCATAGGTGTGTTCCTTACCTGGACAGACATGTGAAACATATGTCAGACCTGATTTTACTGTACTGTATGGGTGTGACCAGAAAAGAGTGGCTCATTGCTATAGGGGTATGATTCTTGCTTAGGGTGCGAGAGGTCCAGGGTTTAATGATGATTCTTACCTGCACTGTGCTTTGCCTCTCTGCTCTGCGCCGTACCACACAGTTTTTACGGCGGATCATGTGTGACTTTGGGGTCCCTGTACTCACCTGGTTGAGGCGAGGCTATGTTGTCGAAGCGGTCGACCATGGAGCCTTCATAGGTGTGTTCTTCACATCCTCACAAACATACAAAGCTCAAACATGAATGGAAACTGAAAGTGACAAACAATCCTGGATTTCATATGTGTTACAATCATTGTTGCAGCTGTCCTTTCTAGGTGCAAGCCATGATGAAACTAAAAGCAACAAACAATGATGATTTCTACATGCGCTGAGCTTTGCCTCTCTCTCTGCGCCATACCTTGCGGCTTTTACCGCGTATCATGTGTGACTTTGGGGTCCCTGTACTCACCTTGTTGAGTAGAGGCTACGTTGTCAAAGTGGTCGACCACGGAGCCTTCATAGGTGTGTTCCTCAAGGCGGATCATGTGTGACTTTGGGGTCCCTGTACCCACCTGGTTGAGGAGTGGCTACGTTGTCGAAGCGGTCGACCACGGATCCTTCATATTTGTGTAGGCCTTCGGAAAGAAATTCCCACAAACATACAAAGCTCAAACATCAATGAAAACTAAAAGCAACAAACAATCCTGCATTTCATATATGTTATAAACATCGTTGCAGCTGAGGCGAGGCTATGTTGTCGAAGCGGTCGACCATGGAGCCTTCATAGGTGTGTTCTTCACATGGACAGACATGTGATACATAACAGACCTGATTTTATTCTGTGGTTTTCACAGAAAAGTGTGGCTCGTTGGTCTAGGGGTATGATTCTCGCTTAGGGTGCGAGAGGTCCCGGGTTCAAATCCCGGACGAGCCCAAACTTTGGAAAGAAAGTCTCACAAACATACAAACATGAATGGAAACTTAAACGGACAAACAATCCTGCATTTCATATGTGTTACAATCATCGTTGCAGCCGTCCTTTCTAGGTGCAAGCCATGATGAAACTAAAAGCAACAAGCAATCCTGCATTATACATAATAAATATGTTATATGTCCTTTCCAAGTGCAACCGATTGCAGAAGCAATGATGATTTTTAACTGCGCTCAGCTTTGCCTCTCTCTCTGCGCCATACCTTGCGGTTTTTACCGCGTATCATGTGTGACTTTGGGGTCCCTGTACTCACCTTGTTGAGTAGAGGCTACGTTGTGAAAGTGGTCGACCACGGAGCCTTCATAGGTGTGTTCCTCAAGGCGGATCATGTTTGACTTTGGGGTCCCTGTACCCACCTGGTTGAGGAGTGGCTACGTTGTCGAAGCGGTCGACCACGGATCCTTCATATTTGTGTAGGCCTTCGGAAAGAAATTCCCATAAACATACAAAGCTCAAACTTTAATGAAAATTAAAAGCAACAAACAATCCTGCATTTCATATATGTTATAAACACCGTTGCAGCTGTCCTTTCTAGGCGCAACCAATTGCAGAAGCAATGATGAAACTAAAAGCAACAAACAATCCTGCATTATACATAATAAATATGTTATAATTATCTTTGCAGCTGTCCTTTCCAGATCCAACCAATTGCAGAAGCGATGATGATTTTTACCTGCACTGTGCTTTGCCTCTCTGCTCTGCGCCGTACCACACGGTTTTTACGGCGGATCATGTGTGACTTTGGGGTCCCTGTACCCACCTGGTTGAGGAGTGGCTACGTTGTCGAAGCGGTCGACCACGGAGCCGTCATAGGTGTGTTCCTTACCTGGACAGACATGTGAAACATATGTCAGACCTGATTTTACTGTACTGTATGGGTGTGACCAGAAAAGAGTGGCTCATTGCTATAGGGGTATGATTCTTGCTTAGGGTGCGAGAGGTCCAGGGTTTAATGATGATTCTTACCTGCACTGTGCTTTGCCTCTCTGCTCTGCGCCGTACCACACAGTTTTTACGGCGGATCATGTGTGACTTTGGGGTCCCTGTACTCACCTTGTTGAGTAGAGGCTACGTTGTGAAAGTGGTCGACCACGGAGCCTTCATAGGTGTGTTCCTCAAGGCGGATCATGTTTGACTTTGGGGTCCCTGTACCCACCTGGTTGAGGAGTGGCTACGTTGTCGAAGCGGTAGACCACGGATCCTTCATATTTGTGTAGGCCTTCGGAATGAAATTCCCATAAACATACAAAGCTCAAACTTTAATGAAAATTAAAAGCAACAAACAATCCTGCATTTCATATATGTTATAAACACCGTTGCAGCTGTCCTTTCTAGGCGCAACCAATTGCAGAAGCAATGATGAAACTAAAAGCAACAAACAATCCTGCATTATACATAATAAATATGTTAGAATTATCTTTGCAGCTGTCCTTTCCAGGTGCAACCAATTGCAGAAGCGATGATGATTTTTACCTGCACTGTGCTTTGCCTCTCTGCTCTGCGCCGTACCACACAGTTTTTACGGCGGATCATGTGTGACTTTGGGGTCCCTGTACCCACCTGGTTGAGGAGTGGCTACGTTGTCGAAGCGGTCGACCACGGAGCCGTCATAGGTGTGTTCCTTACCTGGACAGACATGTGAAACATATGTCAGACCTGATTTCACTGTACTGTATGGGTGTGACCAGAAAAGAGTGGCTCATTGCTATAGGGGTATGATTCTTGCTTAGGGTGCGAGAGGTCCAGGGTTTAATGATGATTCTTACCTGCACTGTGCTTTGCCTCTCTGCTCTGCGCCGTACCACACAGTGTTTACGGCGGATCATGTGTGACTTTGGGGTCCCTGTACTCACCTGGTTGAGGCGAGGCTATGTTGTCGAAGCGGTCGACCATGGAGCCTTCATAGGTGTGTTCTTCACATGGACAGACATGTGATACATAACAGACCTGATTTTATTCTGTGGTTTTCACAGAAAAGTGTGGCTCGTTGGTCTAGGGGTATGATTCTCGCTTAGGGTGCGAGAGGTCCCGCGTTCAAATCCCGGACGAGCCCAAACTTTGGAAAGAAAGTCTCACAAACATACAAACATGAATGGAAACTTAAACGGACAAACAATCCTGGATTTTATAAGTGTTACAATCATCGTTGCAGCTGTCCTTTCTAGGTGCAAGCCATGATGAAACTAAAAGCAACAAACGATCCTGTATTATACATAATAAATATGTTATATGTCCTTTCCAAGTGCAACCGATTGCAGAAGCAATGATGATTTTTAACTGCGCTCAGCTTTGCCTCTCTCTCTGCGCCATACCTTGCGGTTTTTACCGCGTATCATGTGTGACTTTGGGGTCCCTGTACTCACCTTGTTGAGTAGAGGCTACGTTGTGAAAGTGGTCGACCACGGAGCCTTCATAGGTGTGTTCCTCAAGGCGGATCATGTTTGACTTTGGGGTCCCTGTACCCACCTGGTTGAGGAGTGGCTACGTTGTCGAAGCGGTCGACCACGGATCCTTCATATTTGTGTAGGCCTTCGGAAAGAAATTCCCATAAACATACAAAGCTCAAACTTTAATGAAAATTAAAAGCAACAAACAATCCTGCATTTCATACATGTTATAAACACCGTTGCAGCTGTCCTTTCTAGACGCAACCAATTGCAGAAGCAATGATGAAACTAAAAGCAACAAACAATCCTGCATTATACATAATAAATATGTTATAATTATCTTTGCAGCTGTCCTTTCCAGGTGCAACCAATTGCAGAGGGGATGATGATTTTTACCTGCACTGTGCTTTGCCTCTCTGCTCTGCGCCGTACCACACGGTTTTTACGGCGGATCATGTGTGACTTTGGGGTCCCTGTACCCACCTGGTTGAGGAGTGGCTACGTTGTCGAAGCGGTCGACCACGGATCCTTCATATTTGTGTAGGCCTTCGGAAAGAAATTCCCATAAACATACAAAGCTCAAACTTTAATGAAAATTAAAAGCAACAAACAATCCTGCATTTCATATATGTTATAAACACCGTTGCAGCTGTCCTTTCTAGGCGCAACCAATTGCAGAAGCAATGATGAAACTAAAAGCAACAAACAATCCTGCATTAAATATGTTATAATTATCTTTGCAGCTGTCCTTTCCAGGTGCAACCAAATGCAGAAGCGATGATGATTTTTACCTGCACTGTGCTTTGCCTCTCTGCTCTGCGCCGTACCACACGGTTTTTACGGCAGATCATGTGTGACTTTGGGGTCCCTGTACCCACCTGGTTGAGGAGTGGCTACGTTGTCGAAGCGGTCGACCACGGAGCCGTCATAGGTGTGTTCCTTACCTGGACAGACATGTGAAACATATGTCAGACCTGATTTTACTGTACTGTATGGGTGTGACCAGAAAAGAGTGGCTCATTGGTATAGGGGTATGATTCTTGCTTAGGGTGCGAGAGGTCCAGGGTTTAATGATGATTCTTACCTGCACTGTGCTTTGCCTCTCTGCTCTGCGCCGTACCACACAGTTTTTACGGCGGATCATGTGTGACTTTGGGGTCCCTGTACCCACCTGGTTGAGGAGTCGCTACGTTGTCGAAGTGGTCGACCACGGAGCCGTCATAGGTGTGTTCTTTACCTGGACAGACATGTGAAACATATGTCAGACCTGATTTTACTGTACTGTATGGGTGCGACCAGAAAAGAGTGTCTCATTGGTATAGGGGTATGATTCTTGCTTAGGGTGCGAGAGGTCCAGGGTTTAATGATGATTCTTACCTGCACTGTGCTTTGCCTCTGTGCTCTGCGCCGTACCACACAGTTTTTACGGCGGATCACGTGTGACTTTGGGGTCCCTGTACTCACCTGGTTGAGGCGAGGCTATGTTGTCGAAGCGGTCGACCATGGAGCCTTCATAGGTGTGTTCTTCACATCCTCACAAACATACAAAGCTCAAACATGAATGGAAACTGAAAGGGACAAACAATCCTGGATTTCATATGTGTTACAATCATTGTTGCAGCTGTCCTTTCTAGGTGCAAGCCATGATGAAACTAAAAGCAACAAACAATGATGATTTCTATATGCGCTGAGCTTTGCCTGTCTCTCTGCGCCATACCTTGCGGTTTTTTCCGCGTATCATGTGTGACTTTGGGGTCCCTGTACTCAACCTGGTTGAGGCGAGGCTATGTTGTTGAAGCGGTCGACCATGGAGCCTTCATAGGTGTGTTCTTCACATGGACAGACATGTGATACATAACAGACCTGATTTTATTCTGTGGTTTTCACAGAAAAGTGTGGCTCGTTGGTCTAGGGGTATGATTCTCGCTTAGGGTGCGAGAGGTCCCGGGTTCAAATCCCGGACGAGCCCAAACTTTGGAAAGAAAGTCTCACAAACATACAAACATGAATGGAAACTTAAACGAACAAACAATCCTGGATTTCATATGTGTTACAATCATCGTTGCAGCTGTCCTTTGTAGGTGCAAGCCATGATGAAACTAAAAGCAACAAACAATCCTGCATTATATGTCCTTTCCAAGTGCAACCGATTGCAGAAGCAATGATGATTTTTAACAGCGCTCAGCTTTGCCTCTCTCTCTGCGCCATACCTTGCGGTTTTTACCGCGTATCATGTGTGACTTTGGGGTCCCTGTACTCACCTTGTTGAGTAGAGGCTACGTTGTGAAAGTGGTCGACCACGGAGCCTTCATAGGTGTGTTCCTCAAGGCGGATCATGTGTGACTTTGGGGTCCCTGTACCCACCTGGTTGAGGAGTGGCTACGTTGTCAAAGCGGTCGACCACGGATCCTTCATATTTGTGTAGGCCTTTGGAAAGAAATTCCCATAAACATACAAAGCTCAAACATTAATGAAAACTCAAAGCAACAAACAATCCTGCATTTCATATATGTTATAAACATCGTTGCAGCTGTCCTTTCTAGGCGCAACCAATTGCAGAAGCAATGATGAAACTAAAAGCAACAAACAATCCTGCATCATACATAATAAATATGTTATAATTATCTTTGCAGCTGTCTTTTCCAGGTGCAACCAATTGCAGAAGCGATGATGATTTTTACCTGCACTGTGCTTTGCCTCTCTGCTCTGCGCCGTACCACACAGTTTTTACGGCGGATCATGTGTGACTTTGGGGTCCCTGTACTCACCTGGTTGAGGCGAGGCTATGTTGTCGAAGCGGTCGACCATGGAGCCTTCATAGGTGTGTTCTTCACATCCTCACAAACATACAAAGCTCAAACATGAATGGAAACTGAAAGTGACAAACAATCCTGGATTTCATATGTGTTACAATCATTGTTGCAGCTGTCCTTTCTAGGTGCAAGCCATGATGAAACTAAAAGCAACAAACAATGATGATTTCTACATGCGCTGAGCTTTGCCTCTCTCTCTGCGCCATACCTTGCGGTTTTTACCGCGTATCATGTGTGACTTTGGGGTCCCTGTACTCACCTTGTTGAGTAGAGGCTACGTTGTCAAAGTGGTTGAACCACGGAGCCTTCATAGGTGTGTTCCTCAAGGCGGATCATGTGTGACTTTGGGGTCCCTGTACCCACCTGGTTGAGGAGTGGCTACGTTGTCGAAGCGGTCGACCACGGATCCTTCATATTTGTGTAGGCCTTCGGAAAGAAATTCCCACAAACATACAAAGCTCAAACATGAATGAAAACTAAAAGCAACAAACAATCCTGCATTTCATATGTTATAAACATCATTGGAGCTGTCCTTTCTAGGCACAACCAATTGCAGAAGCAATGATGAAACTAAAAGCAACAAACAATCCTGCATTATACATAATAAATATGTTATAATTAGGGGTCCAAGCCCGAGGCTGCGAGAACCGGCGGTAGCGAAGCTACGCCGTTCGCACAGCAGGGCTGTGGAACCCTATTGGAATTGTAAGGTTTCTTATTATTCTTCTTCCGCCGATAAAACTGATACTGCAGCCTAAACCATAAGTGGTGGGAGGTTGCCGTTTTCAGGTCTGGTCCAAAACCCTGCAGGGACCTCGGACGAAAAAATTCAGCCACTTTCACCAATAGGTGGCGCTATAGCAGAAAAAACGCGTTTGGCCTTATAACTCCCGAACCGTACATCGCACATTAAAAAAACACATATCCATGCGTTCCCTGAATCCAGCTGAATCTCGTGATGTAGGCCACGCCCATTTCCGCCCCGACTTTTTCCCGTGAAAAATCGCGATTTATCGTAAGCCTACTTTTTTATACTCCTCCGAGACCGTGCAACCGATATGCATAAAACTTGGTAAGAAGCATCTATAGACCGACCTGACAAAAAGTTATCAAAAGATCTTTTTTCAGATGAAAATTGCATAAACTACGCACAAACAAATTTGTGTAGCTAGCTATAAAGACACAAACGTTGACATATCTCGGCCAAAATAAATGATATCATCACAAATCTTTCGAATCTTGTTTCACATGAGCCTCTTAGTGTAAGAAACTAATTTTACAAAATTTGGTCAATAGGGGGCGCCAAAAGTACCAAAAGTTAATATCTCATGAACGGCTCATCCGATTTTCACAAAATTTGGTGCGTACCATCTAGGCCCACTCTTGAGGCCAGGCCTACAGTAGGGTACTGATTCGTCAAAGTGGGCGTGGCCTATGGGTCCCATGTTTGGATCTACCACTTACACTAAAGTGAGCAACTTAAAATTTACAGTGTCGATGTGCAATGGTTCATGGACCTGACATACCAAATATTACATTATTGGACCACTAGGTGGCGCTACAATGACGTAAAACGTGTTTTTGCCAATAACTCCCACACGCTACATCGCAGACAGGAAATATATACATCCACTTTTTCCTTGTATCCATGTGAAGCTGACGATATAGGTCCTGCCCATTTGCACTAAGAATTCTTTTCGCAAAATTGTGTAATGCACAAAAAAATGTTTTCGTACTCGTCCTAGGCCATGGAACCAATTCGCACGAAACTTGGTAGATACCATCTGGGTATGGAGTTGACCAAAAGTTATCAAAGGAATTTTGCTACATTACACCGTTCGCAATTTACAACTAAACTAATTCGTTGTAGCTAGCCACAAAACACGAACTTTGGCATATCTCGGCCAAATTAATAGTTATCACAATGAAACCTGGTGGGCTTCTTCAACATCCCATTTCTAGCCTCCACACCAAATTT
This sequence comes from Gymnocephalus cernua, assembly GCA_023631565.1. NCBI lineage: Eukaryota > Metazoa > Chordata > Actinopteri > Perciformes > Percidae > Gymnocephalus > Gymnocephalus cernua. The sequence goes on along the minus strand of CM042425.1, from coordinate 45,720,002 downwards.
GGTCAGAATCGGCCGTTAGGGGGCGCTATAATTAACGTAGAGGCTTTTTCGGCAAATAAGTCAATGCATTTGAATGGGAATACTTTGCAATGTAAATATCTCTGCAGCATTAAATGCTATCATCACAAACCCTGGGAGTATTTTGTTCGTCATGCCACTCTGCAGCTTCCCACCAAATTTGGTGAAAATCGGCCGTTAGGGGGCGCTATAATTAACGTAGAGACCTTTTGGCAAATAAGTCAATGCATTTAAATATGTTTTTGCGTATAACTCCCACAGTTTGAATTGCAAATGAGAAGTTCTTAGATCTCCTTGTTCGTTGAATCCATATGAATCTGAAGATACAGGGTAATCCCATTTCCACGAAGAAGTTATTTCGTAAAATCACACAATGCGCAAAACAAAGTTTTCGTACTCGTCCTAGGCCATGCGACCGATGTGCACGAAACTTGGTAGATACCATCTGTGTAAGAGGCTGACCAAAAGTTATCAAAGGATTTTTGCTACATTACACCGTTCGCACTTTACAACTAAACTAATTTGTTGTAGCTAGCCACAAAACACGAACTTTGGCATATCTCGCCCAAATTAATAGTTATCAGAAAGACACCAGGTAGGCTTCTTCATCATCCCATTCTGAGCCTCCACACCAAATTTGGTCAAAATCGGCAGTTAGGGGGCGCTATAATTAATGTAGAGGCTTTTTCGGCAAATAAGTCAATGCATTTGAATGGGAATAATTTGCAATGTGAATATCTCTGCAGCAGTAAATGCCATCATCACAAAACTTTAGGGTATTGTTCGTCATGCCACTCCAAGCCTCCAACCCACATTTGGTGAAAATCCGCCGCCAGGGGGCGCTACAATTAACGTAGAGGCCTTTCGGCAAATGAGTCAATGCATTTAAATGGGAATAATTTGCAATGTGAATAGCTCTGCAGCAGTAAATGCCATCATCACGAAACTTGATAGTATTGTTCGTAATGCCACTCTGCGGCTCCCCACCGGATTTGGCGACGATCGCCCTTTAGGGGGCGCTACAATCGAAGTAGAAGCGTTCGGGCCTTTTACGCAAGGAAGAGGAAATTTGCGATTGCGTTTCAATACGGACTTTGGAGCTCGCGCTCGGTCAAATTTCCCGACTTTCGCCTCGCCGCGGCGGCGCTTCGGGTTCTCCTTTCGCGGGCTCCGTTTTCGCGGGCTCTCGGCGTGGCCGGGGGCGGATCGCGCCGGGGGGGACCGGCGCACGAGGCTTGGACCCCGTTCATAACTGCTTGCAGTTCTAGTTATCTTTGCAGCTGTCCTTTCCAGGTGCAACCAATTGCAGAAGCGATGATGATTTTTACCTGCACTGTGCTTTGCCTCTCTGCTCTGCGCCGTACCACACGGTTTTTACGGCGGATCATGTGTGACTTTGGGGTCCCTGTACCCACCTGGTTGAGGAGTGGCTACGTTGTCGAAGCGGTCGACCACGGAGCCGTCATAGGTGTGTTCCTTACCTGGACAGACATGTGAAACATATGTCAGACCTGATTTTACTGTACTGTATGGGTGTGACCAGAAAAGAGTGGCTCATTGGTATAGGGGTATGATTCTTGCTTAGGGTGTGAGAGGTCCAGGGTTTAATGATGATTCTTACCTGCACTGTGCTTTGCCTCTCTGCTCTGCGCCGTACCACACAGTTTTTACGGCGGATCATGTGTGACTTTGGGGTCCCTGTACTCACCTGGTTGAGGCGAAGCTATGTTGTCGAAGCGATCGACCATGGAGTCTTCATAGGTGTGTTCTCCACATGGACAGACATGTAGACATATACATAATAAATATGTTATAATTATCTTTGCAGCTGTCCTTTCCAGGTGCAACCAATTGCAGAAGTGATGATGATTTTTACCTGCACTGTGCTTTGCCTCTCTGCTCTGCGCCGTACCACACGGTTTTTACGGCGGATCATGTGTGACTTTGGGGTCCCTGTACCCACCTGGTTGAGGAGTGGCTACGTTGTCGAAGCGGTCGACCACGGATCCTTCATATTTGTATAGGCCTTCGGAAAGAAATTCCCACAAACATACAAAGCTCAAACATGAATGAAAACTAAAAGCAACAAACAATCCTGCATTTCATATGTTATAAACATCATTGCAGCTGTCCTTTCTAGGCGCAACCAATTGCAGAAGCAATGATGAAACTAAAAGCAACAAACAATCCTGCATTATACATAATAAATATGTTATAATTATCTTTGCAGCTGTCCTTTCCAGGTCCAACCAATTGCAGAAGCGATGATGATTTTTACCTGCACTGTGCTTTGCCTCTCTGCTCTGCGCCGTACCACACAGTTTTTACGGCGGATCATGTGTGACTTTGGGGTCCCTGTACCCACCTGGTTGAGGAGTGGCTACGTTGTCGAAGCGGTCAACCACGGAGCCGTCATAGGTGTGTTCCTTACCTGGACAGACATGTGAAACATATGTCAGACCTGATTTTACTGTACTGTATGGGTGTGACCAGAAAAGAGTGGCTCATTGGTATAGGGGTATGATTCTTGCTTAGGGTGCGAGAGGTCCAGGGTTTAATGATGATTCTTACCTGCACTGTGCTTTGCCTCTCTGCTCTGCGCCGTACCACACAGTTTTTACGGCGGATTATGTGTGACTTTGGGGTCCCTGTACCCACCTGGTTGAGGAGTGGATACGTTGTCGAAGCGGTCGACCACGGATCCTTCATATTTGTGTAGGCCTTTGGAAAGAAATTCCCATAAACATACAAAGCTCAAACATTAATGAAAACTAAAAGCAACAAACAATCCTGCATTTCATATATGTTATAAACATCGTTGCAGCTGTCCTTTCTAGGCGCAACCAATTGCAGAAGCAATGATGAAACTAAAAGCAACAAACAATCCTGCATTATACATAATAAATATGTTATAATTATCTTTGCAGCTGTCCTTTCCAGGTGCAACCAATTGCAGAAGCGATGATGATTTTTACCTGCACTGTGCTTTGCCTCTCTGCTCTGCGCCGTACCACACGGTTTTTACGGCGGATCATGTGTGACTTTGGGGTCCCTGTACCCACCTGGTTGAGGAGTGGCTACGTTGTCGAAGCGGTCGACCACGGAGCCGTCAAAGGTGTGTTCCTTACCTGGACAGACATGTGAAACATATGTCAGACCTGATTTTACTGTACTGTATGGGTGTGACCAGAAAAGAGTGGCTCATTGGTATAGGGGTATGATTCTTGCTTAGGGTGTGAGAGGTCCAGGGTTTAATGATGATTCTTACCTGCACTGTGCTTTGCCTCTCTGCTCTGCGCCGTACCACACAGTTTTTACGGCGGATCATGTGTGACTTTGGGGTCCCTGTACTCACCTGGTTGAGGCGAGGCTATGTTGTCGAAGCGGTCGACCATGGAGCCTTCATAGGTGTGTTCTTCACATCCTCACAAACATACAAAGCTCAAACATGAATGGAAACTGAAAGTGACAAACAATCCTGGATTTCATATGTGTTACAATCATTGTTGCAGCTGTCCTTTCTAGGTGCAAGCCATGATGAAACTAAAAGCAACAAACAATGATGATTTCTACATGCGCTGAGCTTTGCCTGTCTCTCTGCGCCATACCTTGCGGTTTTTACCGCGTATCATGTGTGACTTTGGGGTCCCTGTACTCACCTTGTTGAGTAGAGGCTACGTTGTCAAAGTGGTCGAACCACGGAGCCTTCATAGGTGTGTTCCTCAAGGCGGATCATGTGTGACTTTGGGGTCCCTGTACCCACCTGGTTGAGGAGTGGCTACGTTGTCGAAGCGGTCGACCACGGATCCTTCATATTTGTGTAGGCCTTCGGAAAGAAATTCCCACAAACATACAAAGCTCAAACATGAATGAAAACTAAAAGCAACAAACAATCCTGCATTTCATATGTTATAAACATCATTGGAGCTGTCCTTTCTAGGCACAACCAATTGCAGAAGCAATGATGAAACTAAAAGCAACAAACAATCCTGCATTATACATAATAAATATGTTATAATTATCTTTGCAGCTGTCCTTTCCAGGTGCAACCAATTGCAGAAGCGATGATGATTTTTACCTGCACTGTGCTTTGCCTCTCTGCTCTGCGCCGTACCACACGGTTTTTACGGCGGATCATGTGTGACTTTGGGGTCCCTGTACCCACCTGGTTGAGGAGTGGCTACGTTGTCGAAGCGGTCGACCACGGAGCCGTCATAGGTGTGTTCCTTACCTGGACAGACATGTGAAACATATGTCAGACCTGATTTTACTGTACTGTATGGGTGTGACCAGAAAAGAGTGGCTCATTGGTATAGGGGTATGATTCTGGCTTAGGGTGTGAGAGGTCCAGGGTTTAATGATGATTCTTACCTGCACTGTGCTTTGCCTCTCTGCTCTGCGCCGTACCACACAGTTTTTACGGCGGATCATGTGTGACTTTGGGGTCCCTGTACTCACCTGGTTGAGGCGAGGCTATGTTGTCGAAGCGGTCGACCATGGAGCCTTCATAGGTGTGTTCTTCACATCCTCACAAACATACAAAGCTCAAACATGAATGGAAACTGAAAGTGACAAACAATCCTGGATTTCATATGTGTTACAATCATTGTTGCAGCTGTCCTTTCTAGGTGCAAGCCATGATGAAACTAAAAGCAACAAACAATGATGATTTCTACATGCGCTGAGCTTTGCCTCTCTCTCTGCGCCATACCTTGCGGTTTTTACCGCGTATCATGTGTGACTTTGGGGTCCCTGTACTCACCTTGTTGAGTAGAGGCTACGTTGTCAAAGTGGTCGAACCACGGAGCCTTCATAGGTGTGTTCCTCAAGGCGGATCATGTGTGACTTTGGGGTCCCTGTACCCACCTGGTTGAGGAGTGGCTACGTTGTCGAAGCGGTCGACCACGGATCCTTCATATTTGTGTAGGCCTTCGGAAAGAAATTCCCACAAACATACAAAGCTCAAACATGAATGAAAACTAAAAGCAACAAACAATCCTGCATTTCATATGTTATAAACATCATTGGAGCTGTCCTTTCTAGGCACAACCAATTGCAGAAGCAATGATGAAACTAAAAGCAACAAACAATCCTGCATTATACATAATAAATATGTTATAATTATCTTTGCAGCTGTCCTTTCCAGGTGCAACCAATTGCAGAAGCGATGATGATTTTTACCTGCACTGTGCTTTGCCTCTCTGCTCTGCGCCGTACCACACAGTTTTTACGGCGGATCATGTGTGACTTTGGGGTCCCTCTACTCACCTGGTTGAGGCGAGGCTATGTTGTTGAAGCGGTCGACCATGGAGCCTTCATAGGTGTGTTCTTCACATGGACAGACATGTGATACATAACAGACCTGATTTTATTCTGTGGTTTTCACAGAAAAGTGTGGCTCGTTGGTCTAGGGGTATGATTCTCGCTTAGGGTGCGAGAGGTCCCGGATTCAAATCCCGGACGAGCCCAAACTTTGGAAAGAAAGTCTCACAAACATACAAACATGAATGGAAACTTAAACGGACAAACAAATCTGGATTTCATATGTGTTACAATCATCGTTGCAGCTGTACTTTGTAGGTGCAAGCCATGATGAAACTAAAAGCAACAAACAATCCTGCATTATACATAAAAAATATGTTATATGTCCTTTCCAAGTGCAACCGATTGCAGAAGCAGTGATGATTTTTAACTGCCCTCAGCTTTGCCTCTCTCTCTGCGCCATACCTTGCGGTTTTTACCGCGTATCATGTGTCACTTTGGGGTCCCTGTATTCACTTTCGACCACGGAGCCTTCATAGGTGTGTTCCTCAAGGCGGATCATGTGTGACTTTGGGGTCCCTGTACCCACCTGGTTGAGGAGTGGCTACGTTGTGAAAGTGGTCGACCACGGAGCCTTCATATTTGTGTAGGCCTTTGGAAAGAAATTCCCATAAACATACAAAGCTCAAACATTAATGAAAACTAAAAGCAACAAACAATCCTGCATTTCATATATGTTATAAACATTGTTGCAGCTGTCCTTTCTAGGCGCAACCAATTGCAGAAGCAATGATGAAACTAAAAGCAACAAACAATCTGCGCCGTACCACACGGTTTTTACGGCGGATCATGTGTGACTTTGGGGTCCCTGTACCCACCTGGTTGAGGAGTGGCTACGTTGTCGAAGCGGTCGACCACGGAGCCGTCATAGGTGTGTTCCTTACCTGGACAGACATGTGAAACATATGTCAGACCTGATTTTACTGTACTGTATGGGTGTGACCAGAAAAGAGTGTCTCATTGGTATAGGGGTATGATTCTTGCTTAGGGTGCGAGAGGTCCAGGGTTTAATGATGATTCTTACCTGCACTGTGCTTTGCCTCTCTGCTCTGCGCCATACCACACAGTTTTTACGGCGGATCATGTGTGACTTTGGGGTCCCTGTACTCACCTGGTTGAGGTGAGGCTATGTTGTCGAAGCGGTCGACCATGTAGCCTTCATAGGTGTGTTCGTCACATCCTCACAAACATACAAAGCTCAAACATGAATGGAAACTCAAAGCAACAAACAATCCTGCATTTCATATATGTTATAAACATCGTTGCAGCTGTCCTTTCTAGGCGCAACCAATTGCAGAAGCATTGATGAAACTAAAAGCAACAAACAATCCTGCATTATACATAATAAATATGTTATAATTATCTTTGCAGCTGTCCTTTCCAGGTGCAACCAATTGCAGAAGCGATGATGATTTTTACCTGCACTGTGCTTTGCCTCTCTGCTCTGCGCCGTACCACACGGTTTTTACGGCGGATCATGTGTGACTTTGGGGTCCCTGTACCCACCTGGTTGAGGAGTGGCTACGTTGTCGAAGCGGTCGACCACGGAGCCGTCATAGGTGTGTTCCTTACCTGGACAGACATGTGAAACATATGTCAGACCTGATTTTACTGTACTGTATGGGTGTGACCAGAAAAGAGTGGCTCATTGGTATAGGGGTATGATTCTTGCTTAGGGTGTGAGAGGTCCAGGGTTTAATGATGATTCTTACCTGCACTGTGCTTTGCCTCTCTGCTCTGCGCCGTACCACACAGTTTTTACGGCGGATCATGTGTGACTTTGGGGTCCCTGTACTCACCTGGTTGAGGCGAAGCTATGTTGTCGAAGCGATCGACCATGGAGTCTTCATAGGTGTGTTCTCCACATGGACAGACATGTAGACATATACATAATAAATATGTTATAATTATCTTTGCAGCTGTCCTTTCCAGGTGCAACCAATTGCAGAAGTGATGATGATTTTTACCTGCACTGTGCTTTGCCTCTCTGCTCTGCGCCGTACCACACGGTTTTTACGGCGGATCATGTGTGACTTTGGGGTCCCTGTACCCACCTGGTTGAGGAGTGGCTACGTTGTCGAAGCGGTCGACCACGGATCCTTCATATTTGTATAGGCCTTCGGAAAGAAATTCCCACAAACATACAAAGCTCAAACATGAATGAAAACTAAAAGCAACAAACAATCCTGCATTTCATATGTTATAAACATCATTGCAGCTGTCCTTTCTAGGCGCAACCAATTGCAGAAGCAATGATGAAACTAAAAGCAACAAACAATCCTGCATTATACATAATAAATATGTTATAATTATCTTTGCAGCTGTCCTTTCCAGGTCCAACCAATTGCAGAAGCGATGATGATTTTTACCTGCACTGTGCTTTGCCTCTCTGCTCTGCGCCGTACCACACAGTTTTTACGGCGGATCATGTGTGACTTTGGGGTCCCTGTACCCACCTGGTTGAGGAGTGGCTACGTTGTCGAAGCGGTCAACCACGGAGCCGTCATAGGTGTGTTCCTTACCTGGACAGACATGTGAAACATATGTCAGACCTGATTTTACTGTACTGTATGGGTGTGACCAGAAAAGAGTGGCTCATTGGTATAGGGGTATGATTCTTGCTTAGGGTGCGAGAGGTCCAGGGTTTAATGATGATTCTTACCTGCACTGTGCTTTGCCTCTCTGCTCTGCGCCGTACCACACAGTTTTTACGGCGGATTATGTGTGACTTTGGGGTCCCTCTACTCACCTTGTTGAGTAGAGGCTACGTTGTCAAAGTGGTCGACCACGGAGCCTTCATAGGTGTGTTCCTCAAGGCGGATCATGTGTGACTTTGGGGTCCCTGTACCCACCTGGTTGAGGAGTGGATACGTTGTCGAAGCGGTCGACCACGGATCCTTCATATTTGTGTAGGCCTTTGGAAAGAAATTCCCATAAACATACAAAGCTCAAACATTAATGAAAACTAAAAGCAACAAACAATCCTGCATTTCATATATGTTATAAACATCGTTGCAGCTGTCCTTTCTAGGCGCAACCAATTGCAGAAGCAATGATGAAACTAAAAGCAACAAACAATCCTGCATTATACATAATAAATATGTTATAATTATCTTTGCAGCTGTCCTTTCCAGGTGCAACCAATTGCAGAAGCGATGATGATTTTTACCTGCACTGTGCTTTGCCTCTCTGCTCTGCGCCGTACCACACGGTTTTTACGGTGGATCATGTGTGACTTTGGGGTCCCTGTACCCACCTGGTTGAGGAGTGGCTACGTTGTCGAAGCGGTCGACCACGGAGCCGTCATAGGTGTGTTCCTTACCTGGACAGACATGTGAAACATATGTCAGACCTGATTTTACTGTACTGTATGGGTGTGACCAGAAAAGAGTGGCTCATTGGTATAGGGGTATGATTCTTGCTTAGGGTGCGAGAGGTCCAGGGTTCAATGATGATTCTTACCTGCACTGTGCTTTGCCTCTCTGCTCTGCGCCGTACCACACAGTTTTTACGGCGGATCATGTGTGACTTTGGGGTCCCTGTACTCACCTGGTTGAGGCGAGGCTATGTTGTTGAAGCGGTCGACCATGGAGCCTTCATAGGTGTGTTCTTCACATGGACAGACATGTGATACATAACAGACCTGATTTTATTCTGTGGTTTTCACAGAAAAGTGTGGCTCGTTGGTCTAGGGGTATGATTCTCGCTTAGGGTGCGAGAGGTCCCGGATTCAAATCCCGGACGAGCCCAAACTTTGGAAAGAAAGTCTCACAAACATACAAACATGAATGGAAACTTAAACGGACAAACAATCCTGGATTTCATATGTGTTACAATCATCGTTGCAGCTGTACTTTGTAGGTGCAAGCCATGATGAAACTAAAAGCAACAAACAATCCTGCATTATACATAATAAATATGTTATATGTCCTTTCCAAGTGCAACCGATTGCAGAAGCAGTGATGATTTTTAACTGCCCTCAGCTTTGCCTCTCTCTCTGCGCCATACCTTGCGGTTTTTACCGCGTATCATGTGTCACTTTGGGGTCCCTGTACTCACCTTCGACCACGGAGCCTTCATAGGTGTGTTCCTCAAGGCGGATCATGTGTGACTTTGGGGTCCCTGTACCCACCTGGTTGAGGAGTGGCTACGTTGTGAAAGTGGTCGACCACGGAGCCTTCATATTTGTGTAGGCCTTTGGAAAGAAATTCCCATAAACATACAAAGCTCAAACATTAATGAAAACTAAAAGCAACAAACAATCCTGCATTTCATATATGTTATAAACATTGTTGCAGCTGTCCTTTCTAGGCGCAACCAATTGCAGAAGCAATGATGAAACTAAAAGCAACAAACAATCTGCGCCGTACCACACGGTTTTTACGGCGGATCATGTGTGACTTTGGGGTCCCTGTACCCACCTGGTTGAGGAGTGGCTACGTTGTCGAAGCGGTCGACCACGGAGCCGTCATAGGTGTGTTCCTTACCTGGACAGACATGTGAAACATATGTCAGACCTGATTTTACTGTACTGTATGGGTGTGACCAGAAAAGAGTGTCTCATTTGTATAGGGGTATGATTCTTGCTTAGGGTGCGAGAGGTCCAGGGTTTAATGATGATTCTTACCTGCACTGTGCTTTGCCTCTCTGCTCTGCGCCGTACCACACAGTTTTTACGGCGGATCATGTGTGACTTTGGGGTCCCTGTACTCACCTGGTTGAGGCGAGGCTATGTTGTCGAAGCGGTCGACCATGTAGCCTTCATAGGTGTGTTCTTCACATCCTCACAAACATACAAAGCTCAAACATGAATGGAAACTGAAAGGGACAAACAATCCTGGATTTCATATGTGTTACAATCATTGTTGCAGCTGTCCTTTCTAGGTGCAAGCCATGATGAAACTAAAAGCAACAAACAATGATGATTTCTACATGCGCTCAGCTTTGCCTCTCTCTCTGCGCCATACCTTGCGGTTTTTACCGCGTATCATGTGTGACTTTGGGGTCCCTGTACTCACCTTGTTGAGTAGAGGCTACGTTGTCAAAATGGTCGACCACGGAGCCTTCATAGGTGTGTTCCTCAAGGCGGATCATGTGTGACTTTGGGGTCCCTGTACCCACCTGGTTGAGGAGTGGCTACGTTGTCGAAGCGGTCGACCACGGATCCTTCATATTTGTGTAGGCCTTCGGAAAGAAATTCCCACAAACATACAAAGCTCAAACATGAATGAAAACTAAAAGCAACAAACAATCCTGCATTTCATATGTTATAAACATCATTGCAGCTGTCCTTTCTAGGCGCAACCAATTGCAGAAGCAATGATGAAACTAAAAGCAACAAACAATCCTGCATTATACATAATAAATATGTTATAATTATCTTTGCAGCTGTCCTTTCCAGGTGCAACCAATTGCAGAAGCGATGATGATTCTTACCTGCACTGTGCTTTGCCTCTCTGCTCTGCGCCGTACCACACGGTTTTTACGGCGGATCATGTGTGACTTTGGGGTCCCTGTACCCACCTGGTTGAGGAGTGGCTACGTTGTCGAAGCGGTCGACCACGGAGCCGTCATAGGTGTGTTCCTTACCTGGACAGACATGTGAAACATATGTCAGACCTGATTTTACTGTACTGTATGGGTGTGACCAGAAAAGAGTGGCTCATTGGTATAGGGGTATGATTCTTGCTTAGGGTGCGAGAGGTCCAGGGTTTAATGATGATTCTTACCTGCACTGTGCTTTGCCTTTCTGCTCTGCGCCGTACCACACAGTTTTTACGGCGGATCATGTGCGACTTTGGGGTCCCTGTACTCACCTGGTTGAGGCGAAGCTATGTTGTCGAAGCGATCGACCATGGAGTCTTCATAGGTGTGTTCTCCACATGGACAGACATGTGATACGTAACAGACCTGATTTTATTCTGTGGTTTTCACAGAAAAGTATGGCTCGTTGGTCTAGGGGTATGATTCTCGCTTCGGGTGCGAGAGGTCCCGGGTTCAAATCCCGGACGAGCCCAAACTTTGGAAAGAAAGTCATACAAAGCTCAAACATGAATGTAAACTGAAAGGGGCAAACAATCCTGGATTTCATATGTGTTACAATCATCGTTGCAGCTGTCCTTTCTAGGTGCAAGCCATGAAGAAACTAAAAGCAACAAACAATCCTGCATTATATGTCCTTTCCAAGTGCAACCGATTGCATAAGCAATGATGATTTTTAACTGCGCTCAGCTTTGCCTCTCTCTCTGCGCCATACCTTGCGGTTTTTACCGCGTATCATGTGTGACTTTGGGGTCCCTGTACTCAACCTGGTTGAGTAGAGGCTACGTTGAATGAAAACTAAAAGCAACAAACAATCCTGCATTTCATATGTTATAAACATCATTGCAGCTGTCCTTTCTAGGCGCAACCAATTGCAGAAGCAATGATGAAACTAAAAGCAACAAACAATCCTGCATTATACATAATAAATATGTTATAATTATCTTTGCAGCTGTCCTTTCCAGGTGCAACCAATTGCAGAAGCGATGATGATTTTTACCTGCACTGTGCTTTGCCTCTCTGCTCTGCGCCGTACCACACGTTTTTTACGGCGGATCATGTGTGACTTTGGGGTCCCTGTACCCACCTGGTTGAGGAGTGGCTACGTTGTCGAAGCGGTCGACCACGGAGCCGTCATAGGTGTGTTCCTTACCTGGACAGACATGTGAAACATATGTCAGACCTGATTTTACTGTACTGTATGGGTGTGACCAGAAAAGAGTGGCTCATTGGTATAGGGGTATGATTCTTGCTTAGGGTGCGAGAGGTCCAGGGTTTAATGATGATTCTTACCTGCACTGTGCTTTGCCTCTCTGCTCTGCGCCGTACCACACAGTTTTTACGGTGGATCATGTGTGACTTTGGGGTCCCTGTACTCACCTGGTTGAGGCGAGGCTATGTTGTCGAAGCGGTCGACCATGGAGCCTTCATAGGTGTGTTCTTCACATCCTCACAAACATACAAAGCTCAAACATGAATGTAAACTGAAAGGGACAAACAATCCTGGATTTCATATGTGTTACAATCATTGTTGCAGCTGTCCTTTCTAGGTGCAAGCCATGATGAAACTAAAAGCAACAAACAATCCTGCATTATATGTCCTTTCCAAGTGCAACCGATTGCAGAAGCAATGATGATTTTTAACTGCGCTGAGCTTTGCCTCTCTCTCTGCGCCATACCTTGCGGTTTTTACCGCGTATCATGTGTGACTTTGGGGTCCCTGTACTCACCTTGTTGAGTAGAGGCTACGTTGTCAAAGTGGTCGACCATGGAGCCTTCATAGGTGTGTTCCTCAAGGCGGATCATGTGTGACTTTGGGGTCCCTGTACCCACCTGGTTGAGGAGTGGCTACGTTGTCGAAGCGGTCGACCACGGATCCTACATATTTGTGTAGGCCTTCGGAAAGAAATTCCCACAAACATACAAAGCTCAAAAATGAATGAAAACTAAAAGCAACAAACAATCCTGCATTTCATATGTTATAAACATCATTGCAGCTGTCCTTTCTAGGCGCAACCAATTGCAGAAGCAATGATGAAACTAAAAGCAACAAACAATCCTGCATTATACATAATAAATATGTTATAATTATCTTTGCAGCTGTCCTTTCCAGGTGCAACCAATTGCAGAAGCGATGATGATTTTTACCTGCACTGTGCTTTGCCTCTCTGCTCTGCGCCGTACCACACGTTTTTTACGGCGGATCATGTGTGACTTTGGGGTCCCTGTACCCACCTGGTTGAGGAGTGGCTACGTTGTCGAAGCGGTCGACCACGGAGCCGTCATAGGTGTGTTCCTTACCTGGACAGACATGTGAAACATATGTCAGACCTGATTTTACTGTACTGTATGGGTGTGACCAGAAAAGAGTGGCTCATTGGTATAGGGGTATGATTCTTGCTTAGGGTGCGAGAGGTCCAGGGTTTAATGATGATTCTTACCTGCACTGTGCTTTGCCTCTCTGCTCTGCGCCGTACCACACAGTTTTTACGGCGGATCATGTGTGACTTTGGGGTCCCTGTACTCACCTGGTTGAGGTGAGGCTATGTTGTCGAAGCGGTCGACCACGGAGCCGTCATAGGTGTGTTCCTTACCTGGACAGACATGTGAAACATATGTCAGACCTGATTTTACTGTACTGTATGACCTGACACACATATTCACATGGACAGACATGTGATACATAACAGACCTGATTTTATTCTGTGGTTTTCACAGAAA